>CM043017.1:141443229-141910654 GCA_023690525.1 Holotrichia oblita | reverse complement strand
TTGCATAAATTCCAAACGGTTCTGTACTTATCTAAACACTATTTAGATGATCCAAAATGTGTAATTAATCTTTCTAGCTCTCCTTATGATGGTTTTCTGCTTTCTTGTATAAAATCCGAGTGTATCCTTCTTAAGAGAAAACACTTTCTTCACACATCCAAATCCAGCTCAGAGATTAAAGAATTTTGTTTGTCTTGCTTTCGACAATTTTGTGGATTTTGAATTGTATCAATACAAAAATACTTTTTCAGGTAATGACAATTAACATTACTAGTGTTTGACATTTTGCTGTCGTTTTTCCTGTAAGAAGAGTATTTCCTGAAACTCCTGTGCACTGCGACAGATATTTTACGACAACTCAATTTCTAAAATATCTTCATCAGCAAGAAATGTATTGTGAGGGACTGATCATGAAATCACGTCTACCAGCTGCTATGTATTTAACTTCTGGCAACATGATGGCTAAGATAGGGCGATGAAGCTCGGAATAAATAATGATACAACATGATAAAATGGAAGTTGTATAATGGTACGACTTTAAATCTATACTTTTGACATCTACTGGTCTAGGAGCACAACCAACCAATGAGTGCAAAAACATTCATGTTCTAAGACCACACGTTGTTGCAAAATACAATGATTGAATTGGAATGACTCACTTGATGGATATGATGATCAGTTTCTTGGAGTACAATTTAGGCTAACACGAAGAAATTTACTACCACAGAGATAAAAGAAATATCGTTCTGTAGAAAATGCAGCAATTCTTGAATTTTAAGATCCAGAACGCTACGTATCTATCAATTTGATGTCACCCACGAGAGAATAAAAGTATAGTCACCATCACGCACTCAAAGAAAGCAGCCCGAATATTTCACAAAGGTAACCACATTTTTGAAGGCTCTTCTCAACTTTTTTATAATCAATCGAATTTCATAATTTTTAGCTTTAACTTAGTTTTCCAATAACAGCCTTTTTATGACGTTTGAAATATATACAGTGTAAAAAACAAAGAACATATGAAACAAAGAGAACGCAATCACACAGGCTTATCATCCTCAAAGAAGTTTACTACACTGCATTGGAAATTACAAGCATAGCTGCCTTCGCCTTAAAAATTTGTAAAACACAAACTCTCATTCTTTTTACAGTAGGAACACCAAACTAAAACTACGCGATGTAACCTTTATAAACTGATTTTGAAATTCCCATATAGGTACTTCTTGCTGAATTAAATCAAATACTAACGCCAATCTACTCGTGTTGCTAATAGGATAAGACCATACCTAATACATCAAATTTTAAGGAAAATTATTTTCAATAAATTAATCACAACTCTTGAAGTTGAAGAGTTAGTCTTTAGATCCTCTAATCATGTTTTTCCAACCTTGCTTGTCTTCGTTTCTCGCTAAGTTTTGAATCTGCAAACGTAGTTTCAGTTGTTTCTGTAGAAATAGATGCTTGCTGCTAAAGACGGAAAGACAGCAAAACAATAATAAATATAATAATTAATTAAAAATAAACAATTAGATACTGTTGTGATGGTGCCACCTCAATTGTTGTTAAATATGTCGAATGGCTGATTGAGTTGGACCAGAAAACCAGCTGGTCACTATTGATAGCAGGAGTCCTGAAAATAATTTCGCTAAGTCTGCAAGAGCAGTCTATTTTAAGCACTAAAATTTAATAAGTCTCTGATTGTACTATGCATGTATATACGGTGGACCCATTACCTTCCCTAAAAAATATTCAGCACTGTGTAAGAAGTAGTCCAGAAATTTCAAGAATTAAACTCGACGTAGAAGCATTCACTTTGCACTTAAACATGCGTGCACCAGTTGTAACTAACAGCCGGCAATAATTCAAATTGAGAAAAGCAAACATCGCAGTATACATACATCTAAATGGTAGATTAATGCAAGGAAATAATATCTTTGGATTAAGTTCACCCTGTATTCAATCCAAGATTTTATTGAGAAGAAATGTGAGCATCATGTTATGAGCCCTTATATGGATACACATTAACATCTTAAAAGCACTGATGAGTAGTTTTTTTTTTTTTCAGGAAGAGTAATTTTTAAAAGAAACGAGTCCAAGCCAAAAGGTAGTACTGTACGCACTCAAAATGTTAAAACGTGAAGAAACAACACCGAAACATAATCTATATAAATCTGCCCGTACACAAGCTAACGTAAAAACTCGAGAAATAAAAACTTCACCGCAGATGTGGCGAAAATATACGGAGAGGTCCACGCTGAAGATATACGGCACACAATCTAAGGGGTGTAATGTATTAAGGGAGAAACAGGCTCCATAATTCAAGCTCGTCTCTTGCCGTTATCTCTACTCTTTCGAATTTAATGTTTATCATTGCGAAGAGGCGAAGAACTTGAAAGAGAAAACGCGGCAAGATACGCCACCTCTAAACATAGAAAGAAAAAAGAAGTGCTTTTACTCGTTCGCCTGATGCTTTCTCGACCTTGTTATGATCCCGTTTAAAGGTGCTGCGGTATAGACGCTTAAAAAGCGCGATATTCGCGAGAATAGATTCAATATCGTCGTATTTATCACGCGAGCTGTGTGACAACGAAAACTTTTACGAAAGTGCGGTGAGGGTTGACGAAGTGAAAGAGCCAAGGTAAGAAATTCAATAATGAAATTGGTGATGCGTATAAAATGAGATGATAGTGGATTATATCAGAAAATCCTAAATATTTAATATTTAATATTTGATGTTATGTGCTGAAATATCTTCGCAATCTTTTCACTGAAAATTCTTTAAAGTTAGTACAAAACTAGTTATTACGCACATATAGATATAATCACATCAAAAACGTCATGAACATTTGAATATAAACGTTAAACTTCAATTCAATCCTAGAACAACCTAATTTACAAGTTATATATTCCCAAATGTAATAATTTGAGGTGGTATTCGACGATACATTAAGCCCATTTGTATCACAGCAATTTTTTGTTCCCTAATCATAAGATGGGATGTTTGGCTGTTTGGAGGACACTTTATGACCAACTTCTTTATCCCTGTCATTTACAACGAACGCAAGGTCTCTTTCCAGCTGATTACCCTCAGCGCGAAGCTTTCTGTAGATAGTTTCTTCAGCACACTGCTAATCCACTAATCATCAGCTCAGTGTTATTCACCGATGAGGCTTTCGTTAGAGATGGCATCACAAATTTACATAATCGGTATATGTGGGCAGATGAAAACCCATATACTACACTTCATGTTAGATACCAGCAACAATTCCAAACCAATGTATGGGCAGGTATTGTTAGTGATGTTTTGATTGGTCCATATGTATTACCACTACGTCTTACGAGCGATGTGTACAGACATGGTTTGGTATATATTCTTCCAGACCAATTAGAAAATGTTCTTCTACAAATAAGAATTAATATGTGGTACATGCACGATGAAGCTCCTACACATTTTTCGCTCGACCAGTTTGTAATAGTAAGGTCTCACGCTGGACACCATATTGCAATAGACCGGTCTTGTTTGTGCGCTATATTGTGCTAGGCTGGTTACTTTCCCGGTATTATTTTATGCAAATGTGTTTTGAATATTCAGCGCCACGGTATATGAGGAAATTCTCCTCGTGAATCTACGATGACGGACGTTACTGATACCGAAATAAAGAAATAATTCCCCTGACTAGCTAAAATGTCGCAATCGCTCTTAACGTAATAAAGAAAAACATGTACTTACAGATTTTCTTAGATTAACAGTACCGAAATCTAAGGTGCTATGGAATTGCTTGTGTAATATGCATTTGTTATTATTGACTTAATTGTCATTAGTTAACCTATGAATGTTACGCTCGAGTTGAATTTGATTTGAAAATGGTTTTAACAACGGCAGAAAAAGTGTTTTTGGTAGAACATTATTTTCGCTCATACGGAAATGGTCGCAATGATGGTCCAAGCTTACAACAGGTGGTAGTAAGATATCAACAACAGTTTAATAAAGCAGCTCCGAGTGAAAGTGTGATATTAGCTGTTGCTAAGAAATTTCGTCGCACTGGTAGTGTATTGTGTCAACGTAAAGGTTCTTCAGGTCGTCGACAAACAGTCTGTACCAACGAAAACACAGGACGTGTTTTTGATGAAGTTGTGCAGTCACCGCAAAGAGGCCTTGTAAGAACTGCATGTAGACTCAACATCAGTGTAGCATCTACATGTTGGATGTTCAAATCAATTGGTGGTTATCCATACCGTATTCAAGATGGACAACGACTAAACATTGCGAACAAAGATGTAAGGAAAATTTACTGTGGTCGCATATTGAACTTAATTTACCCAGATTCCAATTTCTTGAAAAACATATGGTTTTCAGACAGAGAGTCGTGTTCATCTTAGCGGCTATATTAATCAACAAACAACTCGATTCCTTGGATTTGAACGTCCTGATGTCATTGTAGAGAAACCACTCCACAGTGTCCGAGTTACAATTTGGTGCGCGGTTTCTGGTCATGGAATAATTGGTCCATATTTCATTGAAGACTATAATCAGAATCCACTTACTGTAAACCAAGAACGTTACAGAGAGAACATTATCATACCTTTTGTGAGAGATTTCCAGAACTTTTGCCGTGCACGAAATTTACGGATGCGCACAAAATGGTTTCAACAAGATGGTGCAACGAGCCATACAGCTGCGCGCACTCTCAACTTACTCCGTCAGCATTTTGATAATAGAATAATTTTCCGAAGAACAGACTTCGAATATCCTTCTCATTCACCGGATCTGACGCCACCTAATGCATACATTTGGGGCATGATGAGAGACAAAATATTTCGCTCAGAAAATCCGCCGAAGAATATTAGAAAACTACGAGAAAGAATTCAAACATTCTTCAGCCAGTTACATCAACCACTTTTTATAAATATGTTCAGTGACTTACAAAATCAATATGAAGCTTGTTTGCGTCGTAATGGTGAACATTTTGAACATTTAAATTACAAAGTTTAAAATAATAAAAATTTTTAATTTTGGTACTGTTTATTCTGGCGGATACTGTATTTTAAAATAAATAATGACACAGAAGACACAGATTTATATGCAACTAAATGAATGAAACTGCATTGAATAACTGAATAACAAATATATTAAATGAAACGACTAAATACGTATATAAATAATTAGAACATATGGGAGAACATAACAGAGAAAAATGGTATGAAATGGAATGTACTGATTACGCTGGATGTACAAAATGCTTTTAATACAGCCAGTTGGAATCTAATATTAGATAAATTCGAGGAGAGGAAAGTATCGACCTATCTGATAAATATAATAGATGACTACTTGAAGGAAAGAACCATCCAGGTTAACAAGAAGAACGTATTCAACATCCAAGCAGGGGTCCCGGAGGGATCTGTCCTGAAACCCACGTTATGGAATATCCTATATAACGACGTACTAGAAATTGCACTCCAGGGGCGCGTCAAAAGTGTAGGATTTGCTGATGACCTAGCGCTATTAGTAACGGCGGACGGCAAGATCTCATGAAAATTACTAACGAAAACCTGAAGCGGATAAGTGCATGGATGGAAGAAATCCACCTAAAGCTGGCACCGGAAAAAACCGGAAGCACTTATAATAACGAAAAGACGGAAAAGAGAAGGCCTACACTTCAGGATCAATAATGTTGATACATGGCCAAAGAGCAACATTAAATATCTGGGAATCTTCTTTGACACCGCAAGTAGTTTCAGAGAACACCTCAAAAAGGTTACAGAGAAGGCGGAGGATAGAATGGCGAAAATTATGAAACTGATGCCAAACATTGGAGGACCGATGAATAGTAAAAGAGCAATGCTCGCGGCAGTAGTCCATTCAATATTGCTGTATGGAGCACCAGTATGGGAGCAAGCGTTAAGTGTTCGCAGGAACTGTATGTTACCGCAAAAAGTCCAGCGCAAAATTCTAATTAGAGTGGCAGCGGCCTATAAAACCGCACCTACTACAACTCTCCAAGTTATTACCGGTATTCCGACGATAGACCTGATGGCTCATGAAAGAAGATTTATCTATGAGCGAAAGGGCGAAGAAACTACTAGAAGCGCGAAAGCTAGGACTCTGCATCGCTGGCAGGAAACATGGAAGGAGAACACGATTACAGGGCAATGGACAAAGCACTTAATACCAGAACTTAAGCCTTGGATTGAGTGTAAGCACAAAAGTATTGATTATTACCTCATGCAAATCTTGACCAGACATGAGGTATTCAGAACGTACGCTAAGCGAATAGGCAAAGCAGTAAGTGACGGATGCATGTACTGTGGGAACATAGACACTGTGGAGCACACTATCTTTCACTGTAAACGATGGGAGGAGATAGTAAAGGCAACTAGTAAGAAAATAGGGAAGAATATAACACCAGGAAACCTTATTCCTACTATGATGGAATCCAAAGACCAGCGGAGGACGACTCATCTCGTGATCAAGACCATAATGAAAACTAAAGAAGAAGATGAACGCAAAGAGCAGTCAAGCGACAGAGATGTTTAAGGTATGAGGAAGAACTACTCGGCGACTTTGTGAAGTAGATGTCTATGAAAGATGGTTCCATAAAGTATGCCTGGTGTTTTAGAGGATGGTTTTTTAGTGGGTATACCAGGAGCTACACTACTGGGGCTCCCACACTTCCATGTTGCGGGATAGCATGCACATGGAGTCCATAAAGGATTTTTTCACCGGCAAAAAAAAATTAGAACATATGGGACAAAACCTTAAAGCTAGATGCACCTTTATTAAACTAAAGCAAATACGCGATTAAATTAATTATGAAAACAACAGAGCTAAATATATTAAAATCTAAAAATAGCAACAACGGCCAACTTTATATTTAAAAAAAAACACTGGCTAATTTATCTATTTTTTACGAGCTCGTATCTATAAGATATAATGGTTTTATGGCCAAATACCTCTAACACTTATTTTTTCGCGTACGTTCATTGACGCTGGTTCTTCCCGCCGAATGTCCGCTGCCTCGGGTGCTTTGTCTTGGGGCTTCTGGCGTGTCTTTTCTTGTAATTTCTTAATTGTCAGTAATTTCATTTATTAGCTACGTGCTGGCCCTTCACCAGTAAACACGGCCTTTCTATTTTATTGATTATTTAAATAACTATAATAATTACAAAATCACTAACTGACCCTAACTTGACAGATTTTAACACTGATTGCAACGCGGAGTAGACTCTTCGGCGTTCTATACATTCGGAGTCGAGCCGATCTGCATCGCGCCACTCTCGCTATATTTCCATATGAGGCGATGTTCTCATATTGGCGCGAAGAATACAGTACAGTTCTAATAAAAGCCACCTGTTCACTCGTTTTCGGTTAAACTGTTATATTATTTAACTATTAGAATACATGAAATTTTAACATAGGGAAATTATATACAGTTACGGAATATTATACAGATAGATGCATTGAATTAATTAAAATAAAATAACATTTCTTAATATATATGTATATAATAAGTACTTGTCTTCCTTATTACGTTAATATGTTTAATAAAATAAAATAATCGAAAATGTCGCATTCCGTTACAAGTTCGTGCTATATTTGATAAGGCCTATCCAAATAGATGAATAGGCAGGACCACTGGAATGGCCTCCAAGGTCTCCTGACCTCAATCCATTTGATTTTTATCTATGGGAACACTTGAAACCTTTAGTGTATGCGGTTCCAATTAATAACGTCGAAATATTATATGAACGCATTTTTGCTGCTTGTGATTCTATTCGTAACTGCCGCAGGATCTTTGGACGGTTCGGCAGGCAATGATGCGGTGTATCCAAGGTCGCATTGAGTCCGAAGGAGGACACATCAAACATTTAATTTAAATAATACTTCTTGCAATTGTTTTAAAAAGAATTACGTTGTACGTTTTGTAGTAAAAAAATGTAACTATGTTTTTCATGCTATCTCATAAAATGTGCGTTTGCGGACATATTATGTTGACAGGAACTTCTTTCATGTTTTTATGTGGAGAACTTGTTGCCACAGTTTGTCAATTAATTATGATAAGTCACACAAATTTTAGTTCCTGTATGTCAGTGCGTTAGTAAGTTATAGAACCGATTGTTACGGAGTGTTGCCCAAATTTCCGAAATCGACAAATTTAAAAACAGAGTGGCTGTCAAGTAAATCTGCAAGAAAGGTATGGATATCCACATGAATACTATGTGGTACAAGGACTGAGTGAATCTGCATCTTCATATCAGATAAAGAATTGGGCAAGAGATTTTAAACTTGGTAGAGAGACCTGTAAACAAGGCGTTGGTGCTGGACAGTCGAAAAGTCTTATTTGCAGGAAAAATTGATCTGGTCCATGACATGGTCCTGAAAGATAGAGGAAACATAGTGAAATTTCTAGCTCAAACTTATGGTTTTTCAACAGGTAACGTAAAAACTATGGCACGATGAGTACTGAAGATGGTGACACCAGAACAAAAGCACATTCCACAGGTCACTTTATAAATGAATTTGGTCATCATTAAGCGAGACCCTCAACATTTCCTAACAAGATTCGTTTGACTTTTATTATGTCCTTATTTTTTCTAAATATCTCGATTAATATCAATTTGAAATGATATGTGGTTTACTATTTCTCTATTCACAATGTATTGCTGTCTTAGAAATTGATAAAAAAATACCATATGCTATTTGAAAAAAAAGTGTTGACCTTGCTATGACCTTTGTGTCTTTCTTTATAGTGACAACAGTAGCTAGATGAACTAACTGAACCTAGATGAATTGATGCATCGTTAGCTATAGCTGCGTTTGGTACTAAGCGGCTCCGACAGATGCAACATTTTGTCGACATGGAAACCGAAGTGGGTGGAAAAAAGAAGTCCTTCTTACTATGATGCGTTGTGCGATACCGTTGTGCTTCCCTACGTTCGGCGGCGTCCAAAGCCACCACATACGAGTGCTTTCCTGGCCGGCCTATTCTCCGGATCTGAATCTAATCGACCATGTCTGGGATATGATCGGTCGGACACTTCGACGTTATCCGGCTCCTCCGGTTAGTGTTGAGGAACTAAAGCTATGGAGGCGCGTTGAAGCAGCATGGTTGGCCATCCCTCTCGCTACCGTACAACAATTTATTGAGACCATTCCTCGTCTTGTAGCAATGGTACGCGCTGCCCACAGAGCATACTCCCGCTATTGATAAATCCCCTCCAAGCAGGGCTGCGCTGCCCTGCAGATAATTCAGAGTGTGCTCATCACTTTATTCCAAAAGTGTATACAGCTTTTCACATTCCATTAGAATTATGTAATATTCAATTTTAAAAATAAATTTTCAATTTTCACATTTATATTCTGCTGTGCTTTTGTTTTTCTTTATTTCGAAAATTTGATCTGCAGGCTAGATTTATTTTAATTCAAATGTAAATAATTTTTTTACACCTCACTTGCCATTTTTTACTTCGTAGCGAGGTTTATCATAAAAACAACTCTCTTATTCTTCTTTGTGACCTTAATATAGTCGAGAACCTTTTTTGTTACTTTGTGTAATAGCTTCACTTCGTTACAACAATTCCTTTATATTGAAGATAAATTCTCTTGTTAGCAAACTGTTTCTGAAATTATTTTACCACAACAAATACCGAAAATAAATCACTCTTATCTTCCAAAAATACCGTCCATCTTATCTGTAAAGATATTTATTACACTGCCTGCGACGCACAAGGCAATTTATTTGTCTACCTCCACTGAAGAAGAGTCATTATCATATGCGGGATACTCGAGCTTGAGTAACAAGTCCAGCATTCTCTTTACTATCTGAAACCGATCCCTATCGTATTTCCAACTAATACTATGACCAATTAAAACTTACGGGCTTTAATGGATGTCCCAGCAGCCACCCCACACATGAATTGGTTTCAAGTACGCCCGACCACGCACTTCGAGACATCAAAGAGTAGGAGCCGAAGCCGCGAACGTGGAACATAATGAAAAGGCGTTTTGGCGGCGACGCAGGCGTCTGTCGATGCCTGTATCGGGACGCGCGCGATTTTGCCGTCGAAAAGTTTTAGTAGCGTCGCGTCTTTCTATTGCGAAAGTCAGTTGAGTTTAGATAACACCACCTGTCGGACGCTCTTGAGGGAAACAAGCACGCACGCACGCGAGAAACGTTTTGCGCTCTTGGGTACGTGTTGATATGTCTAATTTTAAACTTTATTTTGATGTTTCCTTTATGCTACAATTACTACAAGCTCTTGTAGGATTTGTAATAACTTTTATTAACTTGTAAATTTGGTTTAATAATTATTAACTTGACAAACGTAAAAGTTATAATACCTCGAAATTTTCTTATAAACTTTATATTGCAGTTAATTTCCGACATCATTTCCGCGTACAAACCAATATAACAGTAGGTAGATCTTCAAATTATGTTGGTCCTGCATATTACAGAAGGAAAAGTTTTAATTGGATTGGAAGCTATTAAAATTTTCTTCTAAATCTTTTTTTTGCAAAAGATATAAAGTTATATTTGCAAACTTTATACTTCAGCAAACATATATACACAGTGAGATGCTAAGAACTCTTTCCACCATACTAAATTTTGAATGAATTTACTTTAGATTAACATTTCTGGAGAAACGCAACAACAAAGTTCTTATAGTAATAGATTAATTGGGGAAAAATCACTGGGTTGCAAAAAAACAATACGACAACTTTAGTTTAGCTGCGTAATTATTAAACTTATTCATTTCAATATCAAGCTGAAGACACTGTAGTAACGATACCATATTACCTTATTTCTTATTATTGAGTTATCCAAATAGTATTGTAGAAATACCTTATTCCTCTTATTTTTGAATTGTCAATATAAGCAATAAGTTATAAGAGTTATCCTATTGTTTTTACAACCAACTATACCATGTCATTAAATTTGTACAAATACATACGCTGAAGTGAACACAATGATCACTCATTCAACTTTATTCACCCTTATTCGGTACTACCGCAACTGGTAGTATTCTAGAATCTATGTAGAAGATAATAGAACACTGTGTAAATTTTGACAACCCTAAATTGTGAACAGTTCCTCAAGGCTCAAGCTTTGGTCCATTTTTGTTCAACATGTACAGACAGTTCTAAAGTGTCCTCCTCCTCCTCTCTCCCCCCTGCTAACTTTTATTTAATTTTAATAGAAAAGTTCCAGTTTTCGGTCATTAATATGAAATACTATATACTACATTTCTGAAGAAAAATTACTATTTAGTTTCAAAGACTGACGACAGGGGGCGATATAGTATCAAAATTTTAAATTGAATGGGCCGTCGAGTGAGACCTCATTTTAAAGAGCTCGCAGAGTATGATATCAGGTTAAAATTTCATAAAAATTTATCCACTCATACGAACATGTGTTCAACATAATTTTAAAAGTCTTAGGTAGCTATGAATTGTAAAGCGTGTGTCTTTTGTTAAGCCTATACTACCTTCTGAATATCATAAAATAGAATTGTATTGACATTAGTGCTATAATCAGAAATAATAATCGTCAATTTTCGGTTTACTTGTGCTAAACTTTTGCAAAATTTTGTCGACTAAAAAAAATACAACAGAGCTAATATTTTACTATTTTTCATACAATTAGATGCTCTAAAGGAGTTTGTTAAATTGTTTGGCACAAAAACATCTTATTTAGCGTTTCGTCTGACACTTTTCTAAGGATCTCAACGTCAATATTTCTGCAAACATGCACTACTTTTAAACGTAACTCTTGAAGAGAATGAATTTCGAATTCATAATCTTAGTGCTTAAAGTGACAGCGAAGACATATTTAAATAATACCAGTGTCAAACAAACATGAATTCAAAGAGTCGTTACGTCCCAGACAGCCATGGACGCTAAACCTAAAATTAATGGAACGTCATTCAAAGTAACAAAGAAAATTGGCATTTATTATTGCTGATTGTAGCACTTATATCAATAAAATTCTATTTTATCACATTCATAAGGTAGTATAGGCGTAATAAAAGACACACGTTTTACAATGCATAGCTACCGACGACTTTTAAATTTATGAACAGATAATTGCAAACGCAAAATGAATAATGAAATAAACCTTTGTTCTATTACTATGTTCATATGAGTGGATACATTTTTTATGAAACTTTAACCTGAGTGAGGCCCCACAATCAATTTTGATACTATAACATTTTCAGTTTTAATGCCAGTAAAAGTACTTTCCGCGTCTTGGTTTTTTCGAAATTTGAATATACAGGGTGGGCCACTTAAAATGATGCATTTAAATTATAGCCAAACTAAATAAGAAATTTAAAATCGGAGCAGGTAAAGTTATAGAGTTCTAATGGAAGCACAGTTTAATAAAAATGTACATTTTATATTATTTATCATCACGTCATACCGAAATCAATTTGCATTTGTTTAAATGGAATGTGGTATTTTTATTGTAAATTTCTTAAACAGCTAATTTTTTTAACGTATAACTGTATAAAATATGACCAATTTTAATAAGAAATAAAATCAACAACTCCTTGAAATTGCCGCCAATATTCCAAATTTTGAAGCGCGAAATATTGTTATTTACCTGATGCATAGATGCGTAAAACGCAAAATTTTAATCGGGATCTAGATATATGTCATTAAATGTCACTTGGGAACTGACAAACGTTCAAAATTAATTATTTTAATATTTAACTTATGTAGAAACAATAATTTGGTGTTGAGTGGTTGACTTATTGACCAACTTGCATTAAATCTGCATCGGCAAGTGCAAAAACACCTGACTTTTATAAACACAATATTTTAGTCGTTTTGTTGGGCAAATGGTGCTTGTATGGGAAATATATTCAAATAGTAATATTTAAGATAAGCAAATGACAGAATAGTGATTTAAATCAAATCTGACACATCAACATACGTTACGTAAAATTTCGGTAAATAAGCTTGAAACCGCGAAATTTAAATAATCAAATTGCATTCTTTGTTATTGCAAACACAGTTGAATAAAACATTTAATATGGAATTGTGATGTGTTAGAAATACTATCTTCTTACAATAGAGTGACAGAAAACATAAATGTGCTATTTAATAAAATGCAAATTGATTTCGGCGTGACGTCATCATGAATGTTATAAAATTTATATTCATATTAAAATGTGCTCGTCATCAATCACTATATGTTTACCTGCTAGGATTTTAAAATTTTTATTTAGCTTGGCCGTAATTCTAGTGCATCATTTTAAGTGGCCCACCCTGTATACCTACATCTACAATACAGTACCTTTGTTAAATGTATTAAAATCTGGTAGCCTAAAAACAACTGCATTTCTAATGTCTCTAATACATACAGAGTGTACGTAAATATTTGTAATGTGATGTTAAGATTTGATTAACAGCATTCCAGTATAAATACGATGCAACAAAATTGTAATAAGGACAAAATCACCCTAAACTCAATCAATACGGCTTCTCTGTTTGTTTTTGCACCTGATAGTTACTAGAAAAGTAATGTATTCATATAAATATATTCAAAAAACGTATGTCATTTGATTAAAATGTATTCCCAGTATTACATATTTTCTAAACATAAATTAATTCTTTGATTAATGCTGTCAAACAAATAATGTAGCTCTTCTTCCGTTATTATCGTTTATATTTCATATTTCATGTTCAATTGCTTCAATTTATATGTAAATGCATAAGTGAAACAATGCATCAGTAAAGAGAGTACAGTCTAAGATATCATTATTTAAATGTTCATTAAACCTAGGCCTAATGATTATAGTAAATAAAGCTGACAGTATGTAATAGGAAATTACAAGGTTTTTTATCAAGTGCTATCACAGCACATAATCACAGAATCAAGGCACGGCTTCAATAACAAGTTCAAATGTATAAATAATTTTGTAAATACAAAATTTATTTATATGTGGATATCATAAGAGACATCGAGTTGGCATTACAAAGAAATCAGCTCTGTACTGATGAGACTATACAAAGCTGAAACACGCATTCGCATTATTATTCTGCAATGCCAACTAGATATATGTCTGTTGTGGTATCAAAATGCATACTGATCAGCATTTTGTGGCCTGTTTGGTGATAAAAATCACCAAATAGAGAGCTACAACAATACCTATCACCAGTGACTGTTAGACATTATCATATTATTGTTTTCATTTCTTGTTTGTTGTCGTAAATTTATTGTTTGTTCTTTAGAGAAATCATGAAACCAAGTTAGACTGTAAGATTCGATTTAATCATGCGAAGAACATCTCCTTTATAAAACTTAGCTAAAATTCCATGTAGAAGATATAAGTATCTCACCATGCGATGTAAATTCAAAACTAGTTAAAAAATGTATACTGAAGGAACTACTTCTAAAGACAAAAACATAATATTGGAGTATCAACTTGGTTTTGGAAAAAACATCACATATATATGTATGCAAAAGTAATGTCATAATTTGAATTGGCTGCTATTTTGTTATAAATGGAAAAAATAGCTCTGTTTTTATAAAGAGTTTATTTGAGAGTGTAAAATTGATCACATTAATTGAAAAAAAGGTATCGCTCAAATGGCCACCTACCGAGTTGACTAGTATAATTGCGCTCGTTTTGCAGCATTTTCAATTGTTGCTCGCAAAAATCTGGCTCCAAATTGACGATTTTTTCTTGAATGTTCACTTTCAAGACTTGCAAAGTTCGTGATTTTTGTGGTAAATGCGAGATTTTAAAAAGCTTCAAAGGAAGAAGTCTGGTGCTGTTAGATCTGGCGATCTAGATGGCCATCTTCAAATATCAAAAACGGGGGATCACTCGACCTGGAAATTGGTGTCTCAAAATCTCCATAGTTGCCCAAGCTGTGTGAGCGGTTGCTCCGTCCTGTTGAAACCGACAATGATCGAGACCTAATGTAGAAACTTGCGGCGAAAGAAAACACATTTAGCATCTGCCTGTAGTGCTCACCATTTATGGTTGCGGTGGTGCCATCGGCATCTTAAATAAGGGTCAATCACTTTTCACTGCAAGTGCGACACCAAACAGTAACTTTGAGGGGATGCAATGGCTCTTCTTGCATTTCATGTGGATTCTCTGAGCCGCAGAAACGCAAATTCTGTTTGTTAACATAACCACTTAAGTGGAAACGGGCTTCGTCGCTCAATATGATTTTTGATACGAAATCGTTCTCTTCTTGCACCAAATTCAACAGAGTATGGCAGTAAGTTAACTTTCTCCGACGGTCACCAGACAGCAATCCGTGAACAGCTTGCACGTTGTAAAGGAACATTTTGTATTTCCCACAAGAGATCACAAACATAAGTGAGATAACTTTGGAATAAAAAGAAATTTCTTCCGCAATTTTAAATTTTAGATAGAGCGTTTAGAATTAAACAATCCAAAGTTTAGGGTAATTTAATGTCTAAACCAAACCATCTTTGCTGATAATACTGTTATAATGAGCGTCAATAAAAATTACTAAAAATCGGCGATTCATTTGCAAATCTTATTAATAAATAGACCACATACTGGCGAAGTAAATTGGATCCCTGTTGGCAATAACAATATCTAAGTAATATTGGATAGAATACCAAAAAAACTTTTATCTTGTGGATGATTTTTAAGTTTGTAAAATTTGCGTCCATTGATAGATCTTCGATCAAATATTTTAAGATAATACTCATCTACTATTTTAAATATTGGGATTTTAAGATCCAGCCATTTTGAATTTTAAGTTCTAGTGATCTTATCAAGAAGCGTGCAATATTTCTCTTTAGATTTAAATTTTCCTTTCACGCCGACATTGAAAAGATCTAAAAATATATTTATTTATTTTTAGGTACATTTACCTACCACACATACTCAACAAGCAGAAAGAAAATATTTCAGTTTTTTATTCACCGTACATTGTAGGTGTTTTTAATTTATTTCCATCACAATGTCTGCATTTCAAATAACATCCGCAATGCGTTTTGAGCTTTTTTAATTTATACTCTCGACACGTTTATAGAGAACAATACCCCACGGTATTATTCAGGGTAGGCTGAATTCAACAAAAATTTTACCCAGTATTGTACAGAGGAACATGAACATGCAATGTAACTTGTTTACGGAAATATGTTCACACGAACGTGTATTTTATGCAAACGTCGAAATGATATCTTCTGAAAGCGACTACAAAATATATGTAAGCCTCAAACATTAAATTTAGCAACAGTTTGTATATGTATACAGTACTAACCACAGCGCTATGGTCAGTGCTCTGCTTAATCACGGACAAAATTAGCATTTGTTATAACAAAGATGTCAAAAATAAACCCTTTCTGTATCACATTAAATTTTCTTAAAGTTCGCGAAAGCATTATTTCGGCTGTTTTTGAAATGTACACAATTGTATCCTTAAATAAACAGCATAGGCCTAGGGATTGTATTGCATTATGTATACCAACACTCACATTCAGATATACATATAGGTATGCATTGAAATAATTGCAAATAAAATAAATAGGTAAATATAGACAAAAAATAAAATGAAAAACTAAATGGTATTTTAACAACAAAAAATACATCCAATAGTACGCACAGCCAACAAAATTAATTTCGAATAAATAGTTTTTTATGAAGTTGCAATAATAGAGGAATTAATAAACGGTGGGAATTATGAAACCGCCGTGAATGCGTTTCGTTTGTAAATATGCATTGTAATGCATGTGGGTTTCATTTGTGTATGGATATGTGTACACATATTATACCTAGATTGTACATTCATATTCTACGCAAGCTATGGAATCGATATTTTAATAACAAGTATCGAATGAATTTGGATATAAACTGCATTTCTATCCCAGGTATATGAATTGGATTTATTTGTAATAAATTCATTAATGTTGGAAACGTATAGCATGCAGACAGCCAATATTTTTGACTGTCAACAAAACTTTGCTCATCGACAATATTGCATTTTTGTTGATAATGGCAACAAATTTATAATGACGATGATTACCTTGGTCATAGATTATGGTATTAAAAGTATTTTGAATTCATTAATTCTTAGATAATGGTAGTGTACTTTAGAAGAAAGATATGATGCAATTGTAATTATTGCTGAAGAACACAACTGAAGGAATTTATAGTGAGATCGCGGAAACGGTAGTAAATCCCACATGAAGCCTATCTAAAGCTACATTTGTTTGTGGAGTATCCTCGGGAAAAGTGCAAAGACAAACAAATATATAAGTTGCATTCGTATAAACTACAAAATGTTTATTAGCTCACAGAAGACGATTTCGATCGCAGACTAGAATTGTGTAAAATAATGTTCGAGAAAATACATATGAGGATATAATATATCTAAAAACGGTGAGTTTTAGCAATGAATTTTCATTTTATCTAATGGCAACGTTAACAAGGAAAATGTACGACATTGGAGCTACACGAATTCGCATATCTGTTGGGAAAACCATCCACAATTTCAAAAAAAAAGAGAATGTTATTGAGCTTCGCACTTTGCAAATTCTAAAAGAAAATGATAATGAAATTGAAGATCTAAAAATAACAAAAAAAAATACTCACTATTTTCACCCTAATTGTATACCATCTTAATGAAGAGTATAAATGTATAGGACGTCGGGATCCAATAGCATCCTGGGTCGCCAGATTTAATACCGTTAGATTTTTTTAGGGGTATACTTAAAAACTGTAGTATTGAATTACCAGAAAGTCGAAGGTGGCGATTTGGAGCATTTAGTTTAAAAATATTTAGTTAGTTTGCTGTACCTAAATATCAATTTAATTAAATATTAATTATGGATTTGTTAAATCGTATAGTTAAGTCAATTGTTTATGAAATAAATGACACACGTCAAAATAAATTCAGTATTTGTACTAGTAAGTCGTAATATGAAGAATTGCATCTGTAAATTTTACTCATGTTGTCTGTCTTTTACTCATATAGACTTTTGGATTTATTTATAATTTCTGCTAATACATACTCATATCTTGTAAATCCTTAACAGACCTATTGTTTGCCTACCACGAAATTATTTTGGTCTTGTTCTCTTCTTCTTTATTCTTTCTAAGTTCAATTTAGGTTTATGATTAATACATTTGCTGATTTGCATCTAGCATTACTTTGTTGATATATCTGACCATTATCAAGATATTTCCTCATAATATTCTTACGAATTACAGACCCAGTACTTAGGATATTTTGGACATTACGCTATTAAATCAAAATCACTGAACGGAAAATTATCGAATGTAAAAACTGTAGGCATCCCATGAGTAGAGAAAATCAATTTGAGTTTACTACTGCAGCTGCTTTTTAGTTATAGCAATTCAATCCACATGCTGAAATAATCTACATATTCCGAATATAAAAATATCAGTAGGGATCTTCTAGAAAGGAATGTAAAGTTAAAAAAGTTAAAAAAAAAGTTTTTACTATATACGCACAAATTTTCCGGGTAGACATTATACATTAATATTATATTCGCATAGCTTCAATTGTATTCTGTCACTGACTTCATCTTGGTTTCATACAGACACAAATAGCTTATTGTCTGTTTTGACAATAACTTCTCCACCATATATCAAACTGTGATATTTCTTAACAGTAAAACAATTGCTTAATCATTCTTCTTCTTTTGATTTCAGCATCTGTTAAGCTCCTTGAAAAAATTGCTTTAGGATAGTCTTGCTGTAATAAGCATCCACCAATATATTTCTGACCAGCGTTTGATTGTATTCCTGCAACTAAATTGGATTCAAATATTTTTAAAGACAATAACTACCCGACTGCTAGATGAAAGTTAGGTCGAATCATCTATCTTCATCCTGGAGCAAACAGCATTATTAGATTGGTTATTGTGAGCTATGGAAATGGTGACATTAAACTACGTGTAGTGAAAATTTGTCGACCTCAAACGTATGAATAATAGATATTTTTACCTTAATATGATTGCTAACCTTTCACTTCATTTTCTATAATGTGCCCTATACTATGTTTATTGATGCAATGATGCAACATACGATACTAACCAAATAAATGTATTTTTTGCTATTTATTTAATGGAAAAATATTCTCAATAAACGATACCTAAAATGAAGTCCCTTACAACCGAACAACATTTAATTATATATGGAGCGTTTAGTTCTGTCTCTACGATATTGTTTTTTATGGAGCATTTTGTACAGTGTGTTGCCTGATAGGTGAATGTGTTGTCAACTATAGCCTTGTTTGTGCTCCAACCGGAGATAAGATGAGAGTGCTATTGAAGGCTTATTCATATCAATTAATAGATCTTGTAATGCAACATTTTTCGCAAACGGACTTGGTAGATTGTCTACTATTCGCTTCAATGTTTTTTTTTCAAAAACGTCATAGGTAGATGTAATTTGGTCTAGCTGAATCTCTATTTTTGAAGAGTGGTCTTGATAGTAATTTTACTAGGACAAACATGTTGTTGTAAACGATTTTTTAAATGGTTTGCAAACATATTATTTATAATATTTGCTTGTTTAGATGTAGTGTTTTTTAAAATAATTAAAGATGTTGAAGTCTGTAATAATGATATAAAGTATAGATTCCTTTAGTATTATGTTAATTACTTATTACTTATTTGCAAAAACAGTTTATTTAGAGCGCTAAAATAAGTGGATGTGCTTATTTGGTAAAAACTGAAAAGAAAGTCCAATCCTAATTATAATTAAGTAATAAAGAAGGTGTGGTTTACATAATTTTCTAATTAGATCTATATAGATACATTAACATTCTAGAATTCGAAATAACTGTACTTCCTATCTTCTATCAGAATTCCGCGTTAAATCGTTTGTTTCACCAAATAAAGTTATATTAGATAATTGACAAGGCGTAGTCGACTAATGGCGACTAATGCTGGGGTAGTCATGCCTATATGTTTCCCTGAATTTATATAAATTTCCGTCTAATGCAGGGTGTGGTGGCGCCTACTACACATTCACTTAAGTCCGCATCTAATTCCGGATGATATATTGATGTTATTAGAGCAGTAGTGCGTTAAGGAACACAGTTTTGTTACGTGTACGTGAGTTACACGGATATGATAATCTAATATACTATGTTAAAGATTATTATTTTACTCAGAACACATAAAATCTATAAAATGAAATTATTGTCTAGAGTCTAGCCTTAAAGTAATTTTTGTTTTGCATATCTTACAATGTGTTGACACAAGGGATGGTAATTTTTTTTATATAAAACCGTGCATTGTCTGTTATGAATAAAACTACATTAATAGAGGTATGAAAATGTATCGAATGAATCAGATCGACTTAAACTAATAAAATCAACATATTTATGTTATCATTTTCAAAATTAAGCGACAAATTTTTCTATCAATTGAACATGAGATATTGTGCAAGTAGTACATGCTTGAAAAAAATTATAAAAACTAAATCAACAATACACACACCATTGACTACGTACATCAATACACATCTATCGAAAAAAAAGGATTGATTGCTACTACACAAATATCACGCAAAGATGAACAACCGCAATAACCGATCGGACAAAGAGAAATCCCGTAACGGTAATCTGGACAAAGAGCGTGGGTGAGAGATACACAAAGTAATATGAGCAATGTTCAGAAAGCGATTCCCAACGGAAATTGCAACAGTCGATTCGTATTAATATTTCAATTCTCTCCTCCGCAGTTGAAATTGCTTTTCGTTTTCACGGAGATATAGAGATTGCCATTAAATGATAAAACTTGTTTTGGGTACTTTCGGCATTATTCGCGAATGGTGCCCTTCCCAAAATCCCGATAAATGTTTTCCCCTTCGTTTAACGTTTCGTTTATTGGAATGAAATGCTTAAGGGAATCAGGTGGGCATTACCATTACAAACTGATTCGACGAATTGTATGACATCACCGGAATTAATATAAAATTATTTGCGTTTGCAAATTGTTAACGGTAACTGGGGGATTATTTCTGTACAGTTTCTCCTAAAGCCAGTACGTTTTGTTTGATGGTGTATGGTTTGTTATTTTACGTTTTGCAATTAACGAGACTATTAATTATTCAATTATAAAAAAAAATAAATACATCTGGTCTCCACTACATCCACCCTTTACGGTAAAAATTCAAAGTTGCCACATTATAATTGCATATTGCGTTTATACATATTGGCAATTTTTAACTGCAGAACATACAGCATCGGCAACGGAAAATAAAGCAAATTCTTCGTATACGTAATTTTTATTGTTACAATTTGCCGCATCTAACTTGCTTACTTGTTTAGTTCTTGTATTAACGCAACAACGAAAAATTAATGATTAAAAAATGTTGAGTAAAAGGGTGGAAGTACATCGATTGTTACATTGTTATAATAATAAATAACCCATTAAGAGACCTTCAATTCAGAAATGAGGCGTTTTTTTAATAATTATCTTCCATTAATTACGCTGATCAACAACTCTATTGTCAAATAAAAGCTCTTGTAGCTTTGTAAATATAATGTGACCATATATGAGCTAATACTCAATGGATATTCAAATGCTACCATTGCTACTTTTGTATAGGTATAGATATGTATACACATGTAGTACATACATACAAACGTGATCTACTGGCTGAATGTGTGCTGCCATTCATCAGAACGATGCCAGTTGTGATGTAACTAGTAGTAAACCGCTAAACACGTCATTGAGTGCTGCATTAATTACAATTACCTACAGTTTGTTTAAATCATAGTAACAACTTTTGTTATACAGGGTCATTCACGGAACTGATTTGTTAGAACTTTTTGATGTTCTTGAAATTCAACATTTCTGAAAACTTGTAATTATAACTGTATGACGCTTGCGTATATCTACAGCATACATACATAGTACAGACAGAACACTAAACACTTTAACCCACTGAACACCAAACAAGTTTCCAAGTCAAAACTTGTTTGGTGTTCAGTGGGTTAAAGTGTTTAGTGTTCTACTTCTGCACCAAGAGATCCAGTGAAGAACTTAGTACAGACATACATACATATGTATTCTGATGATATTCAGTTATAACAATCATTTCCCCCTAAAGATTGGCGACTTGCTACTTCTGAAATTAACGCAGATTTAGATTCAATTTATAAGTTATCTAATCAATTTAATCTTAAAATTAATCCATTAAAATCACAAAAATAATCTAATTTGGTTAATCAAAAATCTGTAATGAACTTGAAAGATCTGTGACGATCAGGGTAAGTGATACAGTTTTACCGATTGTCAATAGTGTGCGTAACTGAGGACTTACCCTTGATAACACATTTAGATACAGGGATCAGGTTAAAAGATATTTTAAAAATGCATATTTAAATTTAAGAGCTTTATTTCCACACCGTTCTACCCTAAATAAGGCAACTAAAATTACACTAATTACACTTTTGACGTTTACAATAGCGCCCCCACAGGTACCCCTGCCCCCCCCCATAAATTTTCAGTGGAATGACCCATCGTCTGGTACCTCAAATAAAAGCTTATTTCATTAGGATTACGGTGATGTATCATTTGTTCACTTTATATCTAATTGAACATCAAAAAATGATCGATGTCGTAATATATAATCATCCAGACAGCTGTGTGTAAAAAGCGTATAAATAAAATAAAAGAAGGCGTTGACGTTATTTTTGACAACTGTCACATTAGTAATTTTCATTCAACGTCATCTTCTTACATAAAAATGGTGTACTCTGTTGCTGAGAGGGTAGAAGTTATTTATATTTATGGTGCTGAGCAATGCGCTCGTGGCACAGCAAGAATTTTCAATGAAAGACATCCAGATTATAGATCCAGATATAGATCCAGATATTAAAATATAAATTATAAAAATTTGAAACAACCGGATCAGTAGTGAAAAAGAAAAGGCGTGCAAATAAGATAATAGATGAAGTGGCGGAAATGGAGGTAATTGGGAATTTTACCATGGAGCCAACCAGCTCTTTGCGTCAAATTGCAGCATCCTCTGGACTTTTTTACTCGGCGGTACGTAAAGTCACAAAGATGCATAAGTTTCACCCTTTTAAAATGCAAATAGTGCAAGAGCTTAGTGAGAGCGATTGCAACCGCCGACTAGAATTTTGCGAAACTATGACCCTAATGATTACTGCAAATCCAAATTTGGTAAAGAACATCTGTTTTAGTGATGAATGCGCTTTTTTCTTAAATGGACACGTGAACAAACACAATGTACGCTACTGGAGCGATAAAAATCCCCATATTATAAGAGAGGAACATACTCAAAAGCCTCAAAAAGTTAATGTTTGGGAAGGAATACTAGGTGATTCCATAGTTGGGTCAATTTTCTTTAGAGAAACATTGACTGGTGACATTTATTTAAATATGTTAGAGAACATCATCGATCTCCTAATAACTGAGGAAGTGGAAAACCAGCTTGATGCAGAAGGTAACCAAATCCTCGATGAACACGAATTGTTTTTCCAGCAAGATGGTGCTCCTCCGCATTATGCTGCAAACGTTCGTAACTAGCTGAACCACAGATACGCAAATCACTGGATTGGTAGACGTGGAACGATTGAGTGGCCTCCGCGATCACCAGACTTGACAAGTCCTGACTTCTTCTTGTGGGGTGATTTAAAGTCAGTAGTTTATAAAACTCAATTATTATTTAAAACTTATTTGTTTTTATTATTATTCTTTTTTAATTGTTATTGTCTCATTACGAAGTTCTTCACTGGATCTCTTGGTGCAGAAGTAGAACACTAAACACTTTAACCCACTGAACACCAAACAAGTTTTAACTAAAACACCGACGCGTTTCAACAGCAATGCTGTCATTATCTGTTGGGGAGGGGGAGGGGTGGGAGGGAGGTGATACCCGTGGGGGCGCTGATGTAAACGTCAAAACTGTAATTCATATGTCAAATTGTTTCCCCCTTGAATTAAAAGTAGACGTATTTTTGGAAATTTTGAATTCCTTATAGTTTCTGAAATATTTGAGGTGGGTCGTTTTCAAAAAATCAACCCCATATATAACGGCGCTATTAATACAAACACTGAATATCGAATACAGAAAGTTGAGAACTCTTGTCTTCGATATATTTTTGGTATAAGAAAATTTGAACACATCTCTCATAAACTGCCCAGAAACTGGTTGGCTAAATATGAAAAGTAGACGTACACTACAAACTCGATGCCTTTACCATAAAATATTAACCTCTATCACCACCATACTTATATGAAAGGATACGCTTTCGCTGTGACGTACACAATGTAACTACTCGTTATCGTAACCTCATTTCGCCACCTCCGCATAAACTGTCACTTTTCAATAGATCTTTTACATATGATATATATTCGTCTTATAACCAGCTACCTGGTGAATGAATTTAAAACTTTATCAATTAATAATTTCAAAAAGAAGTTGCATGATTTCATAAATACGAATGTAACTGGTGTTGCTCCTCCACACTAGATATGTATATGTATGTATGTAATATACTTTGGGAGTTTTGTATTAATTTGATGTTTGAGTGCATCTGTAGAAGTTCTAGATTTAGTTTTTATTATAGGCAAGTAAGGTAAATAGCTCTATTGTGTAAACGGGTCTTGTATTTGCATTTTCTTTTTACCACTTTTGCAATTGTACACGCTTGTTTTTATTTATTTATTTTTTTTTGTACTTCAATTATGTTATTATTATTATCTAAAATGCAAATTACGCCTGTCGTCATTGACAGTAACTCTTAGGTTTCAGAAAAATCGAAAATTACTGATATTATCAAAGATCCCCAATGGCCGATGAGCACTTTCATCAGGACGTTTTAAATATAGAAAAAGGTAGCAAGGCAAATGGAATCCTAATTTTCTAGCAGCATTTTGGACCAGCAATAGGGACGCTTAACAGGCAAAATATAATAGGAAATCATCATTTCTTATACTTTTTATGTCAATTGTGTAGTTAAACATATAAGAAGTATTAAAGTGGTTAAAATCACTTTCGAAAGGCTTGCGTAACGGGGAAAATCGATATCACATCGGAATTCCGGAGAAACAATGCTATCCGAATCACCTATTTTTGTTTCTGAGGCAAAGTAAAGTTTCTTTTCTTCATCATTGTTGTCTGCACAAGAATTTAGTTACACCAATAGTAGCAAAATACATACAAAACAAGAACAAGTTTTGTCGTATAATGAACGCCTATTTTCACCAAGTGTTGTGTCATAAAAACTAATACTCCAAGATTAATGGCCAGACTTAATTACACCAAAAACTATGCTCTTTATTAGCAAAATCAAATCAAGCTATTTGAAGAAGGAATACGCCTGTCATGTGCATACTTACAACTATTCCTCGCTCAAACTCGCTCAGGTAACGCGAACGGCCTTGCATTATGCACAAAGAACAGTGGTGACTCGATAATCCGAATCTTGCTTTTCCGGATTCCTCAGTTTTCCGCAGCTATTTTTTTGTTCATTGCGTATTCTGTAATCCGGATTTTTGCTGTCTCGGAAATCCGGATTCGATATCATTCGAATTGCGTACGAGAAATTACAAAGTTTCTCTCAAACAAGTTCCAACATGCATAGTTGCATTCATTTATTCTTCTATAAACCAACACCTTCAGAAGTTTCCATGCCTCCAACTCGAAAGCATATAGCTTTAACAATTAAACAAAGGTATGATATACTTGAAAAACTTAAACTTGGGAAAAGATTTAGCAAAGAAATATAATGTTAGAACGTCAACAATTTCAGATGTTAAAAGAAATTCCGAAAAAATAAAAAGGTGTCTATAAATCAATTTTGAAATTATCTTTATCATTAATTTCCTTCCTTTTTATTGTCAGATATGTTAACAGTTGTATCTCTGCACCGATTTAAAAAAAATACGCAAGCCTGAATATCCGAAAATGGAATCAGAGTTATATGATTGGTTTTTAACGCAAAGGCAAAGGCATTCGGTTATAACTTCAGAGATTCTGATGGACAAAGCGAAACTCTATGATAATGATAAGAATTGATATACATACATATGTACATATTGTTAGAGCATGCCTTGGTAATCCGGATTTTTATTATTCCGGATTATCGCGTCACCACTGTACAACTACATACTGCTTCGCACCACACGAACGAGCATCCTGAAATTAGTTATACGGCACCACGGTTTCCATGAGGACGGAATGCGACACCTGTGAGAGCTGCTCATTAAAAAATGCGCTGTACAAAAATTCGTTGCATAAATTCGTCTAGGGAAAACCTTTATGCACCGCTAAAATTATGTATGTGTCTTTACACGTTCAAATTATACAAGATATACTCGCGATTTTTTTTTGCAACAGTGTATTAGATCTTTGTAACTATCCCCTTTAGAAGTTGCCTAATTTCGAATTTCGATTTTATTTAATCAGACAACACATACGTTTATTAAATTTTCTTGATCTTGTAGAAATTTATTTCATCGTTAAACACACTTCTATGATAAAACGACGATTCAGTTTGGAATCCAATTTGCGATAGAACGATATTGCTTCATTAGAAATTGCTTTATCTACAGATAATATCGATATAGCGTGTTTTTCAGAGCATTGGCTAAAAGAAGATGAAATATTTAACACTGTATTAGATAAATATTCTCTCTGTAGTTATTTTACAAGAAAGGACTCAAAGGATGGCGGGGTTTCAATTTATATGCACTCTAAATGTGGATACAGTGTTGATAGTATAGATGGGTTAGATAGGTTTTCTATTGAAAAACATTTGGAAGTCTGTGGTGTAAAACTGATTCTGAGGGAAGCGTCATTAGCTATAATTACAATATATAGACCTCCAAATGGCGAAATAGACGTGTTTTTGAAACAATTGAATTCTATACTGGAATATGTAACTTTAAAGGTTAGTGTTAATATTATATTAAATGGTGATCTTAATATTGATTTTCTTATTAGATCTGATATTAATGATACTTTGCGTGATTTATTTAATGTTTATAATATAAAATTACTATTAAATGAGCCAACCAGAATTACTCAAAGTACAGCAGCAGGAATTGACTATCTTTGTTCTAATGTAGACAGTTTGAACCTTGAATCTTTCTGGGTATCCCATAACGGTTTATCGGATCACTCTGCACAAATTCTGCAATATATGACAGGTAATAGTTCACAAAAAGATGACTACTATTTTACTAGAGTATTTAATACTGAAAACTCGAACCATTTTCTGTTTTATTTAGCTAAAGAAAATTGGATGGATGTATTAACGGCTGATTCAATGGATAACGCCTTTGCTGTATTTATAGGCACTTTACAATATTATATAGATCTATGCTTTCCGGTGAAAAGATTTAAAGTTACTTCGAAAACGAAAAGCAGTCCGTGGTTGACAAAGGGATTAGAATATCATCTGTCAACCTTAGAAATTTATATGAACTTGCCCTAAACTCTAGAGATAAATCGGACTGGCAGTACTACAAAGACTATAAAAAAATATATCAAAGAGTTTTATATGCTGCTAAGCAACTTCATAATTATCGTACTTGTATGAATTCTAGCAATAAATCTAAAAGTGCCTGGAATATCATAAATAATTATGTATATAAGAAACGTCAAAATCACAAAATAAATCGAATAAAATATAATAATGAAGTTCTAGAAAATCCACAGGCAATAGCCGATGCATTTGGTACCCATTATAGTAATTTTTCCTCTACTGGCAACATTACAAATTCTTCAAATATTATTTCTATGTATAACGCTAAAGGTAAACACTATCCGACCATGTATGTTACTCCTGTTACCGAAAACTGCACATATAATGCTATTTTAAACCTAAAAAATTCAAAATCTACAGGAACTGATGGTATTTGCTCACATGTTTTGAAACTGTGCGCTCATTTGATTGCAGCTCCCTAACCTTATTATTTAATAATTCAATAGATACATGCTCATTTCCCGAAATCTTCAAGACTGCTAGAGTGATGCCAATCTACAAATCTGGCGATAACTTATTGATCACGAATTACCGACCAATATCTCTTCTTTCACCGATTTCAAAGATTTTTGAAAAAAATAATGGCGGAAAAGATTGTTGATTTTTGTTCAAGGAATGAGATTATAAATTCAGCACAACATGGATTTCAGAAAAACAAATCAACTACAACTGCTATTTTGGAGCTCATAAACGAATTACACTGGCAGTTGGATAAACACAATAGATGTGTAGGTGTATTTATGGATTTAAGTAAAGCCTTTGACCTAGTAGATCATACGCTTTTACTAAAAAAATTAGAATCATATGGCTTGCGTGGTAATATACAGAAATGGATAAACTCTTATCTCTCGGGAAGGCAACTTGTTGCGGAAGTAAACGGTGTAAAATCAAGAAAGTATCCTGTCAACTGCGGTGTGGCTCAGGGCTCTGTGCTTGGTCCGCTTATGTTTCTCTTGTTTGTAAATGATCTTCCCACTATAGTAACAGATGGAACAATCGCGATGTATGCGGATGATAATACTTACCTTTGTGGAGACCAGGATATTTTAAAAGTACGAAGAGTTGCCCAAGACATGCTGGATACCTTTTCAAATTGGTTCCACCAAAATGAATTGATCTTAAATAAAGACAAGACAGTTTTTGTTAATTTCTGTGCTCAACCTTGGACAATGGATACGTCTTTATTACTTAAAGTGGAAAACAAGTCAATACAGCAAGTAACGACTACCAAATTTTTAGGACTCTATGTTGACTGTGGTTTGACATGGTACACCCACATTGATAATTTATGTAAAAGACTTGCAAGTGCTTGTTACGCCCTGTTTAGACTCCGATATTTGGTACAAAGAGAAGTCCTGCTGTGTTATTATTTTTCAACTTTTGAATCACGAATTCGATACGGTCTAATTTTTTGGGGCAGTTCGCCAAACATGCAGCGGGTTTTTAAAATGCAAAAACTAGCAGTACGTAACATATTAGGGCTAAGATCACCGGAATCCTGTCGACCTTGGTTCAAGGCCTTAAGTATACTACCATTACCGTGTCTCTATATTGCTGAGACACTATCTACAATTCATCAGAATATGCATATGCTGCCCAGAAATAATGCCTTTCATTCATACTACACTCGAGGCAGAGATGAACTTCTAATACCTACGCGAAATTTAGTACTAACGGAACGTAATCCCTTAGTAATTGGTATAAAATTATTTAATAGATTGCCTCAGTATATTAAGGATATAAAAAGTCACAAACTTTTTAAGAAATCTATAAAAGATAGGCTTATAACGCATTGTTTCTACAGTGTACAGGAATATTTAGATTGTAATGTACTTTAGAATTTGTAATGTACCTTAGTCATAGTTTTCTTTAATAGTAAGTATATATATGTCTGTTTCTTTGTTATTCGTGCATTACCTGTAGTAGTTGTGATGCTAATTGTCACTCATATTATATATTACTTTTAAGTTGTATTATGACTTATCCTATTCCTTTTTGTACTTTTCTTTGTACTTTTTTGTGGATCATTGGATTAAATATTATTATTATTATTATTATTATTATATAAATGATGTCCTTTTATTTCATTTGATTATAAATTAGGTACGACAAAACTTTTATGTTTGTAGAAATTAGTCGAAGCATTACTCACTAGATAATGAGGGAAAAGACGCCAGATCGTTACAAATTTTCATTGAATTCAACAGAAATATCATAAAAACAAGAAGCTTAAAAGCGAGAATTTGATTACAAAAAACTTTTTCGCGAATACATTCTTTAACTCTGTCAATTATATCTTCTTTCAACATGCTGTATATATGTATGTAGGTGTGAAGAAGAACGGCTAACAGTTTTACACGGGCAGTTAATGAGAGAAGTTTACTTCCAGACCTCGAAATTAGACGAACATATGATAAGAGAACTTTAAGCACTTGCCTAAGAACTTACACATTTGATAAATGGAAACAAATTATGAAAGCTTGCAATTTCTGAGACCTCAATTAATTCTATTTAAGATGTGTATATCTATGTGGCCTTGTGTAAGCTGTAAAACGGTATTATGCCACGGTTGAAATAACGAACACAATGATAATCCCTACATATTTAACTTAATAACATCATCGCCACTTCAGTATGATGTAGGTATTATTTATGCTTAAATGCTTACGTTTACCCCGGGGTTTCGGATAAATTAAGCATTTTGTTTGTTTAAACCTGACGGTCATGTAATTTCACTTGATGTATGCCCTTTTCAGCGATAAGGTGCCCGCAACATGGGCTAACGCATTCGGCTTGAAATACTTTCTACAAAATCGCCTGCGTTAGTATTAATGGACTGTGCATTGTTTGGAATTTAATATACAGAAGTTACGCAGACATCGTAAATAATTAAAACTTGCTGCTGGAGAATAATTTACAACTTTCAACCATTAAGTGTGTTTTGTATGTGTGCCCAGGTTGTGTTGTATATCAAGGGACTTATACATGACTATAACACAGTTAAATTTGAAAGGTCAGAACCAGGAAAATGGTGCAGAAAATAAATTACAGAAATTACGAAATGAGATTCCAAAATAATCTAGAAAATATGAAATGAATTTAGATTTGTGATATTTAATTGAAACTTGGAAAAATATATAATTAATTATAATTAAAAATATATAATTAATTTTAAAGCAAAAATAAGGAGATAATATAATAATTATTTTATGTAAACTTTTGAAAACTTATTGAGAATTGAAACATAATACATTTACAAATTTCGTAGTATATACCTCAATGCCGAAGACACTTCATAACCGCTCGTTCCGTGTTAATCCCGTAGAAGGTAACAGAGAGAGGAAATATTAATTTATTCCAGTCTGCAAGTCGAGATTAGACGGGAAATGAGGTTTTTGGATATAATAATCTTCGAAATTCCATCAGGCCGAATACTGTGGAAGTATTAATACAGAGATTACGCTCAACAGTGTATTGAATACAAGGAAACTGCCAGGTACTACAGAGAAAGAGCTACGGATAACGGTTACCACTTGAAACGGCAAAGCGAACTATAAATATCTGTTGAAAAATAATTACCTTTTGTCCGCAAATTACCTATATAAAATGGATATAGATGAAGTGGAAGTATTACCTGTGTGGTGAATTAGTATTACTAAAAATACTTGGTTATATCATCACTAATACTTATAGTTTAATAATAATAGTATTTTTTTATCTGTGTTGGGTGCTAATTGCAGCAAGAATAATAGTAATAATAATGATGATAATAGACACCGTAGTCTGCATCTGAACTACATAACCGCCTGTGATCTCTACTGCCTGTAGAGTCTACAACAGCCAAAGCCCACTACACAAGTTGTCGGGCTATGTTAGTTATTATTATTAGTTATTTAGGACCGGATAAGCTAAAAAGCGAGTTAACACACGCAAAAGGCAATGCACGGACAGAACTTAAAGAACATCGAAAATTTGCACCTGTCTCCATCCCTCACATTTGCCTTCGGCCGATCCAACACACTATGCGCTGAAACTGAAGGATTCATCGACGGAGTTTTCAATACCTTGGTCTATCAAAAGGAAGTCTTGGGCTTATATATTAATGATGCACGGTGCAGAGCATGCAAAGCACACCCTGAAACCATAATGGACACCCTATCAGCATACCCTAGGTACGCACCTAATAAGTACATCACCCGACTTGATATGGCCCTTAAAGCTATATACTATTTCCTAAGGGTCCAGTACCATTCAACCATACCAACGGGCCACCGTTGAAACAGTAATCGAGAACAGTGAACCGAAGTTACCGTGAAATTTTCCCCTCCATACTACCACACAAATTTCCGCCAATAAACCTGACATGGCAGTGATAGACCACGTAGGCAGGATTATGTATATAATTGACATGGCATGCCCCAGTAAGACAAATATAGCGAAGGAAGAAGAATCCAAATATGTGGACCTAATTTTCCAACTACGGACTACCTATGCAGGCAGATGGAATTTGTACCAGTTGTTATAGGGGTGCTGGGCGGAATAAGGGCCGAAACAGAACAGGCATTAAAGAAGATAGAAAAGCTTGAATCAAAAGACATCAGTATACTTATCACCGTAATGCAAAAATACGTTATCCGCGGATCCCTCCATATACTCAGAGCGCATGAAGCCGGCCACTCATTAGCATAGGGCTAGCAAAACTACAATATCACTACAACTACAGCTACTAGCTACTACTACTACTACACTACTACTACAGCTACTACTAGCAAAACTACAAAATTACAATATCATACAGGAAAACCATTCTTACCTATTAAACTAATAAGGTCATCCCATTGAGATAGAATAAGTAGGGAGACGCTATCTCGTGGCTAAAACGGCGCAGGTCGGCCATATTGGTACACCATTTTACGTCAAATACGTAGATTCTAGTGTATATGTCATTGTATGTTGTATTATTTGATTATTTCAGTTATATTATATAGCAAACTACTACAAGACATAATGCTTTCTTGTGCTCTACGTAGTTGCAAGAGTAGAAACAGCGTTAACAAGAAGAATTCGTCGAAAATAACATTTCATAGGTCAGTGTTTGATATAAAAACAATGTGCAGGGCCGTAATTGGAAAATGTCAATTGGTGCGCCTGTATGTAGGTACATAAATAAACTATTACATATTGAGCGTTTATATTGTCAAATTATGACATTTATGGGCCTTGGGCCTAATAGGCGTGGGATGACGTAATTAATTTAAAATAAAACCATCTGTTAAGTGGAGGCTTAAGATTATACTTACAATTTTCAGTAGTCCGGACCTGGTGAGGCAGCCATATTGGTACACCGCTTAAGCCCCGCCCATTGCGCCGTTTTGAATATACAGGAAATATGCTTCATAGAGTCTCCTTAGTATACTAGCTCAATGTGTCATCCTGACGTTGGCATGGGGCCCATTTCGACTCCGGTCGGAATGGGGTCCAGAATTAAAAGCGGATGGGTTAAAAGGAGGAGGAGGTTTAAAAAATGTTGATTGGTCTTGGAACGAGCTTAGAATTAAATAATAAAAGTGCTACGTATAATTTAAGAAGGAGTAGAGGGAATAAAGACACATAAGACAGGCAACTTATTGATGGGTCTATAATTTTGCAATTAAGAGGCGAAGAAATATATACCGATCTTGACATCAAACAACAAAATATGCACGATAAAAAGCTGGTAAAGGATGCACTTATATCGAAATACAAGAAGATCTTATAGTCTATCTGGTCATCTCTCCTATCTGCAAAAAAATAAAGCAACAACTACAAATATAATATACCTTGTTTTTTAATAAGAGGGACAAAATTGAAAATCGGCCGCCAACATATAGGCTTATGATTGGTTAGTTGTCGTTGTTAATAAGAAAACAGAGTATAGCTGTACCAACATTATCACAAACGTGTGGAGCCTTAAAATGGAACGTCAGCAAGATCGCGCAATTGGAGATACCAAAAAACTCCTAACCCATACCCGAAATCACCATGCCCATGCATCAGTCCAGAGATTATACATATCTCGAAAAGAATTCGGAATACGATTAATATGCCTCAAACAATTGTATGCCAGAATTTTTACTGTAGGAGCAGTAGATATCTATTAGACATCGGACCCGTTATTAAGAATCGCGTTGGGTGCGTTTCTATTCAACACCGCAACAAAATCTAGACGTGATTTGAATATAAACATCAATTTCTAATCGGGGGCTAGAGAAACACGAAACCTAGCAGCAAATACAAGACGGGTAGTACAGAGTGAACTGCTCACTAAGCTGGACACTAAGTTATTGGTTGAATATCGAGAAAAACCCCTTCACGGACAATATTATAGATATCTATAGACTCAAAATTTGTCGAAATCATTAACGTTTGCGTTTTTGGAACTTTGATCAATATACTCGACGAGACTGAGGGCTTTACAGAGCTTGCGGAACGGTGGAATTCACGGAGCTAGCTACACACCAACTAGAGCTGGAAACCATACTCGCTAATCGCGTACAGCGAACTAGATTTAGTAACAAATGCAGAGCGATGTAACCTCTAGCTGTGTTATCTACCTACAGGTACCTGTTTTAATAAACAATAACACGAATAAGAACTGGGGAGCTGATGAGGAGACGGTGCCCGTACGACTAGCCGTGCGCGCGTAGTTCCTTTACTTCCCGCGTGAGAACCTCGGAGATTAGGTAGCCTTTTTGCTGGGTGAAGTGCAGGAGTGGAGGAAAAAAGTAATAATAATATAAAGAATCACACCGAAAAAAATGGAAAACAAAGGAATACAAATTTTCAAGAAATATTTCCAAAATAAATATGATAACATTATCCTTTCTCTTTTACGTATTACAGATAACAATACAAACAGACTCTATAGCATAACAGAACTGCAGAGATTACGCCAAATAACCAATGTAACCACTGGAGAACTTTTGCGCATAGCTCTAGTACATACAACAACAAATTGCCGTAAATTATTAATTTCAAAGGTGATTAGTGCAGTCATTATATATAAAATTAGATTTAACAGTACTAGCACATGTAATTACAATTTCATCGAATTGTTGTAAATACGCTTCACATGTATTTTGCATTCTTTTTCCCGAATAATTATTTCCATTTCCAAACAAGCGTAAACTCTATCACATTTGCATACGGAATAAAATTTCCAGTTTGATTAATTGCATTCGTAATGAATTAATTGTGAGGTCCACTGCGGTGTATTTTTAATCCAATGGGATTCCGCAGTTGAATATGATAATTATTAACTAATATTAGCATAAATATACGGTACTGTACACGTGCAAAATAAGGGGCACCTATCACTAATTGAACTAAATTACAGTTGGCAAAATTTGGCCAAAAATCCAGGCATTAAACAATATCAAATGCCTATTACCAGAAAAATCAGTCCTGAATATTACTACTACTACTATTTCGTTCCAAAGTTCTTCTGCTAAATTCCTGGTCCGAGTGTAAGGCGCTAAGTATAAAGTTAGGATAAATTGCTCTAAATTTCACACACAATGGAAAAGAAGGACTCGACAACTTGCGTTGAGAAATAAGCATAGCTACCTGAAAAATTCAAACACAGGAATAACAGTTAACATATTAAAAATATATTGTATATTACTAAGCATATTTATGTATTTCTTCTATCTATTAAATTGAAATGCCGTAATTGGTTACATTTCAATTCGTACTCTGTCCAGCTATCTGTATGTTTCTTATCTATGCCATTATCCTACAATTGGCAGTTGAAATATTATCTTGTTAAAGTGATTTAGTTTCTAAGTTTATTACAGTGTTGTGTTTATGTACTAAAATTGCATTTTTATTTAGTAATTTTAAACACTCGCGAATATTTTGACAAGGCAATTGTAGGTCCTACCTCATTGTAATCACTACTAAATAACAATATATTTGTTTAACAACCAATCAATATTTCTTGAAACATCGTTCGAAACGTAATAGACAGTACAGTAAGCGTCTACGAAGTTTTGTTGTTGGCACTTGGTGTTGTGGTGGAGTATTGCTCGCATTCAAAGACGTAATATCTTATGACATTATTGACACGTCCAACTATAATACCACTTATCGATTTTTTACTTTGTAAATGTATTCTAAATTCTTATGAATTCTTTGTAGCGGTGATCTATTGTCCTCCAGATGTAAGTCAAGATATGCGCGAAAGTTTTGTTGAGGCACTGGAAATCTTTCTTTTAAACAAACCAATTGTACTTATCGGTGATTTTAACTTGCCTCGTTTTTATGACCATGTTAACAACAACATACATAGCTCTACAATTCCTTTTCTAGTTGACTTTTGCGATTCCACTAAATTAACTCAGTTCAACAACATATGTGGATGGACGGTTACTTGACTTGGTGTTTGCTAATTTGAACACCGCTTTAGATATTAGTAAAGATGATCAGCCTTTTGTACCGGAAGATCGATATCATCCCGCTCTCTGTATCACATTTGATGTTATAGCTACGCCTATACAAGTTGTATTCCCTGTAAATGGAGAAACACGTTACAATTTTCGTAAAGCTGATACTGATAAATTATATCAAGATCTTTCTAATGTTGATTGGAGTTTTTTGGATGATTATAAGGATGTTGATGTTGCACTAGAATGCTTTTATGATATGTTATACAATATTTTCAAGTCATCTGTTCCAAGCTATCAATCTGCCATATCACGCTATCCTTCATGGTTCTCGCCTGAAATTCAACAGAACTGAAAGATAAAAGAGAGTTATAGAATGAAGTGGAAACGTACGGGAAACGCTGTCTATTATCGCGAATTCAGCAGACTTCGAACTTTAACAAAGGAACTTATAGCCAATAGCTACAGATCATACTTATCAAAAATTGAGGGCATTATTCAGACAGAGCCGAAGCACTTATGGTCATTTATTCGAAATCGTCGTGGAACATCGCGTATACCTGGAAAAATGCTTTTTAATGAGAATCCTCTAGATGATCCGCAAGAAATCGTCAATTCTTTCGCCAAATCTTTTTTTAGTGCCTATGCATCTAATGCAACTCAAAAAGAGCCTAATTTTTTGCTGCAATTGCCATCATTTAGTTTACAACCGACAACGGAAGATGCTCTATTGGATATCATGGCCAAATTTCCTAAAAAATTTACAGCTGGTGACGATAACGTGCCTAGTTCTATAGTAAGAGATTTGAGAGGTGCTCTTGCGGCACCACTGTGCAAGCTTATCAACCTGGCTATTAGGTCGTTTCCTGATAAATGGAAATGCGCTCGTGTCGTACCTATTTTTAAAAAGGAGATAAATCGCAAATTATAATCTATAGGCCGATCTCTATCCTTAACAATTTTGCTAAGGTATTTGAACAGGTCTTGTACGACACGATGTATACGAACATTAAATCATTTATATCACCATCTCAACATGGCTTTATGACTGGTCGTTCCACAGTAACGAATCTAGCTTGCTTCACACAGTATATTGGCGAAAAGTTGGACTAACAGGGACAGGTGGTTGTGATTTTTACCGATTTTTCACATGCGTTTGACACAGTAAGTCATGAATTGCTGCTACAGAAACTTGCAACTTTTGATTGATTGTTGCTTTCACGGCCGCTGTTGATGGCTGCTCTTCGGTTCTCGGGTTCTCTGCCGTGTAGAAAGGTTGTGGTTAATTGAATCCTATCTTCTTAACTAAGTGATCGTTGATTGTTGTCCCGGATTGTGCAATTAATTGAATCTATCTGAACTTTTATAATGGCTTTGCTTCTTCCCAGTATGTTTCCCTTAGCGGGGTTCCTCAAGGCTCTAATCTTGGACCACTATTGTTTATCATATTTATCAATGATCTGCTGCAGTCTTTCTCGTGTCCTGTTCTTGCTTATGCCGACGATGTAAAGTTATACTCCAGTATTTCTAGCCAGGATGACGTGGAAAATCTACAAAAATATTAAATATTCTTGTAAATTGGTCTAAAGCGAATAACCTATTTCTTAATATTGACAAATGCAATTTTCTCTCCTTTACACGTAAAATGCACCCGCACTGTTCGTCTTACAACATTGATGGTAATGGTCTCATTAAAACAAATAGTATTACACACCTAGGTGTTCTTTTCGATTCCACACTATCATTTACCCTGCATATTGAGAAGACTTGTAAGTCTGCTTCTCAAATGTTGGGATTTGTTCTTCGATCGTCTAGATACTTTACTAATGTATCACCTTTAAAAACTTTATATTTCTCTTTTGTTCTACCTAAATTGGAATTTGCTTCCATTATTTGGTATCCTTTTTATGCCTCTCAACAAATACCACTCGAGCGTGTTCAACGTCGTTTTCTAAAGTTTCTGTCATTTAGAATAAACGGGGTATATCCTCCTTGGGGTACATCATACAATTCTCTTCTCCAGATTCATCAGATGCAGTCATTGACAGATCGCAGAAATTGGCAGAGTGCAAGATTCCTGTCTAGACTACTTGATAATAAAATAGATTGTATTGAGTTACTATCGTATGTTAAGTTTAACGTGTCAAGAATGGCTTCTAGATCTGAAGATACTTTCAATTTACCAACACCGCGAACTAATCTCCTCTTTCGTTCACCGATATACCACATGTGTAGAAATGCTGACAAAATCTATAGCGATATTTTTGCAAACATAGTAAGACATAAACTATCGTTTTGATTTGTATATGATATTTACTTTATAATTACTTGTATAATTATTTATAATTACTGTATAAGTTTATACTGTGTGTCACATATTTTATGTATTCACAATGTATTCCTTATTTGTCCTGTAATTGGTACCTGTTGGGCAATAAACGTATATTATTATTATTATCAATCGCAAGACCATGAAGTACTGCAATAAGATCATTAAATACATTTATACACATACAAACTACATAGCAGGAGTTGCAGCGCTAGTCAGACAAGCAATATAGCTTAAGAAGCCGTTACAACTAGCACCCACGACAGAAAAAAAACATATAAAATATTCAAATGTGCCATCAGAAAGTGATACGTTTCCGATCCTACATACTACTCTGAGATATTGCTGTGTTCAAGGAGAAAACTAGGCTTCTATCTTTACAAGTACAAGACGGCAAACGGACAAGAGTTTCTGTGTTCAAAAAAATGAATTTTGTAATTTATTTTTCTGACTACCGCGTCAGCTCCTGTTGTGTAGTTTATATGTGTATAAATGTATTCAATGACCTTATAACAGCACTATATCGCCTTTACAACTAAACTAGGGCGACAACGACCTACCATTGTGCTATGTAATAACATGAATGTAGAAAGTGGCATCTGGTCATATATTCGTCGAACTTCAGCTTGGAAGCAGTGTTTGAGATTTATATGTCAACAAAATATGGAACCCTCAAATGCGTAAAATACTAAAAGCATAGGCGGCTACTATGACCAGTATGTATAATGGCCAGTATGAATAATGACCAGTATGTATAATGGCCACTACGAATAATGACCAGCATGAAGAATGAGCAGTATGAATAATGACCACTATGTATGATGGCCAGTGTGAATAATGATCAGTATGGATAATAATCTGAGTAAATAACAACAAAAATGACAAATGTCACTATATTTTGACACTTGATGACGTCACGCATTTATTGAAAGCATAAAAATAGTATAATTTTGCTACAGGATGGAACACTCATCTGTAGTAAAATTATACTATTAAATAAGATGAGAAAATAATACATTTGTGTTTTGATTCTCCCTGTACACAGTTTTCGCAATATTGGTAAAATATAACTTTGCTATAAAACTGTAACAATATGAAAGTTATTCCAATACAAAAAGAATTTCAAGCTGTTTCGTGTGGAATACACAGGACGCTGAACACGCAATAATTTTCAGACAAAATTGACCATAATTTCTGAAATGCTAGGTATAACTCAATGAGACCTTATATCGAAGGATTGAGGAAGATATGCTTAATCTAAATTTGACATAATATATAGTGTTTCCCATTTAAGAAAATGAATGTTTGGTTCGCCCTAGCGATATGAAACACCCTGTATATAGGAAAATAATTTTAAAATATGTAACGTAAGACTATCTATGAGTTTTGTACATAACGTTTTGTGATATCTTTAATATTGATGGATATATTGAGCTTTGACGCACTAATGCCTCACCCTGTATATGCCTTTGTATATTGCAATGTTACTGTAAAAGCGACAAACTACGGTTACACTCAGCAGGTAGTAAGCTGGCCCTGTTGCTCTTTGGAATAAAATATTGAGCGCAAGGTCAGGTAGCGTCACGTAGTCAGGTAGGAGCGCAAGGTCTATCTAGTCGTGTCCGGATACCTTTGAAGGTCACTGTACAAGAGAGAAGACAAGTAGAAGCAGGTGTACCAACAAAATTAAGTCAAAATTAAATTAAGTCAAAAGGAAAGTCATATTCTCACTAATATAGAAATAAAATACTCCTGGCCCAATTGTTCTGTGGCCCCAAAAACCCCGAAAGAAAGTGAAAATTTGTTCTACATACACTTATATACACTCAGATATGTGGAGAATCAGAAATTAATTCAATCATAAAACACACGACTAAAAGAGGTACATTCCACAAGACACAAAGTTAGAATCGCTTAATTTATTTTCATCGTTTCAACATCGTCACGCGATTGGCAATCTAATTGTTCACTTTTGATAAGACGAACGGCAACTACATCGATAATTTAATTTGTCTGAACGCGCTCTATTGGTACACAATCTAGTAGGTAGCCAATCGCCAACTTTCGCCCACGTTCACATATACACACACACACCATTGCATACTCTCCACGTACAATTTTCTAAATGCTTTTTCATTTCCCTAATGGTTCTTTGATGACGATCCATAACGTATTAACGTAAAAGACATACTTTATTCATTGTGTTTGTCGATTCCTTCGCTCAATAGGAAGGTCTTACCAGTTTAATCTAAATTTTACTACATGTAAGTTTATAAGCTCTGTACAGCAGAAACTGTACACAACTTGTAATAAGATTTAGGACTGTTGACTGACATTGACTACTTTACAAAATTAGTAATTAACCAGTAATTACTACATTTTTTGATTTTCTTTAAGAGTGCTTTAATGATATTATTTGAACTAAATATTGTTATAACGCGTACAATAAATAATGGAAAATTTCCAACCTATAGAATGAGAATTGATATTGAGGCGTCAATAATTATCAAAGCAAAACATCGCGTTTGATAATTTCACATTCGCAGTTCACGTCGTACACTTTGTATAGCATGATTACGTTCCTATAAAGTCTACATAGGCGTGCAGAATTCATACATATAGAGCCGTTTTCGTTTAATTAAAGGGGAGCGTTAGCTTTGTTCGCATGACGATTGTTCGTCCCGTCTCTAAAAACTTGTTGCTTCTCCACCATCGCATCGTTTGTTGCCAACAGGAAATTTTCTTCATCACAAAAGTCACTCACTATACATGCGAAATGAAAATTATCACACCGATGCACACAGTTTCCTGTAGATACGAAACTCGAAGAAAGTTTGTTTGTTATCCATCTTCTGTCTGAATGAAAATTTAATTAAGCAAAGTTATTTGGTTCTCTAATTGCTCTGAATAATTTACCCGCTACGCTGTCGTCTCGATATACATATATCCACTTGTACGTTATATGCTTACATGGTTGAAACATGCTTGTTATTATAAGGACATTAACTAAAATTATAAATAGATTACATTTTAGTATTTGTCAACATTTCACCACAAAATATGTGACCCGGAAATGTATTTTATCTGGCGAAATATACATATGTCGGAAGCTAATATTCTGGTTTAATATTAAAATTTTGAAATTTGAAAGTTAGATTAGTTAATGAGTACTGAGGCTGTCGATTTCTTGCTGCCAGTATTCTAGACAGTTATTAACTTTTAAAAGATTATTAATAAGTTTTTATTTATCTTAATTTAATCAGGCCAATCGACAATGTTAATATATGAAATAGTAAAGCAATTCAAGACGTATCAATTTGCGCAAACCAAAATTGTTTACCTTTTTTAGTTTAGATCCTACAGCTCATTAACGAGAGCGCTGCAATTGCTAAATTTTTTATAAAATATTTATTTTCTCGAAAACAAAAGCACATAGATCTAGGAAGGTCTTAATAAAAGTTACTTAAAATATCATGTAGAATCTAAAAAATATATAATATATAGGGTGATCCATTTAAAATAATAAAGTTAGATACGCTTTTTCTATAATTGGGACACCCTGTATATTTGAAAATATTTTCCAGCTCTGTATCGTATAAATAGGCATAACTTTCATTTGAAGCTTTTTTCTCTATACTGTAAAATAAACAAATTATCAAAGAAATCGCGTCAGCTGGGACACCGTGTATATTTTAGAAGCGGCATCCTACATCTACCAGCATAAAGGCAATATTATCACAAATGCAGAAATACATAGTTATAATACGAGAATCAAAGATGATTTTCATATACCACTTTCTATAATGACAATAACTAGTCTCTCTGCTGACAAATTGGGGATCCGTATATTTAATGATCTACCTTGTCATATTAAAGATACAGCAATTTATAAAGGTTTTAGAAAGGCTCTTAAGGCGTTACTGTTAAATTATATATTTTACAGTATAGATGATTTCTTTTTGCTCTCATTAAATTGAATGCTTGTTCTCTTATTATTTAATCTAATTTAATTAGTTTTGGATTAGGAAGCATAGGTACATTATTTTCTTTTATTTTTGGTGACACTTTGTGTCAACATACTGAATAAATTATTATTATTGTTATCATTGACGTCGCGATTCCACTAATGCATAACATAAAGAAAACGCAATCCGAAAAAATTACCTACCCTTAGCGGATGAAATAAAAACAATATGATAACAGGATAAGGTCATTATCATGAAACAACTGTTTGAGGCCCTCAACAAACTGAAGCTTTCCAGAAACATACATAAATAAATGCAACAAGCAGTAGTGCTTAAAACATGCGACGCGTTCTTACGGATTCCAATTACACCTGACCGCAACAATAGCAACAGTAAGACACACCAATTAATGAAAATAGCAAACAATCTGTAATAAAACAATAGAAATAGTTCGTTCGTGTATATTTTTCATGTAATCAATTGTACAGCAGGAGAAAAAAGTATCCTGCCAGTGCATGTAAGAAAGACGCCCTTCACTCAAAATGCACGGGTACTTTATTGACTTAGTATACCTACATGGACTGTCTGTGGCACAGACATTATTTGTATGCACTCTAGGACAATACAGTTCCCGTAGGGTTTGAGTAAGAAGCCTCCTTCTTTCGCGCACTGTCCGGATACTTTCTCCTGCTCTACATAAACATAAAAACAAAACAGTAACGTTAAATAAACTGAGCCTATCTGTTGGCACTTTGTGCTCGGTCTAGGTCAATGTTTCGCAGTGTGATGCTGAGCGAGTACGCTGGAACAGCATGTTAGATAAAATAATAATAATAATATATAGGTATGTTACGGGCAATTTGATTATTCCGGGCATCATTCATAATGACCGGGCAATTTGAATATTTTGTATATGCTACTTCTTCGACTCCTTTGCTTTTATGAGATTGAAGACAAACCATCGAAAATGGATGCTGATTGGCCAGCGAGAATCACATCCTGTACACGTTGCCAAATTGCTTTTAATTAATCAAAGTGCCCAGGAAAATAGTAGCAGTACCTATTTATAATAATCGCACAATGTAATACCAGTAGACATATTATACAAAATATTCAAATTGCCCGATCATTGTGAATAATGCCTGAAATAATCAAATTGCCCGTAATATATATAATGCAATTTTTCCCAAACGCCAATTAAATTAAACATATTTTTATTTAAAAATATGTCGTCCGGAGGTGGAGTCGAACCACCAGGTATGGCTATCGCGGCCTACCGCGACACCGTTGCGCTACCGGGCGGCTTCGACACCACTAATAATCTTCACAAATATATGCGAACGAGATGTTGTAATGACCTAGGACGTATTACGTAGTGGTGGATACTACTTATTCAGCTTCTATTAGTAGTTTCACGTATCAGTAAATATAATCAAGTTTAATTATCTATCGCCTCCGTATAAAATTTCATTAAACCATATTGAACGGCAACATAAATTAGTTCTACACGATGGTTTTTTCTCGTTTTTCCTCAGAAATGCTAGAAGATATATCGACTTCGCACACCAATAGTAACCCAACATCATTAATACAACAGTAGCCCGAAAAGTAGCAAGAAAAAGCCAATCAAATGTGCTTCTAGTCGGAAAATCTAATATATATGTACTATTGTATTATGTAACAGACGGAGAGAAACTCACTCTAACACCAAACTTGAAATTCCTGGCAATAAAAATGTGATAAGAGAGAAAAGCAATTGAGAATCATACCGTACATATTTCTTTGAAAACATATTAATTCCGCCAACTGTTACTCTAACTTTCGAAATTTCGTCAAATAATTACAATACGCCCACTTCAAATTAACGACCAGAATAACTCAAGTTTTAGCCCACACCATGAAACATGCTGTAACATTTCATTTCTGATTACAACCGGCCTCGAATATTGCGGTCAGTGCAAACTTTAACCGAATCAAGCATAGCCGTCGATCTCCAACAATAATCGTTAGTGTTAGGAATTTTCATCGGAATTCTGTGACCCGACAATAAATCACTGGTGTCCTATTAGAAAATACCCGGGCCCTGTACAATTCCAACTCGAACGTGAATCCGATTTATCAAAGCGAAGGCTGTCATAATTTGCCCACGGTTTCGCGATCGTGTCGATAAAATGCGGAATTTCATCCCGTATATACGGAGTAGGAGTGTGAGGATAATATAAAGGAGCTACAACTGTTGCTGATGTATAGAAAGTTTCGGTGTATACATGCGATGTTACAGGGTTACGATTCGTACGGCAAAGATGAGGAAATCCGATTACAAATACGGTCAAGTGCTCCTATTAATTCTGTCGAGATAGCATGGTAGGCTAAGGTTGTAAAATTAACCATCATCGGGGAATTAATTAATATCACGATCGAGATACGAGTACTGGTATACGCTAACTTTATGATCTAAATTAATTAGAGAAGAGTATACATAATTAATTCTATACGTGTATTATAAGCTTAATATCTACATACAGAATTACAAGCTATGGATGTACAAGTAGTTGTATAGGTACTCATGTATACAACAACATTACATTAGATAGCAGCAAATAACATGAATTCCGGTATGTACGAAACATTGCAATATATAAACTGTCAGCCAGTAATATAAAACATGTGTCTCGTAAGTGCATATCTTAGAACGATGATAACGTGACTAGCTATCTCCGGCTGTACGTAACTATCTAGGATTACAGTCGCCTCTTCTGGAGAGTGTTGTGAATTAAAAATATAACAGAGTACATACTTTTATACATACGTATAAGCAATTTGAAATTGAAGTTGAAATCTGAAGCACATCCGTTAAATTTTTTATAATACATTTTCTATAATTGTCAATATACTAGGACAGTTCAGATACTATTGTTCCTGGCAGAATGAACAACTTGGAGAGGTAAATTGTTTTATTTTTCAACATAGTTCCCTAAGACGTTGACACACTTGGTATAACGATAGCAAAGGGCTTTAACGTCGTCCTCAGAAAAAAAAAATGTTTTGTCTTGGGCTGGAAAGCCTATAGCATCAATCTCTCATCGTCCCGGAAGTGGATTCCAAAAAGGTGTTCTTTGAGTTTAGGAAATATATAGTCACTAGCGGATAAATCTGGAGTATACGATGGCTGTTGCAAAATTTCGAAGCATTATGAACTGCTGCCATTGAAACACGGCTTCTGTAAGCAGGAGCGTTGTCCTGATGAAGCAGCATACCACGTCTGAGTGTTTCCTTCCTGTTTTCTTTGATGCAATCACGCAGTTTTGAAATTAAAACAGCATAAAATTGCCCAGTTATAGTTCGAACACATGGTAAAAAGTCTATAAGAATAATTTCTTCTATATCCGAAAAAAAATTGCCATGATCTTCCCTGCAGATACTATCACACGAAATGTTCGAGGGGGTGGTGAATCCTTGTGCTTCCATTCTATGCTCTGAGTTTTTGATTCAGAATCATAGTGGTTAACCTAGGTTTTATACACAGTAACGAATCTTGCTAAAAAGTGTTCAGCAAGTGTTCTTAATGATGGCCAAATTCGTCTTTGAAGTGACTTGCCGAATGCGCTTTTGCTCTGGCGTCAACGTTTTCGGTACCAATCGTACAGTCACTTTTTTGAGACTTAATTCTTTACATAAAATCGTTTGTACGCTACCTATTGACAAGCGACAAGTCTGAGCTATGAATTTCACAGTTGATTTTGTAGACCCAAATCTTTGCAACAACAGTTTTCGGCCGTCCAAAACTAACACCTTGTTCACAGATCTCTGCGCCAAATTTAAAATCTTTGGCCGAATTCTTTGCCATCTAATATAACGGCGCAGATTCACCCAGTACTTGTACCGTATCTACATGAATATCCTACAGAGATATTTAATAACCGCTCAGTTCGCACCTTGTCTATTTTGGAAATTTGGGCAACACTCTGTAACAATCGGCTCTATAACATAATTACGCAGTAACATACACAAACTAAAATTCATGTGACTTATTGCAATGAATTAACAATTAAGTGACATTAGATAGATGATGTATAGATAATGCATCTTTTCGATTGACTCGCTATTCAGTTTTTCGAACGGAGTAACTGGTGAAAACAGCATTTTTCTCAAATTTGACAATTGTGACTGTCAAAATACGATTGACAGCTGTAAAATTAGTTAAATCAGGTGTTACCTAAAATTCCAGTAGTACAGTAAACTACAAGAAGAGGTCGTACAAATGTTAATTTTTTTTAATGCTACTTTTTGTTAGAAACTTGAGTATTTTTTGAAATATAATGTGCCATAACGATTATTAAAAGACCAAAAAGTTCGCAGCAAAATTTGCGGGGATATTGTTAAGAAATCATTCCTAATTTTTTGATACAGGTCTTTTATGTTTTCTGGCTCTACTACGAACACCTTTTCTTGAATATAATATTTCTTGGCTTTAATCTTTCTTGAGATCAATAACTAACTGCAGCTGACACACTTAAAATTTATCTCAGAATAATTATTGCTCGTGTTGTTTAAACTGCGTGACATTAAGAACGAGTTAACCAACAGCAAACTTCTGACCGCATAGAGAACAACAAGTTAACAGCTGCTGTAATGTCTGTAAAGTTGGCGCCCCTATCCACCCGTCCTTTCAGTAAATATTTATGCCTTTCATTTGTGTGTTACAGGTAAACGTAGTCAATGTCAAGAGGTCAACATGGAGACTCTGTACACAACAAGGTTCCACGGCTTTCCCAATTTAAGTCGGGCGGCAGCCGACTCACCCCTTACAGAAGAGAGTATGTTATCGCTGTTAATTGTCCTGGGAAGTAGTATCTCGCTAGTCGGCTTGGTGTTCGCCTTCATTACATACAGGTAAGGATCTTTTATAAGGAATCTGTTGAAAATAAGTTCCAATCAACGGTTAGACTCTACTAATTAAATGTAGTATCATATTTATGACAATTTTAATTATTTAGAAGATAATATTTCTAAAACTTATTTGACTAATACTGGTGACTTTATCACCAGAAAACAGCAATAAAAAATCCGGCTTTGAAAGTCTCAAACTTTTTGTTTACCTTGCTTTTACGAAAAGCAAGCTATTTTTCGCAAAGTGCTGCAACTGCATTGCCTTAAGGTCGTATTTCCCTCGCGAAACGCGACCACAAATATCATCGGACCTGCTCGGAATTCGACGTTATTCTAGAGAAATTCAGGAGATGTCTCCAGCGACCGGCAAATTGCATTATTTAATTGCATTATTCGACTGAATAAGGTGAAATTCCACAATTTCGATTACCCAGTATCTATTCGGAATTCGGTGATAGTGGCTATGCACTAACTGCAAGGGTATCAAGAGATATTTATTTTACGTCCTATCGCTGCTCCTGGGAATTGAGAATTAGCAAAATCCAATATATTTTAAACGAAATCGGTTATTTCGAGATTACACTTTCCGGGTTCAGCGAATATCGCGCTGCATTTTGTTGGTTTGTTTTCTTGAGTAAATTAATTCAGGAGCGCGGTATTGGATCGAGTTAGTGCATTCCTTATTTTGGTTAAATATCGAGACGGTGAAAAGGTTTACTGTTTCACTGGTTGGTTTTACTGAAGAGTGACATATTGCGTCCAATTTTCGCTATTATAGTAATTAGTAGAGTAAAGTCGGCACAATAATTTTCCTTTAAAGGATTGTGGAAATATTTTCTTTGATCAGTGTATAATAATTTGCTTAAAAACATTTCTTATTGAATTTTTAGTAAATCACAAGAAATATGAAGTAGTCAGATCGGGTAATGTGGAATAGAAAGAAATATGCAATAATCCAATTAAGCGATATTTCCTTGATATCTACTAACAGTAAGTGAAAGTGAGACAACAGATTACTCTTTACAAAAATCAAATATGAAAATCCGTCCTTCATCACTTCGACGTGCTTACACATAATACATCTCAGCCATACTTTATTGCTTCATTTCATAGCTTTCTTGACAGAAAATTGTATATATTAATCATTTGAATATGTAATACACCAGATTAATGGAAGATTATTGTCAGATGAATCATCAAATTCATGATCAAGTTCAAAATAAGGTGATCTAGAAGAATCAATACGTCATAATTCATTTTTCAGGTAACTTTTTAACGATAAAGGTTAATTCATTGTTCTATTGCTTCTTTGTTCGGTGTCCATGTAATGTGGATGCAGCTGTAGTGGCTCCCAAGCTTCCAATTTTGGTATTGCAATTATGTTACTAGGAAGGACAACCTTATTTAGAAGTATTTTCGTTTACGTTATCTAAAAGGTGACTCAACAGAAACTAACGTTTTGAATCGTGTGCCTTTTTCGTCTGTCAATTGTTGAATCAGTCATTTTTTGTTAACCGTACGGAAGTGGCGCTCTTTCCCGTGACATCAGAGATTGCGCCAAGTCTGACAGACCCGTGTAAAAAATTGCACTGTGCGGAAGTGTTTTACGCATAATAATGATAACACGAAATTATTAAGATCTGTAATTATAAGAAAAAAAAAATATTACAAAAAATAAGAACAAACTAAATGTAATTCTTAAAATATTAATAAAAGGAAGTTTAGACTACATAATAAAATTTGCAGAAGAAACCGCCTGCAAGAAATGAAGGCGTTTCGTATTTTTCGTTGTTAGTCTGTTGGAAGCTACCTAAACGTCTAATCTTCCATGTTTCCCAAAGAAGCAAAGCAAGTAGGACACCAAGCTTTTAGATGTGAAAGACATACAAATTTATGACATTTTTCGCAATAAAATCGTGTTTTTGAGTCTTTTTCACAAAAGAAGCACCTCTTCCGCATCCCTGGTTGAATTGGAAGTTGCTGCACTTGTGGATCCGTCGATGTACCAGCATATTCTTGTCTCCGTTTTCTTATGGTCTGTGGTACGTTTGTTTCCAGAGAACGACGTTCTAGATGCTCTTGCGTTAAGTCTATTGCAAGCTTACGAAGATAGTCTCTTCTTATAACAGTGAAGTTCGCATTGTTTACAGCATATATTATCTGTGAGTTGACTCCAGCCACATTTAGAAGGGCATAGAATACCACCATTGGCCACCTTCTTGTATTGCGTGCAACATTGTATGTTGCACATAGTTTATCTAGGTTATCAACTCCACCTTTGGTTTGGTTATAATAGGTAATTATTTCGGGCTTAAATTTTTCACCAGAAGCGTGGTCAATTCGATCATCATGATGTAAACTTGATACTAAAGTTACATTTCTGTATTTCTTAGGTACATATGACACTATTGTCAAATCATCCTGGAAACCAAATAACGAGGAATATTCTGGACGACCTCTTGTATTTGTGAACTCCAGCGGAAGCTCTCTCTTTTTTTTTAATGGTGCCAACAAATGTTACTTTGTGCTCTTTTAGCAATCTGTTCACCAGTTCGACACTTGTGAACCAATTATCACATGTGAGGTTTCGATTTGTACCGGAAATAGGTTGAATAAGGCGTAAAACTATGCTGCATGGATCATTGTTTGCTCTAAAAGGACCTTCTGGTTGTTGTCCAGCATATACTTCTAAATTATTACAATATGTTGTTGCTGCATCGACCAAAGCAAATATTTTAATGCCATATTTATTAGGCTTGGTCGGTATATATTGCTTGAATGCGCATCTACCTCGGAAAGCTTCAAGCTTTTCATCTATTGTAGTATTTATTCCAACTGTATACGCATTTTTGCAATTTTCCACGAAAGAGTCAAAGGTTGTTCTAATTGGCGCCAGTTTATCAAACGCTCTTCTATCAATTCTAGTGGATAAGTCGTCGAACCGTAAACAATTGAGAAGAAATCGAAAACGCTGTTCGGACATGGTAATCCAAAATCTTTCAATTCCTGTCCCCTTTCTATCCCATAACTCTTTTGTATTCAATCGATTGCTTTTCAATGTGCCAGCTAAATATAACAATCCGAACAATGCCTTTAGTTCTATTATGTCGGTTATTTTAGCAGCTCGTTCCCGTTTGTAATTTGTACTGATTGTTACAATATATTTGTTAGTATTTTCTACTATGTCTTGCAACATACTATCGTTACAGAAAAGTGACCAACATTCCAGCCCTGTTTTAGCGTTTTTAGCGTAGTTTTTCACGCCAGGAGACGGACAATAATATTTTCTTGTCTAGTTCTCGAAGTTCTTTTCGGGACATGTTTCCACCAATTTGTAGTATTATCTCTTCCAACGAAACATGGAATTCTTGGAATTTTCGGAGTTGGTGCATTTTCTTCATCATCCGTAGTTTCGCAGTCCTGCTCAGACTCGCTATCTGTGTCTCTATTTTCCACAATATCGGCATCTAAGGCAAGTTCTTCTTCACCATCATCCGGCGATTCTTCTGCACATATTTCCTCCCACATGCGAAGTAGTCTCCCTTCTTCCTTTTCATAATCCATCTCTAAGCAGTAGGAAGAATAGTATATATCTAGAGAATTACTATTTCAAATATCTTTGCAATTTTGCTGACTTTCGTTATCAATAATGTAAACTTTATACCTCTACAATTTTATAGTTAGGCAAATAAGTAGTAATACTAAACTCTAGCAATAGCTTGTTTTTCTAAGTTTCTTGTATTATTTACCGCATTGCCAACTGTCATTACAATTGTGCGAATTGCGCTGTAACAAAACGTCAACTGTCTGCTTACTGAAAGTCAGCAACTCTGTAAAGATTATCGAGAAACAATGATTTCAACTTACCGAAAAAGTAATACTGCAAAGTGAATTCACTACCATTAGAGGTGGCGCCAAGTCTATCAGGCCTTTATGACTATATCTTGCAAACTACTTTACACCTACGCACCAAACTAGGTTAGACCATACTAACTGTTAAAATATGAAGGTACTAAAAACATCGAAAGCTAACGATTGATCTGCGATAAATGCCGAACCAGTGAACACACGTCGGGTCTGTCAGACCTGGCGCCACCTCTGGAGGGTTAATAATGACAACATATTAGAAAAATGGCAACAATATTACAACGACGATTCGTAAATGATACGATCATGTCGATATGCATAATCGATCATTGAGGCCTGTTATTAACAATTTGATAAGAAATTTGAGCGGAAATATTTATCAGAAAATGAAACCGTCATCACTCTAAAATTTGGGCCAAAAACATTTCTAACTATTAATGTCAGTACTGCAAAACAGCGTAGGAACTTTACCAACTGGATCTTAGAATATCTACAAGCTGACCATATATTCCACAATAAAATCATCATTAGCGTTGACCCCCACTTATGCCTCAACCGTTTCGTTAATATATGAAAACGTCGAGAAATGCCAGAAATAAAAACCAAAAAAATGTCTATAATAAGCGCTCATAGTATATTGTTGCCACTAGCGGGCATTGGGTTGGAATTGGTCCATTGTCGGAGGTATTATACAGTTAAAGTTGTGATGTGAAGGGCGATGAAATTAGATGTTGCAGTCGTAGTTGCGCTGACGAGACCTAGAAGGTCGAGGCCACGTAGTCCGCTTATAATACTTGATCTATTTTCATTGCATTCATTCGCAGGGTGAATTCCAAACATATACCCTGAGGGCCTATTATAGGCATTTTTTTGTTTTTAGTTTCGTTAATAAGCAAAATTGACGGATCTGAGCAGACGAAAATCCACATCCCTTACAAGAACTTCCGATGCATGCTCAAAATGTTACAGTTTAGTGTGTCGTATGAGCAAAAATGATAATTCGACGGTAGTTGCAAGAACTGGATGGAGTGGACATAAATAATATGTGGTTTTAACAAGATGCCATATCACCAGCAAAGCAATAGCGTTGTTGCCAACCAAGTTAAAAAGTCGTGTCATCTCTTGTTTTGAGGACCAAAACTATCCCCCAAGAAATTCCGATTTAACCTGTTCGGATTGTTTTCTCTGGGGATTTTTGAAAAATAAGGTCTATGCAAACAGTAACAAACTATGTATATACCCAATTCCTGAAGTCCGCCAGCCCTTACTCCAAAGGATACATATATTCCATCAGTGGCAAGTTGTGAATAGATCTGTTTGAATCCATCCAAAGAGATAAACCCCAACCGGCGACCCCGAAGACGATTTTTTTGTAACAGTTTGCTTGCTTTCTTATATGTAAAAGGACAGGATACAAAATCACCAACGGTATGCATACATAACATAATTATCGCTTTGTAACTTTTTTCTACTGAAGTAAGGACACCTACTTGTTACTTACCTACTTCAGAAAAATAACTTCGGGACATTGCGATTGGATAATACATAGCCCGGTTTTGTTTGGCTTACATATTTGATTAGAGCTATGACCTGAACCCCTGTTGAAACCACAGACTCCTACCGTGTAAGTCCTACTTTCAATGACGTGGCAATTACTGTTCACAAAATCTTCTCATTCATTCTCATTTTAAACAAATTTTCACTGTAGTAGTACATTAATCCGTCGCAGTAACCATATCCTTTCTGGAACAAGGTATAATATATTTCCTAATATTACTTTACCGCATTCAAGTAAAACTGCAGCAAGTTATATAGTTTAAGATTTATTCATGTCATTAAAATTAACATGTCAGACTCTACGAAGGAAACTGCTGCACACAACTTCGTAATCAAAATTGCATAGCGCTTGCAGCGCCACAAAATATGTATGTCGTAATGTAATAAATTTTCCACGACCTTGGATCTACTATCTTTAACATAATAAATACGATCTAGACCTTGCTTAGCCCGAAAGGAAGGAAGCAAGAAAAACGATTGTATACCCGCTGAACCTCTTTATAGAAACTATTATACGTGGCCGTGAATAGATTGAGGAGGAGGACCTTACCAAAAAGTACATCGATAACAAGTCGACGGAAAAGGAGGTTAATGGTTAGATTACGTGACTTGTTCCCCTTGACCTTTTCGACAGCAAACTTGAAATTATAAATGGATATGTAGGTCTAGGACGGCAGGATTGAATTACAAATATTTGGTAAAATACAGAAGCCAAGCCAGTGTATTTTTTTTCGAAAGTAACATTTGCTAAATCTATCTTCGGTGTTATCGTAGTATATTGATTAGAGTACATCCGCTTCCAAGTCAATAGTTTAGAGGTTAACGTTATTAATGGGTTAAATTACAGTAAAGTACTTCATATTGAGTTTCTTTTGGAAGTTGGATTTTTGCTGAATATATAACTGTATTGAAATCTTTCTGACGTCTAGAAAGAATACCTAAATCTCTTCTATACTTCTTTCTGTTCATTAGACAAATCTTGATATTCTGTTTGTCCTGAACATCAGTGCACTACCACAAGCTATGGATGAAGAACCAATTAAAGACGAATTAACCTATGTTGGTGGTCAGGTAACTCATGTGAATTGCCAATTTCAGGACAAATACAATTAAAAACAGTGACATGGAGAGAAACTATATGCAAAACATAAAGCCACTGAGTCTACAATATAAAATGGCTATTCATCACCAACATCACTAACTTGTAGAAAAAATTATGAAAATGATATTCAGTAGTTCTTTCAACAAGTCTCAAAGCGTCTGTATAAGAAGTTATGGCACCAACATCCCAATCCATTTCTTGGATTACCACGAGCTCAACTGCTACATCATTAACACTATTCATGTCTTCTTCTTCATTTTCAGTAAATGATTCCTTAGTTAACAGTTCGTTTAATTTCATCCTAAATTCTGCCAGGGTTGCCAAATGTAGATCAGATTCTATTACTTTGATATTCAGATTTTATAAAGTCTAAGGTAAGGCAGTTTTGAATAATGTTCGGAGTCGCCTGGTTCCAGGCTACTTTAATGAAATAGAATCCTTGCAGAACAATAACCCATTTTGAAGAATTGGATATGAAAGTAAGTAAGGTTATGTTTCAATCAAATCTGAATTGTGTTCCTCTCCAAGGGTTGGTGGGCAGATATTAGGTGTCAGGCAAATTATGTTTGTTTATGTTTTCTTTAGGTTGAATGTAAAATAAGAATATACAATAAAATTGATGGTTGTCAAAATATTAATCTCTTTCATTTTATCTCTAACTGTTACAGAGCTCTTACTAAGCCGGCTAGGTGACATTTCTCTAAAAGATTACATTTATCGCCACATGTAGAATTAATCGTTAAATATTTTTATAGAGACATGCACAGAAATACAAGCGCGAAATCATTACAACATTTACATTATACAGAAACGCTACAGCTCTTGATTTTTCCAATTGTGCTTTGTGTTTGCCCGCAGGATTTTTCCAGACTATTGAGAAACATTGACGTGGAGACTAATATATAAAAATTTATTTCCAGAAAAGATGTCCTGTCCTAAAAAATATTCGCTTATAAGATTTGTCAATGAAGAAACCTTTTAATGTTATTTTTGGACATTTTGGATTTGATATTGAAATTGAAATATTCCTGACCTCATTGGCCTCATACTCACTGTTAAGTCCAAGTTCTCTAACGTGAAAGGTTATATGACGCCTTTAAGACTTCCCTTATAAAACTTGTACCTACACTTTAAATTTTTCAATACATATAACAAATCTCACAATATTGCAATTGCGGTGAATTTGCTTAAAAACCGTCAGTCAAAAGGGTAACGTATATTTTTAGAAAGCTGATGAAGTTCTCTTTAACATACTAAAATAATAAACAAGGTATTCCATTTGAGAAAACCAAGTCCGAAATGGATTTACAAAACTCGATCACTCTGTATAATGGCGAATAATTTCAAGTAGAGTATAAAGCATTATTTTACTCAACTATTTAGCACATTTAGTGATGTACTTAGTTTTTTAATATTCATTTCCGATTCTTGTCAAGCGTTTTTTCAACTTTAATCACTTTTCCGTAACTATGGATCTTAGACCCAACTAATGTTATATCAGATTGTTTATAGTAATTAGCAAAATCCATTGTAATATTTTAATACCGAGTGTTCCATTAAAATTTATTTAATACTTATTTATTTTAAATTATTATCCGATATAACGTCTGTAATATAAAAATACTTAATATCTATATGGAATATAAGTAATCCTGGTAGTCTAACGTTTTAATTTAAAGTCTAGAATTTGTTTGTTTGCTTTAGGGTTAAGCTAATGAAAATGAACTATTTTTTTTAATGAGAAACCTAGATCTACGGATGTTTAGTGATAAATGGCTATTTTTATATTTAAATGAATAAGTTTAAAAGTTAATGGAGGACTATTTAGATCTCTTTGATCTGAAATACCCTTTTTTGGGTCTTATTTTCTTAAAAATATAACTTAACTAATACTTATACTAGACTATACTTAGCTAATATTTGTCAGGGTCAGTTGTTTGATCCTGTTCAGGTCTGGTATAGGAAATTTAGACGTATTGTGATGATTTTCTTCCGATCGGGTTGGAAATTTGGATGGTATAGCTTGGGAAATGCTCGTAATTAGATTTGGATCCTCGGAAATACTCCTGGACTGGGAAATGGGGTTTGGCCCAGGTTCACAAATATGTTTTTTTTAAAGAAGAAAATTTTTATATTTTTAATTTGACGTTTCCTAAAGAAGATTTATTAATTTAATAATTAATTTATTAATTATGACTTGATATTTTCTTTAAAATTCTGTTTTTAAAATGTTTACACTTTTAAAATAATTTGCACATACATAGGTCCCGTATTATAAGAGAAATGAGAAAATGTTATTGGGATAAAAGATGAAGCGCATGGAGGGCTATAACCTAAAAATATTTTCAACTATACAGGATGTCAAATAAAGACAGGGTAAACTAAACTTACTTTGTTTTAAATTGAACACCCTGTATATTTTTACTGTCTACGATTCTAGGTCTTACCTTTATTATAATATTGGGTTTTGCTATGTTATTCAGAAGATATGGAAAGTTTTAACAAAATTGGCGCCTCCTACCGTACTACGGCTTCATAATTCATTTGCGCTAGAAACATTTCTAATGTGATCTCCTTTCATCAGAAATTATTTATTTATCGGCGTATTCAATATTTATATACAGGGCGAGTCATAACTCGGAATATTTATTTGCTCACCTATTTCAAATTGAACACCCTGTATTTTATTATTGGAGTAAATTCCTCTCTTCACGAAGTTTATTATTTATTAAACATTCCTTATAGCTAAATGCGATAGTTTTGGAGTTATTTGCGTTTCTATAAATCGACAATATGATTTTGGGTAAAAACGGGTTTGATTCTGATTAGTTGAATAGCAATATTAGACGAAAACTGCCGCTTAGCTGAGAAAATACAATTCTATACCTAAATCGGTAAGACTTTAGTTTTGAGAATGATCCAAGAAGGTTGAAACTGCAGTAAATAATATTAAATAAAGTGGTTTAACAAAGTAAAGTATTATTTATTTTATATTACAAAAAATGTACCACAAAGTAACGGCTAAAACGATCGATTAATTACAGAATTATTTATTTTTGTGTATTTATTTTTCTGGTCTCTCTATGGTCGTCATCAGTCAACTCTTGGTGCCGTTGCGCATAATATAGATGCATTTATTCTTCTGTTTAAACGGTATTAGTTCATTTAGATTTTTCATCATTCATAGTTTTAGTCCGACAAAACCGTTGCAAGAAAATTTCAAAAGCTTCTGTTCTTGGTTGTCGTCTACTAGAGAATTGCTGATGATAAAGTCTTCTTGCGAGCAAAACATTCTTATTACTTCCTTTCAACACAAAATCCATATCAATCTATACTTGTAAACAGCAATAAAATTATTCTGTTACATTAAAACTTCAAGCTCGTTAATATCATCAATATCAATATTCTCATTCAATTCTGTCTCAAATAATACTTAAGAATCTTAACTACTAATTGTTTTGCTTCTATTTCCATTGTAAACAATCTGCAACCGTAGTACTATAGGTACTTTCTTATTTCTTAGCTCAGCATCACGATGAACCAATTGAAATCAAACCCGTTTTTGTTTCAAATCATGTTTTCGACTGATAGAAACGCAAATAACTCAAAAACTATCGCACTTAGCTATAGGGAACGTTTAATAAATAATAAAGTTCGTGAATAGGGGAGTTTACTCCAATAATAAAATACAGGGTGTTCCATTTGAAATAGGTGAGAAAATAAACATTCCCAGTTATGACTCGCCCTGTATATAAATATTGAATACGCCGATAAATAAATAATTTCTAATGAAAGGAGATCATATTAGAAATGTTTCTAACGCAAATGAATTATTTTATGCGAAAGCCGTAGTACGGTAAGAGGCGCCAATTTTGTAATTAAATTAATGCAAATCTTCCAATATCTTCTAAAGTAAACTGAATAACATAGCAAAACCCTATATTGTAACAAACAATATACAGTAAGTTTAGTTTACCCTGTCTTTATTTGACACCCTGTATAGTTAAAAATATTTTTAGGTTATAGCCCCTCACGCGCTGCAACTTTTATCTTAATAAGATTTTCCCATTTCTCTTATAATACAGGAGTAATTGGACTTCCTCGCACTAATGCCTCACCCTGTATGTACGTGGTCGAAAACCTGTTTTATTATTATTCCCTCAATCGATATTGGGCTAGATGTAGACATTTTAAAATACCTTTGGAATTTATTTAGAAGACATTAACGTGAGTATTTAAACTCTATAGAGTGCTTTTTCATTTTATAAATCGTAAAATTTGAAATGTCACTTTTAATGTAATTACAGTATATTAAATTGTCCAGTTAAGAAACTGACCGTTAATCCAAATTGTCAGTTAAAAGTAAAGTGTACAGGAAAAATATAAATAGTTACTGCTGTATAATACAACAAAGAGATTGAAATCTTCATCTAGTAAAAGCTAGAGCACGAAATCTCAAACCACGTATAAACCAGGAATTATCCAATCAATATGAATTTGATAATTTTATTCCGAAATTACAATAATAATAATTTGTACATACGTATCGATACAAAAGCTAACACACACCATCTGACAGTTAGCTATCAGATAAACGCAATTATTCATTTTAACTAACAATTAACTTTCTGACAGTTAGCCTATTAAATAACACACATTACCACGTCTTCCTTTTTGCTTACTTCGCAGAACCCTACATCAGCAAAAATATGGCAAACATCACTGGGTTTTGTTATGAGTAAGGTTTTCTATTATACGAACTGACAGTACGAGCTTAAACCAAGGTCCGTGAAACTGTACGCAGTAATGAACGATAAATTTGAAACTTTACAATCCCCATGAACCAACACTGTCCGCATCCAAAAGAAAATCATCCATAATATGGTCAGTTATTCTAGAATGTCAAGGGCCCGCTCGTGCGTTCTAAGGATATCGATTTTACTCTAACAACAAGTCTCACGAAATCCCATACATATGTACATGAATGTATGTACTACATACATGTGTATATAGTTCCTAAAGCGACTATATACCTTATTTGGAAACGTAAACAAGTTATGGTTAAGCGACGTATTTACACTAATTGGTTATAAAGCGTTATTAGAAAACGTCACGGGAGCTCTTGGTGCCTTCGTCCAGGTTTAATTTAATATTCAATCTACAGCCTTGACCTTGTTTTGTGCTCATATTATGTTGAATTACAACGGACAGCTTTTGTAATCACATTATGCACGTTATAATCAAGATTATATAAAGTTATTTTGCGTGTCTGTACCCCATTGATTCCTGTCAACCTCGATTAAAATATTAAATGTGAAAGATTAATCTTTGTATTCGTTGCTCGCTACTTGATAAAATTTATTGGAAGAAATACAAATTTGAGGAAGTATTGGGAAATGTTTGTATCCCAAATTTGTGTAATAAAAGACAACAATGGTTTTAATGAAACTTCAACACTTCAACAACTAATTAAGCTAACAATGTTTAATTAATTATTCAAAGTGCATCAATTCTTCAAGAAGCAATCCAGAAAGAGTGTACTTTTCAAACTACTGTTTACCCATGCTATACCTTGGGGGTCTTATGTATACAATTGATATTAATTTTGCGCTTTTAATCTACTTCGTTTGTCTACCTTGACGCTGACTTGATAATGTTTAGGTAATAATCATCTCCACAAATTAGAGGTCTTCCAAAATCGTGCTAATCAGATTACTTCTAAAAGTTTTTTGGCAATTGATGATGACAAATCCTTTCTACGCATTTTAACAAGTGAGTGCTAATTATCGACATAGTTTCTTTGGTTTGCGTTGCATTACATGCACTTTGCTGTTAATAATAGTTTACTCCAGCATTTACGGAATTCGCTTAAAATAAATCACAGCAATTTCGCCCACTTTAATATTTAAAACAGTAAAATGCTGCCACGCGAATTCCATTCAGGAAATACACATCTTACACAAAAACGAACAACTGCAATTTTCAGGTAATGCAAGTTATTTTTAGCACTGGTACTACATATATAAATTTTTCAACGATATGAATGGCGAATGTGCTCCCGTTGTCGGCACCCTGCTACTCTATTGGCATAGCTTCTCATAAATATGCAGCTGAATTTTGTATCGAACTACAGGGTATATGTGCGTCGGTACATCACTTTATGCGTCCATCTCTCTCCAGCCTATCATAAACTTTTGAATTATGCATTGGCACATGTTTAAAATTTAAAACCAGAGTGGGGGACCAACTGCTTCCATCTTGACGCAAATCGGATTAACTCTTATGGGTTGAGAGTTTTATAAAGTTTGCGCGTGTGATTACTTCAGAAAAAAAATACGCATTAATCTCGTTACAATTCTTTTAACGGAAGATACTAAACTTATTCTGAGTAGAAGCATTTCTCAGAAAAGAAAAATGAAAGTAACTAAATCTTAATTTAGAGCCGACGAATTTAAGAGCGTATTTCATTTTATTTTTCCTAATCTCTTGATTTTGTAGCTACTTTCCCAAACATTTTAAAAACCAATGGAGACGAAGTGAGATATTTTTTCAATGTTAGTAAATTCTTTCCGGGCGTTGTATAATATTGGTCGAATTAAAAAAAGATCTCAAGAAAATTGTTTTAAAATGCCTTTCTTATGAAGTTTTATATTCTAATAATATTCCAGGGCAGAATATACAGGAAAGAGATGGGAAAAGATTTTAAATAAAAGATATTCACATACATTCGAGAGTTGCTTATTTAGTTTTTTCTCTAAGTAGGTGTGAAATGGAACAAATATACTACTAAATCATATCAATATGTAAGACATAATTTAGATGTCCAAAATATGTAATGGGTTTTCAGAACTTTCCTATTTTTAAAATAGCTGCCTTACAAAGTCACATCTCTGGAAACAGGTTTCCCGTTCCTCGTGGCAGTGCTAGAACCCATTTACTAAATTCCAAAATGTTGTCTTCTTAGTTTCGATCTTGAGAAAAGGAGAAATTTACAAAAATCTATTGAATGGTGAGGTTAGTAGGTGAACTACCTCACTTCTGGAACAGTTTCTCGATGTGGACACGCTGTATAAGCCAGGCACTATATACAACCCCAGAATTACTTATCGCCGGCAGCTGGACCGGGCTGTATAATGAACGCACTAGAGGTGTGCTTCTTGCCTGCTGTTGACCCCCTCTATATACTAGATGGAGTTGTTGGCTCCCTTTAGATACTTGATGGCGCTGTTGTCTCTTTTGACCCTCTTTAGTTGCTAGAAGTCCACGAGGAGAAGACCCCTCGAGGCCTCCTAGCGAAAAGGCCTCCCTAGCCTCCTGGAGTGAATACCCCTCTAGGCTCCCGAAGGGAAGGCCCCCTGATGACGTAATCATCAGAGCAAGTATCAATTTTAGAAATCTGACAAACATCCACTATGATGAAATCGCAAAATCGGCATTCGTAGAATTTATGCAATTCTAGTCTGTTTGTGTAAACATCCGGTATGATGCAATCGCAAAGGCGGCGTTCTTTGAATTCATGACGATGCACTTGCAGAATAACAAATTGTAAACTGATAAAGGTCCATACGATCGCCCACTTTTTTATTGACCAAAATTGTAATATACTGATTCATCAAGCGCATCGTCACAAATTGACGCAAGTTGCTTAAATTCTAAGAACCAGCTGCCAGTGATGAGTCATTTGGTTGAGAAATCACAAGAATGTTGCTCTTTCAAAGCTCATCACGGTTTCACATTGATAAACGTAAAAATGATGATTCACCATTTTACCTGAGGGTACAAATTTCTAGTGATGATGAGAAAGAAATACATGACTTTCAAGAAAGCAAATTAGGATGTTTATGATTTTGCGCATTCTTGCCTTTCCTCCTTTGATGGAATTGGTCATACCTAAGCTGCCACATCGTTTGTGGATCATATTCAAATGTCCACAACGCATCAACAATGACGACACATTACAGAAAATAAAGGCACTTCAACTTGCGTTCCTCGAGTATTTATGTTTCTTTCGATATTTACCCTTTCCTAAACAATAAGCTCCTGCATTTTGACAACGAAACAACAATTCTCCTCCATTGTGGCTATTAAAAAAGTGCAAGTGATATTATAACAATAAGGTTATAATATTGAGAAGATGAACTTTCTTCTTCTAATACAAAAATACAACTTATAAACACAATTAAAGCTTTCAAGTAACCTGAAAGAAACCAGTCAGATTGTTTATTTCGTCGTATGCTTCCACAAGATCTTTCACCAATAATTATTTCTTTAAAGAGCTTCGCAGAACTAGTATTTGCAGTAAATTGAATGGTTGTTTTCTTCATCAGATTTGTCCATTATATGGACTTTATAGAACGTTCCATTCTTTTTTACTCCCAATACACTGGGATGTATAGCAGTCCTCTTTTTTAAATACGTCTAGTTTCTTCCTCCATAGACGACTTCCTGCCTCCAGTCATTTTGACTACGGCCAGATATCAAGAATTTGTGAGCTATATTGATAATCTTAACCTTGACCTGATATTGCTAAGAGAAGTTACACTAAAAGCGCAAAGTATGGCAGGGTCAAATTTGATCCTCTTTTTATATTCTTATGAAATGTTTATTTATGCGTTTTTACTTAATTTTCCCAATTCGATATATTTTTGTTGAAAGTAGAAATAATACCAAAAAAGCATGCAAGCACAACTTTCTTTCTACAGATGTGCCAATTACAAATGTCACAGAAAAAGGCTTGTCTTTTTCTGAATATATTGGCAGATATAACACCTGCGTCTTTGAGTGCGTTTCCTCTTGTTAGACCGTAGTTGTTTTACCATTTCTCGAATATTAGCAATTCGCAAAATAACATTTCTTGGTCCTCTTGGGAAAAAACGTTATTGCGATCTGCATCTCGAATGTTCTTGAAATAAGGTCACGTCCTAAAGAAGTTAAGAGAAACTTTATATTCATAATTTTATTTTAGAGAATTCCATTGTCGACCCCCTGCATGGCCATAATTCGAAACTATATTACTCGAGGCCAACATTGTGTCCTTCTTCCGACCTTAAAACTGAATTATATCCGGTTTGTCATGGGCATCAATAACAGTACTCGTATTGAAGAGATGAACAAAATAGCATCATATTTTTAGAAACGTAAAAGTAGTAAGCTAGTATATTTTTTCTTGTAAAACCAAAGATAGATGAATTTTGCAGCCCGTCCTTATGAAACAAGAACTCAGGAGGAATTTCTTATTTCTTCTTATTTTTCCCGTTGTACCTATCCGTTATGAATCTTAGAGATGAGAACCAATTATACAGAATTAGATTGCTATAGATTTTGGATATTGAATAGATAAGTTAAAGAACATAAATATAATGTAGGAACAGATAAGTTTCTTAGATTAATGCTCTTGTCATTCATGTTCAGTGGACAGAAAATTGTTAAAAGATACTATGTTTTAGTACCGCAGAAAGATTGCATGTTAAATTAACTCCTGGAAGCAATAAGCATCTCGTCAATTTCATCTTCATTTGCATTTTCTCCACGACTGTAATTTGATTGACAGATGGAAAAAAAAAATTTTGAAAATAGTACCAAACTTGTCATTGTTCCCTAGTTCGCTTGTTGTCAAATCTAATAGCACAAAAAATTTAATCGCTTCAAAGGCTTTCTAGCCCTGACAACATCTCCTCAATACTATCTGTTACAAAAAAAGACCAAACATCTTCATTGTTAGATTTGAAAACATCACATTATATTTGGTAAATATTTCTGTCTTTTATCAGTTCTTTCGACTACAATGTTAATAACTTCCTCATCTATAAAACATTCACAAACATTTTTGTGTTTTTGTTTCGCTTGAGAGTGGAAAACGTATTTATCGGTACAATTTGTTAATTATTCTGTATTTTGCAACATTTTTTAATGTTACCGTTCATTTTCGCAGTGCTGCGGTTAGACGAATATGTTCTACCTCACATGTTCTACGAAATCCTTTTAATTCTGCAATTAAAGATAAATTACGTTGTGCAAAAGCCGTAAAATAGATACTGTACCTGCAAAGGGTATAGTAAACGTATGTATATACGATGCGGTAAATTTGTGCCGCTGCAGGCTGCAAGCTGTAAATCCAGAGCTCGGTAGGAGTTCCTTGTTCAAGAATATTGTCGTGTATGCTGCTGCAATATAGAAAGCTTTTACGAGGCATAATTTTTGCGCGTGCCCAGCAATTTTAAGCGAAAACGAAACTGACGTACGTAATTGTAGCTGAAGGAAAAGCTTTTAGCGTGCCGCCGTAAACTGAGAACCATTAATAATAATTTGTTTAGTGTCAGAGTCGTCGTTCGTCTTTATTTCGTAATGTAGGAAAGTTTGGTATAAAGAGTTAATTCGTTAATTCTTAAATAAGCAATGATTAATGTAACAATAGCAGAACTCATTGTGTTAAGTTGTACAATTAGATTAATCATTACAAGCACATATTATTGACCATTATTAGTGATACTAACGAAAAACACTACAAATTTCAAATTTTGGGTTTGCTATAAAATGACGTCTACTCATTCTAACAAATATAAAAAGATCTATTTTAATACAACATAGAAAGTAATGTTACCTCAATTTTTATTTGGATTTTAATGTATAATTACAACTATAAAGGGGACGAAATATAAATATATAAATTATTATAAATTCTACCCCTACTTAAGGTCCAATAGTAATCTTCAAACACTACAGCATTCCATTTGCATAACTTTTGTTACTTGGTTGAAGTACACGCTATCTTATCACAATATCGTTCATATTTTCCGGACAAAACTCCAGATTAAAATACAACACTACGAAATGCTGCACTTTTATCTATTACTAAAATCTTACAATTTTGCGAAAAAGCTGATAGAAACTTATACTATAGGCATTCACACAGTTTTCCCGATGCTTCAATTTTTTGTAGCTTTCCTTCTATTATTTCCAATACCTTCTCTTGAAGGTATTCTCCTTACAGACTGCCAGGCACTGAGCAGGAAGAGCTGAATTTAGGGTCGATCGGTTAGATTAACCCAAAGTACTCGTAAACAAACAAACCCTTAACCAGATTCTTCTTGGACTTCTTTGTCCAGGTGCAACCATGTGCCTTACGTGGTGAACCTGCCTATGCTAGAAGAACAAAAAAAACTAGAGAATAATCTCCAAGAATTATGGTCACAAGGTATATCGATAGTTTGAAAACCATCACAAATATCATTGCATTAGAGCAAATTACCAGTCAATATTTATGTCTATCGCAAAGAGATTTTATTACCATATTCCTTTCTGAGTTTGGTTTTCTGTAGTTTTCCAAAATCCACGGCAAATGCGGAAAGGTTACATCTTAGGTCGGTCTACAGCCGCAGGCGTAATAATAACTCATGGCCAGCCGATGCCCCCTGTAATTGGCGCAAGCTGTTGGGGGATGCTAAGGCATGAATTATTATTGAATTATTATAATCGCAATTCCAAGGAGTTTTTGCTTGTGATTTTGATGAATTGAAATCCTCCACTCTGGTCTATTAATTTAAAATGAGTAATTAAATATGGCTTGCGTAATCTAGATACTATGAAATCAGAATCTGCAATCTTGCAATCAATGTTGACATTTTTTGCAAGAATATTTAGTTTTCTTCCTACACGCAGATGAGTGACATCTTCTGGGATTTTTGATGTCTGTTAATATATGGGCAAGACCATCTTTTCTTGTTTCGGTAGGTGCACGATAATTTGGTTTCCGTTTTTTCAGAATGCTTTCTGGCGGTGTTGCAGAGCGTGGCCGTCCTCTTTTATTTGATCCTTTATTTCCCATGTTTATTAGAGCCCTACCGACATTAGCTTTGAACTCCAAAACATCCAATGTAGTGCTTCCAGATCGTTTGAATAAAATCCATGCATTTATGACTGCAACGTCTAGGAAATGCATAAATATTCTAATGTACCATCTCTTATTCCGTCGTCGAAGAGAATACAGTGCCAGGAGCTAATAATAGTCCTCCCATATTTTTATTATAAAATTGGACCAATTGTGGATTTGCACCAACTCTTAGTAAAATTCTGAGGTTGCGAGCCTGCACAATTTGATGCTACATGTACTGATTTATTGTCTATCCATTTTGTTATAGTGATGGTGTCGTATTCAGAAGATACAACAGAGCAGCTGCCTCTGCCTTGTCGCTAATTTATTGCTTGGTAGGAAAGTAGTTAAGAACTTTTCCGCTTATATTCGTACAAAATAATAATGACTCACAAAACTTTTACCTCCTTATATTTGTCATCGTATCCAATATCATGAATGATTTAGTGAAATAGTATTTGACATATATTAAATGTCAATTTCTTCCGCTGAAGAAGTATTGTAAACGAAAACACAATAATTTGTGTTCTGGAATAAATTGATATTTAATTAATTGCTGTTTTCTTTGATCTACAAGTGGAAATATATCTGGGATTAAAAGATAAGTAGGTACATACTTAAAGGTCCAAATAAATTCGCAAAATCAATAAAATTTAAAGCTATCTACCGTATTTTTTAGCAAAATAGCTAGAGGGACAACCATTGTTATAGCGTCAGATCCCTTGTAACGTAAAGGATTATTAGTTTCAGCACTATAATTTGATCGCCCATTATAAGCAATATTAACTTGGCTTATTCCCGTTGCATGTATTGTTTTGCCATAGCTTCCTCAAAGCTAGTTTCTAATTAGAATTGCTAGTTAGAGTCCTTCCTCTACAATAATTATTGCCTCTGCTTGACTAACCCGTCTTCATTGTTAAACATTGTTATTCTCCTTGTCAAAGTATGATGAACATTTTTCATATTACTTATACATACATATAGGATTGCTTTTATTATAGTCAAAATTGTATTATTTTAAACTATGAAGCTACAGATTTAACAATACAACTGTAAAACGTTAATATAGGCTAATTTGTTCAATCAATTTGCATTATATGCAAATGAAACATTAATATTGTAATAGTATTTGTATGCATGTAGTTGCAAATGTGTTACAATTGAAATATGTTAATGTTTAATAACAGGCTCCTGTAATATTTTACTCTGGTGAATACTTGAATTCTTTTTAAAATTCAACGCATGTACTACCCTACTAAATATATTTTCCCCAATCACAGGTATGCTTTACGTTACGTAATTAATCTTTCAAGATCATCTAAATAGACTACCCTATCAATCAACTGTAAGTCCTGCATTATTAATGAAAGACGTGCGTTGCTTAAATTAAGATGTAAATCCCCAAGTGATGTACGGACCGTTACCGAATTGCGGATACAGTTGTATAATGTTGGGATACTTTGGGTCAAGTTCAGAGAACGTTTTGTCCGTACAGAACATTTTGTTCTATTTTTTTAAGTTCGAATTTAGTGATTGGATGAAGTTAACCGGCTAAAACAACAAGTTCAGGGTTTCATTATATTACGCGATCTGTTCTCGTTGACCAAAGTTGAATTCGGGCAATTGTTAAGGGACAAAACCGATATTGTTCTTGCGCTAACTGTTCTCGCTAAGTTTCCAAGTTCGGTGCTGTAAAAGTTTTAGTAATTCGCTTTGCATGATGTTACGGTGCACTAGGTGAAGGTTTTATTGTTCTGTTCTCAAGTAGTCCATCAGTTTCGATAAAAAAAAGGTAAATTACAAGGAGGTGGCGGTTTTTATAGCAATGGAAGGTTTCGAAAATGTAAATAAAATATTGAAATGATAAACAAAATTATGGTTTTGGGAAGTTTTATTATTGCTGTTATTTCATTTTCTTATTAATTTTAAAATCGACAGGTAAAAATTTTCATAAAACAAGTAGCACATTAGTATAGAGGGAAGAACATAGAGAAAAATGAGAGGAAAATGTAATATATTGATAATAAAATATCTTGGAAAGCAAACACTGGAATATTAAATCCTATTAAAGTTTACTACACATTGAATAAACAATCATTTCATCATACATACATACGTACCAACTCAGATATCCCCAGCCTCGGTGTATGGCCTAATTTCTGGTTTTAGCAGAAAAATTTCTACCTTGTAACTGTCGCCTTCATCTGAGCAAACGACGTTATATTTCAATTAAGCCTGTTTAATTTTCAGTTGAGTATTAATTTTCTCGCTTCCGTATCGATTACCTAATTAAATACCCCGATTTGTAAAGGTACAGTCGCTTCTAAAGACTTGTTTACAGATTAACGGGAGATTTTATGAGATCGTGTAAATTTCAGATTAATATTTGACACGCGGTGATTCACAAGGCCTCTTCTTTATTACTTGAGGTTATGTAAATGCGTTTGTGGTATTGAAACGACAGATATATTACATTTTTGTTCCATAGGTTTAATTAAAACTTTCAGATTACATTAATTAATTAACATTGTAAATAAAAATTGAAAGAGTAATTAGAAATCTGTGGTAAATCTGGCAATCTGGAAATAATTGCGGCGACCCCAAATCAACGATTAATGCAGGAGGAGGGAGTGAGAAAAAATTTATGTATGTTTTATAGAAAATGTCCAATATTTTCAACAAGGTTTCCAAAAAGTAAAAAATCTAGTTTTATACTATACATTTTGGAATTATGTACTACATAATTCTTCTGTAACTTATTTCATAATTGTCAGATTTGATGCAGTTTATTGCTTTAGGTATTCGAATTTTTCTAGCTAGTTTTTTCAAAAAATAACAAGAATTCACTTAGGCAACATGTTGAAGAAACCTAAAAAACATTTTACAAGAAAATCAATTAGGTCATGAAAGCTATGTTTGTTTTATTGTATGCAGGTACGCTCGTATGCATTTTTATATAAACTCACCGGCAAGAAAAAACGGTGTTATACCTAATAGGAATCATGTCTTTTGCTTTTTGTCGTAAATGATCGGAATTTATGTTTTTCGAAAAAGATCTTTTAACTAATTCCCATTTTACAAAAAATGCACGTTCGTAGGCAACTACAGCTACAACAATTGTATATGATTTGCGCCATCTATTGAAATGTTATCAAATTATCAAACTTACAAAGACAACAGCAATATAAAACGGTACCAGAACACATTGGCATGCAAATTCAATTTATTGTAGTTTTTATTTCAAGTTATAGTCTAAAATAGTAAATAATTTCTTCAAAATTATATTACAAATATATAATATATACTAAAACTACATAATTGTGAAATTATGTTGATAATGTTTGCTATGTAGTCAGTGTGATACATTACAAAATGCATTGAGGTTGGCGGCCGCCAGTTTGAACATTTAATTCGATAGCCCTCTGCTTTGTTCCACTTTTTACCTTATGTAAACAATTTGTACTATTAACATTTATTTTCTACTTTTACATTTAACAAACAAATAAAAACATTTGCTGCACTGACTTTTATTATCTCCTCATTTTTTCGAAATATCTCGATTAATATTAATTTCAAGTCATATGTGGTTTACTATTTTTCTATTCACAACTTATTGCTCTTTTACAATTTGATAAAAAAATACCATATGCTATTTGAAAAAAAAAGAGTTGATCTTGCTATGACCTTTGTGTCTTTCTTTATAGTGACAGCAGTAGCGCCATCGAACGAGCTCCTTCATGTAGTAAAACTTTTGTCTAACACTTTTCTTCATAACACTAATTCTTTCGAAGATATTACAGTGTTACACTTTAAATGGACCATCCTATATATGTACAGGGTGATCATATAAGAATGCAAAGTGTTATATCTCTGAAACTATTCGTTGTAGAGACTTGCGGTAAAAAATTTTATACTAAAGTGGGCAAAAGAAGACCGTGGAAAATATTTTCAGATTTCTAAGATGGTCGCCAGGGGGCGTAACCAGCATCTTAAATCTTTTAGATGATTTTTCACTGAAATCCACCCAGTAAATGTTTCCAAAAAAGATATGGTTTTTAAAGCTAAGCTTTACTCAAGTAGTTCTTGTTTAACACTTTTTGACGTATCTATTAAAATAAAGTGGTGGGGGGTAATTGAAATATTTTTTAAAATAAACAGCTGAACGACTGAACTGATTTTAACAAACTTGGTCTCATTGGAAAAAGCATTTATTGTTCCATCAAAACTATCATACCTGTGATATGTCTATTTCTTAGTGATGCCGGTAGAGCGCGTTTTTTGATATAATAGCCGAAAATTGCAAAATTCTCTTAAAAATTAAATGCAACAATATTACTCTTTTTTCATAAAAATGTAGCAAACTGATACCTAAATAGGCTAGTGACAACCGTATTTTGATATCTTATTCGTAACCTGAAATATCGCAGAAAACGATTTAGTTGTCATATAATTTTAAAAAGATGCTATTACACCGGTATTTATTGTTCATAATTTAATAATTTTTAAATAATAAAAGTATTATTACTTCAAAAAATTGTAAAAAAAAACGTGTAGGGGCATAGTTATCAACGCATATAATATGCACGTGCAAGGTATGCAGAATATGAAGAATAGGCCATGGAGGAAAAGCAAATGTCTAAAATCAACTCGTCAACAAATTATACTTATAGAGGCAGTTTAATTTATGTTGTTTGCACATACAAGTAAAGCTTGAAGGTATTAAAATGCTTTTTGGAAGTGACGGAAAGTTAATTTGCATAATATGCATTATTGGTCTGACAACAATCCTCACTGGTTGCGCGAGGTCCAATATCAAAGCCATTGGAGTCTCGATGTATGGTGTGGCATCCTGGACGGAACTATTATATTTCCCAATTTATTTGATAATTTATTTTGCCGCGTTTCTTGATTTTCTGGTAAACCGATTGCCTATTTTATTAGAAGATGTGCCCTTGCAATTACGGCAAAATACGTTTTTTCAACTAGATGGTTGTCCAGCACATTTCTCAAGAAATGTGTGAGAACATTTAGATCTAAGACATCACCAGAGGATTGGGCGAGGAAGCCTATTTCCTTGGCATCCCCGATCCCCAGACCTCACGTGTTTAGACTTCTATCTCTGGGGTCGGTTGAAAGATATTGTTTACCAAATTCCACCAATAACGAGAAACGACATGAAAATACGAATACAAGAGGTCATTCGTAACCTGTCAAGAGCAGAAATTCAAACTGTTGTAATGTCTAAACATGAGCGGCTCTAACAATGCATTGAGTGTGATGAAAGACATTTCGAGCATTTAAGGAGGCATTAAGTTTTATTTCAAAATCAGTTCTTTTTTCTTATTATGCCCCTACACGTTCTTTTTTTATTTTTTTGAACTAAGAATACTTTTATTACTTAAAAATTATTAAATTATGAAATTTTACCATTGAGTCTTGAAAAATGACAAATAAATAACAATAAATACCCGTGTAATAGTTTTTAAAATTATATGATAAGTAAATCTTCTTTCTGCGATATTTTAGGCTACAAATAAAATATCGAAATACAGCTTTCACTAGCCTATTTAGGTATCACTTCGCTACATTTTTATGAAAAAAGTCATATTATTGCATTTAATTTTTTGGAGAATTTTGCAATTTCCTGCTATTAGATCAAAAAACGCGCCCTAACGGCGTCACTAAGAAATAGACATATCACAGGTATGATCGGTTTGATAGAGCAATAAATGCTTTTTCCAATGAGACCAAGTTTGTTAAAATCAGTTCAGTCGTTTAGGTGTTATAGCTGTTTATTTTAAGAAACATTCAATTAACTCCCACCACATTATTTTAATACATACGTCAAAAAGTGTTAAACAAAAATTACTCAAGTAAAGCTTAGCTTTAAAAGGCATATATTTTTTGGTGACATTTACTGTGTGAATTTCTGTGAAAAATCACTTTAAAAGTTTAAGATGCTGGTTACGCACCCTGGCGACCATCTTGGAAATCTGAAAATATTTCCAGTGGTCTTCTTTTGCCCACTTTAGTAATAACATTTTTTACCGCAAGTCTCTACGACGAATAGTTTCAGAGATACAACACTTTGCATTCTTATCTGACCACCCTGTTACATATACTCAACAAAATTTCGTTTAGTACATTTTATTTAACAAAAATCAATAAAACAAAAATATTAACAAGAAGTTACTGAAGTTTAATACAAAATTTCCAATTAAAAAAAAACAAATAAAACGTTTATAGCTTTTTTGAAAAATAATCTGATATATTTTTTGTATTATCCTTTTTAGATAAACAACATTGTCTAATTCGCTTTGATTTCAAACTCCTTTTCATTCTCGCCGACGTCGCAGCTGTTTTCATATTTTGTTCATTCCGTGAAACGATATCTTTTCGTGTTAAGCGATTTTTATTTCGTATTAAGAGAAAAAAAAATTATGCAAATACATAGAGTACTTTTTCGAGACCGCTTTATTGTTTCGTGTTAACCGATATTACTTCTTAAGCGTTTTCGTGTTAAACGTATTTCACTGTATATGTAAAAGCGAATTCGCTATTTGTACAACGCCTTCAAAGTAAAATAACTTCTATGTCAAACGCCACACCTTTAATACAAACCATTTTAAACTCCAGCATATTGTAATTAATCATGACAAACCATTTTGTATATTTATATGCATATAAACGGTAGAATACATATCCAACGATTCTTCAACACAAAAAAGGGCACTGTAAACACTAATTTAGTAAACACAAACGTTTGTGCTCCATATTTACCCTTATTTTTCCAGCTTTATTTTTATTATGCTATTCAAACAACCACTAACTATACGCCTGTCACGCTAATGACAAGACAAGCAGTACGCAAACACCAAATACACACACATGTCCATCAGTTTTTTGTCAATCAGTTACGCTTTTCAACCGCAAATTCGACCGCTATCGAATTCAAATCATAATATAATCGAGGTCTTCCAACATCACGTCGCACAAAGACACTCCGGAAGTTAATTATTGTTGTTTGTCCGACTGGAATATCTCCAACAACGGTATGGGATTAATTTAAAAAACGGCGAGGCGACAAAAAAAACACGCACAGGGAAAACAGTATTCTTCTATTTATGGAACGTTATCAAACCAGGAACTTCAATTAAGTTTTAATTGAACGCCGAAGGGTGCTGCGTGGAACTGATCCGATATTTTTGTTCTATTGAACAGCTATAATCCGCAGGGCGTCCATGTAAACAAATAGGTACCTAGTAAAAGCGTTAAAGTACTCATGTACTCTATAGTAACAGCTAAATTGAAGTTTTTTATTGAACATTGAAATCATTTACCGTTAATTCGAAACGTATTGGAAGCATGCATGTTTATGGATTAATTAGAAGAAGATAAAATAACATACATACATACATTAAAAAAAAGATCTAAACAGATGTATAGCTTGATCTTTTGGCAAGATACTACATCAATGGCAATATCAAAACATTATTACCACAAAAGCTAGGTCAAACAGGTATACAGGTTTATATTCCGTTATGGAGACTGGCATAAAAAAATGACATTATTTCAGTAAATTTATAAATAAGCACATGTAACGTAGAATAAATAAGCCTAAATATATAAAATAAACTAACAGAATCTATCTTCAGACACATAAGAATATTGCCGAAAAAAATTGAAATTGAAACAATCAATAACGCCTCGTCAAGGATTGATGAAAACGAAAAGGTCTTTAGATATTTCTCGCATTTTTAATGATAGTTCGCTTGAATGTTCTCCTCGCGAGTCACTTAAGCGAGGTAATAATTTTTGTTGCCATTCTCACAGAATACAACTAGGACAAAACCTCTCTCATAAAGGACTCAAAACTAACATCTTCTTATTCATTTCCTGCATATTCGACGTAGTCACTAAGATCATCGTCATGGTCAAAGTTGATCAAGACACGTGTCGATTCTGAGAACTAGGAACTGTAAAAGCCGAGTACATATTTTGCGAGTGCGAAGTATTAAGCCAGCAAAGGATTCAGTATCTAGGACAGGCGACCTTTACACCTAAACAGATCAAAGCCTTGGCACCCAAACTCGTCCTGAGGTTCGTCAAGAACATTGGAATACAAGGATACTGATAGAATAGGGTAATCACAATAGTTCAATAAGTCGCAGTGAGGAGAGGTGCTTGGAACCTAAACCACCCACTCGCAATACAATACAAGGCCATCATCGGTGTCATCATCTTTTTCCCCTTGGTAGTCCTTCTTCATATTCTGAAAAGGACAAAAGCTTGCTTGAATTTTGCTTCTTTTCTCTATTAGCGACTAGTTGTCTTTATTTATTTCCTTTTTCTAAAGCTTTCGTTTTTTGGTTTGGAAAAACCAATCAGTTCTTGCATTAAAATCAAAGAGGCTCTTTTGGAACGTTTATCATCACGAATAGGAATTGTTTTACCTTGCTGTTCTTGGTTTTTCCAGATGTTAAAAAACATGTATTGAGCCTGCTACTGATTCATAACTTTAGAGTAACGCAATCCGTCACTTCGCTGATGAGAAAGTTTGTTTATTGCAATCAAACGGGTAGACCCCAATCCAGATGTGATATCTAATGGAGTAATGAAATTTTCTAAAGCTTAACCAACACATCCTGATATTTGGTAGATATTGAGGATCCATTAAAGGTTAACCGTCAACAACGGAATTATAAAATATTTTAAGTGGAAAAAGAACCTAAACACTGAAAAATCGAATACTTTTACAAAGGTATGGCTTTCAGGGTTATCCATGATTAGTGGCTAGAATTTGCTTTTCAACTAGTGCTACATCTAATGAAGTGTTTAAACCTATCAATAAATACTTCCCAATGTCCCTAGTGGAGCACTGTTCAGCATGTGCTATTTAAACTTCTTTCCCGGAATTATTATATCTGGAAAAATGCCATTTCCAACTCGTTGCGCTGCTGACTTGTTTCGAACCTTTCTGTGCAACAATGTTTTTGATTCATGGAAAATCGTCGTTGCTGTTTCATCCAAGTTCAGCAAACCTGTTAGAGATAGCCAGGCATTCTAATGCTCAGAGCAGGGTATCGTTGCATAAACAACTGAAATCAGTTAGTTGACATATTATTTCTCATTGTGATCCACTCACTTTCTCATTGTGATCCACTCACTACCGTCTCGCTATAGTCCCGAAATAGCTTGGGATGATTTTAATTGTAACATTTGATACATCGAAGTAAATTATTGACCAAACATGCAACAGTATTGATTAAGGATGTATTAAATAATAAACAATACAAAAACTGCTGAATTCTGTAAACGTCAAAGTGATACATCATAGTACCTCAGATTCAGTACAGTAAAAAAGTTTGCCTGCCCAAATATCACGATTTTTAAATAAAAGAAGACAAAATATTGCTGCGAGCTACAATCTTATCGGTAAGTAAGCCATGACTAGACATCTGGACGTCTCATTGAACTACTCTCGCCCCTCCCCAGTCAGCTTGCTCCTATATGGAATAGAAATAACATTGTCGAACCAACACAAGTGATAAGTAAAGCAAAAATAGATTGTATGGTTTCAAAATTATGCTCCATATTCTTCATGTTTTAACAACCACAAGAAATACTTATGTTAAAATTGTTGCCTATATATGGCTTTTCCATCTTCATGCCACTTGTATTTGTGATGAGTTAATAGATTTCGAGCTGTCTCTGTTAGCGCAGTGGATCCACCGCTTCGCCCGGAACGTGAAGTTTTATGGTTCGATTCCCGACATAAGCGCTATAATTTTTAAATAAAAATATTGCTTATATTACATTACATAATCTTCATAAACGCTCCAATATTAGTTTATTTATTTGATTTAATAACGCTAGAAATATTCGCGCATGGAGAATATGCAGATATTATATGATGTTTGTGGTTACTGTAATAGGAGCGCTAAACGTGCACTTATTGAATATTGCTACAATTTCCTACAGAAAAACAACACGTCTTCATCACTGCAGGATCTTCGTCGTCAACAAACAAAAGACAATTCTTATTTTATTTAATTCTTTTTATTTCTATTATTTTATGTTATTTTACTAGTGAAAATTTAGCCAATTTTTTTCGTTGCGTATTTGTTATTGTACGAAACTGTATCCGAACTCCGAAGTTTTACATAAAAAGAAAGCTCTTTACTGAGGTAGGTACTACATATATTGTAATGTTATTCCAAATTTATTATTTATTATTATATTTGCAACTCAAATTTTCACTTGACAGATGATCATCCAGCTGTAGGTAATCTAGAAAAACAAAAAAGTACTAAATTAGTTTTATATCTATGAAACTATAACTAGCCTACCTGATATGTGTATTTCTTTTTATTCAATTTAATTGATTGAATTTTAAAAATTAAAATTTTGGACGAAAAGCGGTTACACTTCCCAAAAGATATTTGACATTGACAAGATACCTGACAGAAGATGGTCCTATTGGGTGCTAATATAGAGAGAGACAGGGCATTGAATGGTTGTGAAAAGACGTTGGATAACTAGCACAGTTTTTCAAAATTATGTCGAAAATGGTCTGCATTCAGAGCTACGACTAAGAAATTCAGGTTCTTTATACTTATAGACAACGCTCGAAACTATTCTTCGACTCTCAAGGACACTTCGAAAAATATTGAAATCGGAAAAAAGTAGCCTAATAGCAAGATAAATGCAAGAATATGTTGCGCCATACGAAAACATTTTGAGAGAAAAATTGAAGAAACAAAATTCAAACAACTTTTTTCTTGTAACGCTGCTATAACATTCAAAAGATTATTATGTTCTGCAGGATGTTTTTCCCTCTCTTTTGCATCTACTATATACAATAGGCTGTTCTAGGCTGTTCTATTTAGAAAAGGAAAGTCATTCTGTATATAAAAGTAATATATGAGATTTTAAGGCATGCAAATTTAAACTACAAAGATTTTGCTCACACATACAAAATAACACAATTAGATAGCATTTTTTATAAAGCATAATAACCGTATTAAATTACTTTATCAATACAATCACAAAGTTGCATCATTTTCCAGTTGCCCACGTTTGTTGCGTAAGGGCTAAAAACAAACCACACGATAGTACGAATAAAATTCCAACTAGAAGATAAGATTAAACACGATCGGTGTACAACAAAAGGGTGAAAGAATAAATCGTTTTTTTCCCCGTTCCCAAAAACCCATTCCTACGTGCACACGTACTATAGCAGACAAAAGAACTGAATCACCTATTTTCGTAAAAATAAGTGGCAAGTAAGTGCATACGTAAAACAAAAAATGAGCTAAGCACCCTTGCCTCAGTAAATTGACAATTCTGAGCATTTTAGGTACGGAGGCTAATTAAATCGTTATAACTTATTCACCTTCCATTTTAGGTATAGAAACACCTAATACGAATTAAAAGAGAATCTTTTGTAGAATCAGAATATCTAATAAAATAATAATATTTTCCATTAAAAAAATCTACTTTCCGCATATTGAACTTATTTATAAGCAATTAAGTTTTGAAACACCCTGTATAATGTTACAGACAAGAACTTCAAATGTTGTGTAACTACACAATTTTATTTATTGCTTCATTTTTTACTAATTCCAACAGTTTAGCTACAGCTAATGTCAAAAAATTATTATAATCACTTCTTAACTGGTATGGTTTTAAATCTTCAAAGACAATTACGAAAAAGTAGTCGTAGCCAACATCCATCAAACAAAGTTATACGATAAATTTGCATTAAAATGCTTACAAAATTGAACTGCTACGCCTCTACGGTGACAAACTTTTAAGGAAGTCATCGTCTTGTCGTAAATTATCTAAAGTTCTTAAAACTTTTAACTTTTTTTTCTTCTCGAATAAACTTACATTTTACTTCCGTAAGAGCACCCAAATGACAGACAGCTTGCAAATAATCGGAAAAACAAGCTTGTTTACCAAATTGATAATTTAGATTAGATAGAAGATTAATTCTATATAGAATTTTTAAATATGCAAATATTATCAGCTTTAGAGCTATACAATTTACAAAATCTCATTTTAAAATGAAGAAGACGGAAAGCATAACTTGAATTATTTGAATTCTGCAGATATGCAAAAATTAATTCTAGCTCGTGCTTCAAGAGTAAAAATTACAAGCATTTGTAAAACATCGGAGTAAATTAGATTTCACGAAGAACGGGGTTAAATACGAACAATTTGTTCTTAACTCGAGGAAAGTCTAAAGTAGTCGACATCTGCGGGCGTTAATAAAAGATCTTGCCTTGCTTCGCGTTAATCTAATGCAATTTAATTCTAGATGTAGCAAATGAAATGCAGATGTTGCAAATTATACACGACCTTAACAGTATTTCAAAAGATCGTGAGAACCTGAAGCTGTACTGCATTTACGATTTATTTATATACATTAAACTAAGTAAGCTCTGAAAGCATAGTTAACAGAATGTAAGTAAAATGCGTTTTAATGCTGACTTGTAGTTAGCTGGAAGTTTATTATTGAACAATGTTATATATTTATAGTTAATTTCGCCTTTCTAAGTTATGAAAATAAAAAGAGAATTGTTTCTTAATTCCTATAAGATATTCTCTAATAATTATCTACATTTTCCAAGTTTGTGGAAAGTTGTATGGAAAATCATCGTCGATATACATCAGCACGAAGTTTATGAATTCAAAGTCAAAGTATCTTATAAAGTTGCAGGTAAATTTATATCGAAAAACTTTCGTCCTTTAAATCCTAAATTTGTTTCATAGAGGAATTAATTTTCTTCACACAGCATAAAATTTGCATAAAACGAAGTTAAAAAGAAATGTATAGCAGAGCAATATAACTTATAGAGAAGTTAATATCCAAAAGAAAACTTAAGTGCAGCAAAACAGGTGTAGATACCTACATTCCTTACATCAATAGAGCTAATAACAGTAAGGTAGATATTAAAGATCAAAGATTTTTTTGTTTTGTGATAGGTGCAGCTGTAGTAGCTTTGCTTGCCAAGGCTACCCACTACACTTGCTGTGTAAATTTTGGTAAATTGTATGTGTAAATGTGTTCCCATGGCTTTCTTACAAAGTTACATTGTATTATGTTACACTGTTAATTATATTACAGAGGTGTGGTAGGTATCACCACCGAAGTACCGACCTAGCCGTTGCCACAAACGTCAGCAACTATGTAGAATCCCGAGCAATAACTACTCTCCTACCTCTGGCCAAATCAATTCAAATCTCCTTTATTATTTCTCTTTAACGTTTACAAGTTTTTACAATTATAATTCGTTTTGTGCTATCTTTACTACCTAACAGTATTTTAGATATAAAGTGCGTGCTTATTCTAAATATATTGTCAAAACATATTCAGGTTTAAGTGAGGGCAAAAAAGGCGCTAACCCGAAAAGGAACCTCGTTAATATTGATGTCTCTTCTGCCTTATAACTAATGACTATAGGCTATTTTCCGATTTTCGGATTATTGGATCTGAATTCGCGGAAGAAAGCACGACATTGTTTGTAAATTTCGCAGCATTCTTCGGTGGTTAGTCTCTTGCATTTTCAAGTTCACTGTTAATTTTTCTATTATTTCTTCAATTCTTGCTGTGATTTACGACTTAATGGGAAGTTTCTTCTGAATACTGTGTTCAAGATTTAATTTTAATAGCTCTTTATATAACTTCTTGGTATCGACATTTATTTTGTTATACTCGTAACCTTCTGGATCGATGTTTTTGTTTTGGTGGATTCGCTGGTGTGGACGATGCTCGCAGTTTTGTTTGTCCGGATAGTTGCTGCAGTCAGAAAGTCTCTGCCGTATTTCTAGATACTCTGGGTGGTTGGAGTCTTTGTGGTCTTGTTAACTTCGGTTCCCGATGAGTGTTTCATTTTTATCATTTCCTCTTCATATTCTTTGATGGCTGTTATGTGTTCATAAAATGCGTTGTTTGTAGCAACGATTTTTGCGTAGAATTTCTTCAGTTCATCGCAGATTAGCTTAATGTTGATTATGCCGAAGAATTGAAACGTTGATACCCAGTTTGCGTGAATTGATGGTAGTGGTGATGTTGGGGGATTGATTTGTGGTCCGTTGGGTTGGGTTACTGCGGTTTAGAGGTACTTCTGGTTTTTACCATTCCTGCCGGCGATGGCAGTGGCGTAGTTCTTGAATGCTTGGCAGCTAATGCTGCTAGGCAGGTAATTCTCTTTACAATTCGCACAGGTTCCAATTTTGGTTTGTTGCATATGTGAGTGGCGTGATCTGCTGCACACTTCAAACACGTGTAGTTGATGGCGTAGAAATTTGCGGTGGTATGCCCCCATTTCTCATATTTTCCACACTGAGTGCTATTTTTCTTAGAAACATATCATTTCCATCTAACTTTAGTATTCAAAATTATGTAATTTTCATTGTTTAATTTAGCGGGGTTGTAATCTTGAGTTGTGACGATCTTAAAGAGCGCATTAACTGTGTTCGCAAGCTTAAATACCTTGATTGCATTGACGCTTACTTTCTTTAGGTCAGCGATAATTTCCATTTGGTCTTCGTCTTCTGCGAATCCTCTGGCGATAAAAGTTCTAGATTGTTCCTCTCGTGGGGTAAAAGTGTGAAAATCGCTCTTTCATTGGAGGATTTTCATGTATATTCCTTTTTCTTCTTGTTTTGCGAAGTAAACCCATATCTCATTCGAGCTGTGGTTGACGTGGAAGTCTTTTGTTATTTTGGTGATATCGTTGATGAGGGTTTTTCTGTTGGCTTTTTGGTTGTTCTCTGAGCGTCGGTGAGTTGTTCAGGTTGCTATTGTTCGTAGATTTCTTCTTCTGGTTGGTTTTCTTTTTCGGAGTCTAATCAGCTTGCTATATCGGCTTCCACCGATTGCAGTGTGTTGGATATTCCGGGGCAACTCATAAAGCCAAGAAAAAAACTACAAACACCATATCATGATTAGATTGTTACTGATGAAAGTAGGATAGTTGACTTCGGTGTAAAAAACTGGCATTTTTCTAACTACGACTTCATTTTTTGTTCCATAAACAGTGCCTCTAATTCTTAAGCAATGCACTACGGTTACGCAATTTAAATGCAAACTTCGGTCTATGCTTTTCTCCAATACGATAACTTAATTAATCGATACTTGTTCACACATTACATATTATATAGATATGTAATTACACACTGCTTGTGATGTCTCAAATACTCTACACTGTATTTTGAGTTTTCGATTTGTTGTATGTACAGTGTGTTGCCGGATAGGTGTCCCAATAGGAAAAAGTTTTTTATTGTGGATGTATGGAAAAAACTGTTCTTTGTAAAAGTTTTTGCTTGATCTGAAATACACAAATAATACTAGACTTCTAAACGAATATCATAATAATACGTAAAATAGTTAATAACTGTTATGATAGATAAATAATATATTTTTATTAAACAGCACAGTCTTAGAGTCTAAATTAATGACAGTACTATGTATACAACTTAATTTACCTACCAGTATCGAACTTTAACGCGAATGAATATTAACGTCCTTTTAGCAAGCGAATTCGCAACGCGCTTCTCTCCCAGTACCAGGCATTAAATTCTCGAGCTCGATTAACAATTTAGCGAATATTAACCGGAGTAATTAGAGGAATTGCAAATCGAATTTGCTGAAAGTACTTCGCTAATACAGAATCGCGATATGTAGTTGCCGACACGCTATAACCATTAAGCATGTGCTTACTACATTACCTCTCGCTGGCAGAAGCACTTTTAAATCAAGATCTAAGCGGTAATAAAGCTCATGATTTCTTTCTAATTATCATTGTATGTCACCAACGTCTCTACTGTGCGATAAATTTAAAATATGACCAATTTGATGTCTAGTTAGTCCTCAGCGGTCAATACGCGAAGCAACTGTGAAAAAAAGTATGATTAATTGCTTAATATGCGATTTTTTGCTCGTTTACCAAAGCTCTGGACTGACACTTCACTCGCTGCTACTGGCATTTTTCTTCCACAGAATGTAATTACCAAAAAGGTCGGCGGGACCTTCCGGATGAAATATTGTAATTTCCTAATTGAATTTGCGAGTTTGAGATTTTTTTATAGCCGAATGGGAAAAAACATTTCAATTTTAAAACAAGGAGTGAGTTTTTGAAGAGCATATTTAGAGTAAAAAATCAAAATATGCATAACAAGTTTCCATAACCTTCAAAGAAGAGTAGGTATAGCATTTCATTCTTATTAATTACATGTAAATATTGAAAAAAAAATTGGTATAATAAGTTACTGTTTCCAATTTTAAGTGTTGTCAATAATTTTCTCTATTACAGTAATTCTCTTGTGTTGTGTTGTGCTATTGAAGTAACCATGACTTTTTATTCTAATGCAGAATGGCATCTAAGGAGCTCGTTTTCAAAAATGAACACGTCAATTTTTTCAACTTTAGAGTTAGGGATGGCGTTAAGTGTATTAAAAGCTGATCTACAATATAATTTAATCATTTCTTGTCAAAACGCAACAAATCCTATTTAAAAATGGACGGAAACTTTGTGCCCCACTATCAAAACGCAACATGTCCACAATGTGTTGTTTTCAAAGCGAAATATATCCAGTTTGACAGTTTTGAAACGGTTAACTTTGCGAGCGATACGTGTAATGCACGAGTATAGTGGTGTATTAAGATTTAGTTTTTGATTATAATGTCTTATTCAGACGTGTGACTGTGGCAGAGAATACAAATGAACTCTGAAGTCTTCTACCGTAACAGTGATCCAATCAAAACCGTACAAAACATTATTGAAACGAGGAAAAAGTTTAAATCGTGTTACTTTATCAGAAGTTGCAGATGTGCATGGAATCAGTCAAGAAAAAGCAAAATCAGTTAACAATCTCCTGGCAGCAGCTTTTGCCGAGAACTAGATAAGTGACCAAAGCTTGGAATGGTACTTCAATGTGTTGACAGATTTTATTAAGGATGCATCAATTGAATCGGCTGAGACTCAAGACAATTGTGATTGTATGGAAGAAGAAGCTTTTACGTATAATATTACAAATAAACTATTTTGTTTCTTTTCTTCTAAATTGCTGTTTGTTTTTGATAATTCACGATTAGCAATTAAAAGATTTTTTCATAAGGCAACAAGTCCATCTTTCATTGGCAAAGTGCAACAAGTCCAACGCATAATATTTATTTCTTACTGTGTGTAAATTTGGACATGTTGATTTTTGAAAACGAGTTCCTCATATATGCAGTTTATAGTATAGTGCCAATGAAAATGAATTTGTCGTTTACGATATACTCAAAGATTCCCTAATTGACCGATTCCTTCGTCAAGAACACTTCCAACAAAACTTGCAACACTTCTTCAAAAACCAATATAAAAAATTTGGCAATTTTTTTTATGATTCCGCAAGGTCAAGGTCAGTTTCAGCTCTTGAAATGGAAAAGCAAATTTTTGCTGCAAACTCGACAACTTGTGTTAAACGAGCTTAATCTCAGACAAATTTCTGCCGTCATTTAATACGGAGAATACACAAAAATAAAAAATTGTATTCGTACCATATTCAGTATGTTCAGGTTCTTAATAATAATGCTAGTAGGTTTGTATTTTGTAGTAGTGGTAATAATAGTGCGCCCTCTGTGCTCCCGTGGAGCATAAGGCATCTACACAGATAATTCAATGACTTTGTGAGAGGTGGGGGTATCAGCCCAACACACCTTGGTTATTTTCATGAATTTTTTTCGTCCTTCGGTTGAGTTAATTCATTTTTCTGTAGGGTGACAGATAGCTTTTACAAGTTTCCTCTATTATCCCCTGTTCTTTGCAACTTGCTTCCGTTCTCCCAAATTTTCTAACATATCTCTGCTTCTTGGATGGTGGATTTCGTCCATGCATTGATTGGACGTCTTCTTCTCCTCTTCTCTCTCACATTGAATTCCAATCTTTGTTTTGTGATGTCGGCGTTATCTTTCCATAATATATAATGGATTTACTTCCATTTTCTCCGTCTTGTTTTTGTTCTCGCAATTGTTGCTAAAAAAAAAAACAACATACAACTTTGTTCCTGCAACGAAAAACTGTTTTTTAGAAACGAAATTTCTAACAAAAATATTTAACGCTAAAACTTGTTTTCAGATATTACCATTTTTGAATTTACCACAAATTACCCTACGAAACGGAAAAGACATTTTGGCGAAAGCCCTGCTGAAAATTACCTATTCCGCTCACAATCGTACCGCACGCGTAGCAGGGCAGAAATTGTACTGTAACGCGTGATAGCAATAATTTCCACTTCCCTCTGAGAATTGTAAGGCAACGACAATATGTACACATTATCTAGCGTATTACCCAGAGGTAATACGGCTATAACTGGAGCAAGGAATAAGGAAATACAACTGTAACACAATAAATACACAAGACTTTTATAATTAATTTATTATGTATATTTCCTTGATTATCTATTGATGAAGTTTGTTTTGCAGTTTTAAAAATGCATCTTTAAAATTCAATAAAGGCTCTTTTTGCTTAAGTCTATAATTAGAATCATTTTTGCAGAAGTCAATTAACGATTGACTTCTATCTCCGTACATAAAATGTTTACAAACGTCGGTATCATCAAAAAATTGTTTTAGAATTATATTGCTATTAACTTTCATATGATTATAACTGAGACATTGTGTTATTCCAAACAATTCATAATAATTACAACTATTTAGAAAATCGTCTTTAGTTAGAATATTGGATGTAATAATGGAATTTTCTTCTAATATAGCACATAAATTTTCATAATACACATCTAAACATTTCTCTCTATACTTGAATCTAAATTCTCTATCTGTACTTAAATACAAAAAAAGCATTACATCTAAGGCTGGTGGGGTGTACCTATACATTTGAAAGTCTATCAAAATGCATTTTACTGGATTCAAATTTTCGTCTTTAAACATTATATTACCAGGCCAAAGATCACCATGGCATATCACATTTCTATATACTTGAGATGGTTTCACAAACTCCTTAACATTTTTCCAGGAATCCGTAACAAATTTCTTAAAATCATCTTTATCTAAATCTTCATATACATCTGGAAATAATTCAATTTGAGTTTCAATACCTTTAATTATAGATTCAACAAGGAGTTCGCTAGGAAGTTCAGCGCAATAAAAACTTTCTTTCAATTCTGTTCTAAAGTCCTCAATAATCTTATATTCTCTTCCATATTGTTTAGACATCATTTCTTCAAATATAAAAGAAGGCGCATGTAATTTCGCTAAAGTGTACAATCCAATTTTAACAGCTTCATATGGTAAACTTTCCATCCAGGAGTAAATCTTATATCCCGACACTGAAAGGTCTTCAAATATAAAAAATTCTCCATTTTTTATCATAAAGCAATATGGTGTAACTTCACTCATCATACATAAACGTAGTTTCTTCATGGCTGGTATGATTTTTTGATAAAATCCTTCTTCTTTAGAAGAAATATCAATGTATTGAATATAAAATAGCATTGACTCCATACGTGGTATACTTTTAACGAAAAATCTTACATTTTCATCCGTTTTGGTCTTGATGTTTAATATCCAGTGCTCGCCGAATATTCCATTTATGCCGTCTCCTAGTGGTGATATGTGATAATCTCGTATTTCCATGTTCTGGTTTTTAAAACGTTCTTTAATCAGATTTTCGATTTCTAGCTCGGTTATACATAACTCACTTTTCATTGTTACTTTCTCTATTATATGTACATTGACCTAATCAATCTTTGCTTCCGAAATATATAACTCATCTACAGCAAGACGTTTCAACTACTGATTTAAAATATTTATGTAGTTGTTTACTAAGAAGAAACGCCGCATAATCAACATAATGATTATTTATTTTAGGTTATCATTACAAACTGCTATCTAAACATAAGATATCTCACAATATGTATGTACTTACTTTACATATATAATTCCAGTAACAACTAGAAAATTGAGCGCTACATACGATGTAGTGCATTGACATTCTAAGTAAACATTAAATAGTAATTACCAATTTAAACTCATCTAAACAACCACTTATGTCGTTCACTAATTACATCTTTTATTTCGTCTTATTTTACATAATAGTATTTCATAATTTCATGTACGCATGAAAGCAAAAATATTGACCCCACTATTGAAGATTCACAATTCTATAAACTCCATTGGATATTCCAAAACTTACCAGTGAGAAATAGTGCTAATTTTGACTCGTAATAAGTTTCTGGATGTTTTAGTAAAAGACACCAATCCACTTGTTTATCATAAAAAAATGTATGCATATGTAGAAAAAATTTAAAGCTGTTTTTTTTCTGTACTTTTGACTTGAGTTTTGTTATAACTATTCATGTAATTCGACAACTCAAGAGTATTCTTTTCGGTTGTAATTATCAAAATATTTTTGACAACTGTCACATTGCAATTTTAAGAATTAATTAACGAAAAGCATTTATTCTCAACAAGTTTTGACAGATAACCGATTAAGTAACTGCAATCACAGTAATCTGTTAGACTACCATAACTGTCACTGTTAAAACATTTCTGGCAGTCGTGGTGTAATACGAGAATCGAAAGATCTACTTACGCGTGCAAAATGAATTGTTGTGCATTATTTTATCTGTCAATTGCAGTTTAGTTTGTGCAATTCGGTTGAACAGTGTCTGAGAAATAGTCCATAGAATAAGCTTCTGATATCGAAGAAATGGAATTATCATGAGAAAACTTTCGGATAATGATTTACTATGATTTCAAGAAAGGCCTCAGCGTGTATGAATGTAAGGAAACTTTAAAATCGGCATTTTGAGATCTCTCATCATCATTGGCTACTGTTTATGGATGGTGTAAAGAATTTGAACGGCCCTCTTTTAACTGCTGTTAACCCCGAAAACATTGCTGTGGGAAGAAGATGGTGGAAGTGGACAACCGCATTATCTATGCAATGTCCAATTTGAGCATTGGATCCTTGCAAGTGATATCAATACTAGGTTGTTCAATAATTTTCTAGAATAGAAATGAAAAACACGATTTTATAGCTTGAAATGCTTTTTATTATTCAGTATATTGTCCCAAAAGCTCAATACATTTATTCGAACGTTCCTCCAATTTATGAATTCCATCCCTATAGTGGTTTTCCGGAAGGTCTGCAAAATACTCGTCTACGCTGCTATAACTTCATCATTAAACGAAAAATGCTTTCCACGCATGAATTTTTTAAGACGTGACAACAGCTAGAAGTCAAAGGGGTCCAAATCTGGTGAATACAGGGGATGATCAAGCAATTCGTACTTCAATTCATTGAATTTAGCCATTGTTAAAACACTTTTCTAAGCACGTACATTGACTTGATGAAAAATGATTTTTTCTTCTTCAAACCAGGTCTTTTTTCACGAATTTTTTCATCCAATTGATCCAAAAGTTTGCAGTAATATACAGAGTTGATTGTTTTACCAGTTTGAAGATAATCCACCAACAATATCCCTTTAGCATCCCAAAAAACGGATGCCATAAGCTTCTTTGCTGATTTTTGGACACGAACTCGTTTTGGAGCTGAAGAACCAGGTTCACATCACTCTTTAGCCTCTTGGTTTGATTCAGGATCATGGTGATAGACCCAAGTCTCATCCATAGTGATAAATCGACGTACAAAATCCTTTTTATCCTTTTCAAAACGCTCCACATGTTGTTGAGAAAGTCGCATTCTAATGTGTTTTTGTTCCATTGTTAACGAATGCGGCATCCATTGTGCACACAGGTTTTTGAAACCCAAAACTTGACTTAAAATATGGCTTATACTGCCTAATGAGATGTCTAAAGCCTCTACAAAATCTCTCTCAGTCAATCGACGATCTTCCAAAATCATATCCTGTATTTTTGCTATGATTTCTGGTGTTGATGCACTTTTTGGACGTCCTTGACGTGGATCGTCTTCAAGACTTGTACGACCACGTTTAAACTCAGGAATCCAGTTATATACTGTTGCAAGTGAAGGTGAAGAGTCCTTATACACTTTTAATAATCGTTCACGAATTTTTTTTTGGTTCTACACCTTCCAAGAATAAGAATTCAATCACTGCACAATGCTTGATTTTCTCCATATTAAAAAAACACTGTGGCACATCTATTTTGAACAGCTGTAAATATAAGACTGAGTTGACAGATCTACACAAAACTTTCCACGTGTTCATGAAAAAGTAGTACCATTTTTAGAAAAATAAAATGGCGGACCTACTAGCGTCATCTATGTGTGATTTTAGAAACTTATCTGGTATTGCACGAAAATTTACATTTGAAAAAGGTTCTAACTCGGTTTGTACCTCATCATCTCACAGATTTACAAAAAGCAGAACGTGTGAGAATTTGCCAACAAACTTTGGATATGTTGAATGCTGGAGGCAATCCCTACGATGGTGAAAAAAACAACGAGCAGTGAAAAAAGTTATGTACGCAGTATTTTTCTGAAAGTACAAGTTTGGTGGCCGTAATTGAAAAGGATGTCAAGGAAAGATACTCTAAAAATGGATTACTATTAGGGTTATTTTGAAAATAAAGGATGTCGCAGTGAGATAAAAACTGTTACTTACTAAGGTTTTTAAGTAAAGACGGCGGATTAAATATGATAAAAAGCTAAATTCATCATAATTTTCATGAATGGTGAAAAATTGTCTGCAGTCACGCTTTGGATCCTGCAAACACCATTCGTCAAATTTCATGAAAATCAACAACCTAAACCTTCAAAATCTTATTACCGGCCAGTGCAAAACTATAGAATCCTAGTAAATGCTAAATATCTATAGCCCAAACATAACCACCATACCTCTAAAACTCTGACAAGTACTGTATCACTTGCCCAACCTTTACCAATCGAAATTCTAAAACTCCAACAATTTCAAACCAACATTCAATCCAAAAATGGCCATAACGACAAAAAAAAATTCGCGCAAACCAAACCGAAACATAATTTCAAATTAGACCTTTGTTCTAATTTAAACCTACACATTAAGTAAACCTACCAATTTAAACCTACCAATTAAGTAATTTCCAAGAATTCTTATAAAACGACTGGGTTTATTAAAAACTGTACCAAATTCCTTACAGTTTTAAAACTAAAACTTTTTCGTTTTTCGAAATAATGAAACCACCATAAATCAATATTTAGAAATTACATCTTAAGATTTTTTTATATTTTGTGCTATCCTTTTGCTAAGTTTGCTTCTGTCTCTGCATAGTTAACATTCGATCTTTACCTCTCTATTAAATGAGATCGAAGTCTTTCTTAATCTTAACCTCTCTATATCTATTTGCTATCGGACAGTCCCTTTATGTCCTTCGTCCAAAATTCGACTCCTTTGTTCTCGTACTCCTTACTATCAAAACCACTTGCTCTATCAGTCGATCAAGATTCCTCTTATCATCTTTATACAGTTTCTTGCAAACATTTTTGTAGGTTATCTTCTACAGAGGACTCAGAGAGAGGCTCCGAGACTTCCTCCAAACTTATGGGAGGGGATTTGGAGCTGCCTACAGAAAAATGAATCGGTGTAAATCTTTCACAGCAATCCTGCTGCCTTAAGAGATCTCGTCCTGGTCGTCAGTGAAAGGCTTGAAAGATTTTTCTGTTTTTGCTGATTTTTTCTAAAAATCAAATATAAACATCCAATCTTGATTTTCTTGGGATTTTGCTGTGATTTGACCTGATGTAGATTTGACACAAAATACGAGTATGCACACTCTCATCCATTTCTAGTCGGAATAACAAATTGGAAAAGTTTCCTAGAACTTGTGGAATAAATGTTGTCGAAAAATAATTTAAAACTCATTTAGAACTACTTCGTCTTGCCGTTAAATGTTGTTAAATCTATATATAATCTAGAAATATAGGGAAATCTTAATCGTTCAGATTTTCTGAGCTTTTCATTAAATCAGCCAATTTTTGGCTGCCAAACCTTTGAACAGCATAATGTAAAGTATGAGATTTGCTCGATTAAATATACATTTTTTTAATAAAAATTAACAAATAAGTAAAAATAAGTTTGAAGATACATTTTCTACATAACACACTCAAACTACAAATCTCTCTCCGTAAATGAAATAGTTCAACCCAAAATAACAGACATCTTACTTATTAAAGGAAACCCGAACTAATTGCAAATATATATACGACATTTTAATGACACGGGCACTCATTTGCGAAAGGAGCAGGACCCCAAACGTGCAGCAAGTTTAATACAACAAATCTGGACCCTTGTTAAGTTTGTAATATCCGTAAAGTCCGGTGAATTAAAGACATGGGACTAGGAATCCTGCTGGGAACTATTAAGTTTAGGTCAATAAATTTGTTTTCTCTTCGATTTACTAGAACTGCTGCTGGGTTTCGGAAATTACATATAAGAGGTTCTGATATTCCAGCATGTTTGAATTGTAACTTTTCCTTTTTCTAAATATCTGAAATGATATTTCCTTACAGCTACGAAATCGTTTTATTCCTGATCCTATCTTGAATAGAAATATCGTGCTATATAACTAGCTTTTGTTTGCTGTGCGTGCAAAATACGCAGAAACGTACTAAACTCGAAACAATATGAAGTCAAATATATTTCAATAAAAGGTTTTGAACGTGTAAATTTTCATACGAAAAAGAAGTGTAATAGAGCCAATTTTCCGTGAAAAATTACATGTCTGCATCGAGATTTCAAATATCAAATATTGTGGCATATATTGCCGTGTAGTATGTGTGTGTGTTGCTTAGTAAGTCTATTTAACCGATATTATACGACACTTTCTGTTTAAAACTGACATATTTCTAATTCAATAAGAGTAGTTATCAAATTGCGACAGCCTGTAAAGAGAATATTTACTATAAACAATATACGTGAAAGATATCGCATATTGACAGTAACTTTTGTTTAGTTATGAGGGCTTTCGAAAGCCTTCCTAACAGAGACTCGGACTCTTTGATTTGAACCTCTTACCATACCAACCTTACATGTATTTTCATCTATATATGCACTCTCGTCAAATTAATTCAAAATAATACTCTGACTACCTTTTTAGTTTCATTTGTAAATCCCCAATGAAATTTCCGTCTTCTAACATAGGAGGGATAAGCTACAATTATTACGATGGCGAAAAAAACGAGCAATGAAAAAAGTTATGCGCGCAGTATTTTTTAGAGGTACGGGTTTTGTAACCGCAATTAAATTAGAAGATCAGAAAGTTGCCGCTAAATGGTATGTTGAAAATTGTTTGCCTACTGTGTTCAGTAAAGTGCCAAGAAAGGGAATAATGTTAGATCATGATAACGCATCTTCCCATACAGCAAGGACAACTGTTCAACACAGCGGAAAACAAAATCGAAATTATAGAACATCCTCTTTACTCACCGGATTTGGCGATGTGTGACTGGCTATTTTTTGAGCTCAAAAAACATTTAAGAGGAAAAAGGTTCCAGTTAGAAGAAGAGATTGACATCGCCGTTAAGTGTATTTTTTATGGTATCCATATAGACAGCTGGTTGAACGCTTTTAAACTATGGAAGAAAAAAATGGTTAAAATAAAAATTCTAAAAACTTGTATCAATCTTTCTATTGGCAATAATTGCAGCTTGTCCCTCGCTCTGTACTTTTTCATTTCTTGGTGGAAACTTCGAATATTCTTTTCTATCATTTGGTCTTCTATGCACTGGATTTTCGTTTTAAATTTTCGCCTCCTTTTTTGTTTGGTTATAACATTACTTTCGAGAATATTTTGCTTATATTTCCTTCTCCTTTTGTGTAAACTCTTCCTGCATCTTTCTTATATGTTCATTCTTTCCAGAATGGAATCATATCCCTTGATTTTACATTGTTCGTTACCTTATTTCTTGGCCATTGCTGTTCTATTTTACCAGTCCCATACGTACTGATCTCAGACGCTTAGTAATTCTCGATATCCTTAATAGATTTTGGGTGTTTGTTTTGCCAAATGCAGGCAATTTTATGGATATCTTTGGGATCAAAATTTGTGCTCCTTGCCTACCTCAATTGTTAGTTTTTTTAATTGGTCATTTTTAATTTTCCTATAGTGTTATTTCAATTCCACTACTTCTCTTTTTTCTTTTCCTTCTTTGAAACGTTTTTATTTCTCAAAAATTCTCCACCTTAATTTTTTAATTTATAGCTAATTTTCATCACTTCCTCTCTATCTTCCTCTCCTCGTAATTTAATTAGACAAATACTTTCTCCTAACTTTAGTGCTGAATTGACCTGAACTTTAAGATTATATTAAAAAATCGTCCATGTGTTTCAATATTGAAAATAACAGCTCCTGTTCTACATGAATTGGCTTCAATTTTCTCCCAGACAATTGATTACAAAAACCATTCCAGTTCTTTAACACATATAGAGTTCAATGTAACTTTTACATAACATAACCTTAAAATTCACATTACAATATTTTTTGTTTCTTAAGAAAGCCCTCTTGACATTATCTTATTTATATCGTGTACGATTCATCTAAAAGATTTCCTTTGATAGTTAGATATACTAAGAGAACGCTCGCATAGTAGCAAAACGTTTCCAAGGTTTGAGCTTTTTCACCTTAAACGAAAACGTAATTTGTTCACGGCCAGATATCTCTTTGACTTGAAAGCAATTTCATAGGTTGTCAGAAACGTATATGATTCTTGCGAGCTTGATTTTAATTAAAAAAGGGATTACTTAAATCAAACACAACTTTCTCTATCGTTCCATATATATAAGTATGTATGTGCAACCACATTTACATTTTGCTTGAAATAAATGAATCTAAATAAATACTTCATTTTTCACGTATAAAATATAATAAACAAATATTTGCATGTAAAAGTAGATGTTGACAGTTTCATTTCTACTTATTAACAGAAATTAAAACAAAAGGAATGAAAATGAAATGAACATGAAATTTACAAAAATAATTTCTTAATTCTTATTAAAATTACATAAAATGCAACAGACATAATGATGTAGACATTTATAGAAATGGAAAATATGCTTCCGGTAGATCGCCTGTTTGTGAATAGATGGCAAATCAGTATTTATCTCAGTATTTATATCAGTTTTATTCGAAACTGATATTGTCGTAATGAAATACTGATAAGATATTTAGTATAACCATTTCCATCGAAACAGAAACCGAAAGATCATTTTTTAAATATTTATTTATATTATTTTGCCAATTAAAATCATTTTAAATTGTTTTCTGTATGTATTGTATTTTTTAACTATATAACCTCTCTAATAATAAGGGTCATATTTATAGTTCGTGCTTGAGGTTGTGTTGGTGCTTGAGCACGCGATTTTGACAGATTTGTAATGACATTTACGTCAAAATCGCGTACTCAAGCATCGGCACAACCTTAAGCATGAACTATAAATATGACCGTAAGTTTCGGAGACATTTATGACGATTATGACGTCACATGACAAAAAGATAGTTGCCCAGTGGAATTTTTGGATCTTGTCCGTTACGTCATTAACAGCGTAATTAAACAAAGATATTACGTAAAATACTCATCACCGACATTTAACGTACATTGGAGAGAAATGTCAATATGACATATGAGTCGATTCATACTGATATTACCCATGACGTAACGGACAAGATTCAAAAATTCGACTATATGTATATAAAGGCAGCAGTTTACCGTTGTAACCACCTCTTCTTTGTTCCCAATTATCGTGTGGGGAGCCGATATAGTTAGCTTGTAGGTTTTTACTAATGAAGACACCGAGAGAATTGACCTCCGTGTCACTTTCCGGTGGGTGAGCCGATATAGTTGACCCTTACATGTCTTCCAAAAAAGAGGTCGATATAGTTAATTTTCACATCCCTTTTGGAAGTAGCCGATATTGCTGGCCTTTACAAAATCTCCTTTGACCTAGATATAACATCTGGACACACCTTCTGTAAAAGTGTCAATGAGATTCTTTTCCAGATAATTTTCTATAATTTATCAGGATTTGTACATAATTACCTTCGTTAATCCTATGCAAACTAAATCATTGAATGTTCTCGATGTGTGCAATCCCGAATTCCCTTTTAAATTAAGTATGTAAATAAATGTATATGGTTGAACCCTATAGCAATTACAGACGTACAGTGGCGGAATTAAAAAAAGCGTACAACTCGTGAGATCGCTTTGTGTCAGTTTTGCCTAATCTGATTTGTTCTTTATCATATTGCTTTGATAATGAATTAGTAAAATCATATGGCAAGATCACATTATTGGTATTCATAGAAAAGAATAATTACACATAATTTAATTAAATTTAAGAAACGTCACTCGTTTGTGTGCTTAATATTTCTGCCTTGATATTTTATATCCTAAGGAAAAATTAATTAATCATTAACTTTATTAAGGTAAAGTAAAAACTTATAATAAAATTAACACGTAGTATAGAAGAAACAACACTTAGTTCTTTACAGCTGCTCCATTATTTGTCACTACACCCTGCAACCTCTTAGGCATTGAGATGATACAAAATCGGATGTAGTCTGGCGAAAGCTCATTCCAGATTTTCTCGATTTTATCAGATAATTCTTGGACATTTGCAGATATAAAATTGACGTCATACATTTTTTTCACAATAAAACCCCATATGTTTTCAATAGGGTTTAAGTCCGGACTTTTAGACGACCATGGTAAATGAGTTACGTTATTTTCTTGAAACCAGTTCTGAACAGTTCTAGATCTATGAACGGGACAATTGTCATCTTGAAATATAAAGTTTCTTTCAGGAAACATAATTTCTGACGACGGCAGAAAAATATTTTCGAGAATTGCAATATAATTTGCACTAGTAAACCGACCCTCAATCAAATGCAAATGCCTGGCCCTTGCATATTAATCCAGGCCCAAACATTGACTGAAAATCTGTCACTCTTTCGAGATTTGCTTGTATAAGCCTCATTGTATCTTGAATTTGGCGGTCTGTACACTCGAACGCAACCATTGTACGAAGACTGGAAGACTTTCTCATCAGTAAAAATAACGGTTTCCCAGAAATTTAAATCACGCGGTAGAAATTCTAATGCAAAATCTATTCTCTGATTTTTATTATCTGCAATTAGGAAAGGCTTCTTTGCAGCTACTCTATTTCTCAGCTCGGAATCCTGTCTCACTCTAGTTCGGGCAGTACGTCCGTGTCCAGGAAAATTCGTTCTATTAATTGCAGTCACTACCGACTCAAATGGTTTATTCCTCAAAAACTGGATGAGATTTTCATCATCTTCAGGAGTTGTTACTCTTTTCCGACCGGATTCATTTTTTCTTTGAAGAACTCTTTCTTTCTGCCATTTTCTTTTCACCCTCAGTATGGTACTTTTATTCACTTCAAATCTTTGAGCCAATGCTCTGATTGACCATCCTTCCTCTAGTAATGTAACTATTTGTGTTTTCTGAAGCAAACTCAAATTTGGCATTATTGTCTTCTACTACTTTGACAAATTATTTGCAATTAATATATTTGACGTAAGCTGTCAAATAAAGAACGGTTTAATGTGTGGCATTTTGAGTGTACGCTTTTTTTAATTCCGCCACTGTACATTTCAGAGTTAAATTAACTTTTCGAATTATTGAAAAGTCACATGTCAAGCGATAGATTTTGACATAGTGTGCCACCTATGATATTTTCGCCATAGCTTGACTAAAGATGAGCGTACAAATCTAGTTTATACCTTAGATTAGACGCATATATCTGTTTTTTTCTTTTGAATTAATTATTGATATGCCATTGATTACCCGCATATGTAAAAAAATGAAAGATACATTAAAGAAGATATTTTTCATACATAAATAATTTCCAACATAAAGGCATTAATATTTAACCCGGGATATTACCGGCACAATTTAACTGTAAAACATAAATTAATTATAGTCGCGGAGAAATTACTTCCACCTCGCGATACCACCGATGTATTGGTTAGGTGTAGCGAGTTCTCTTCGTAATCCGATAAACTTGTTAAAACTTGTCTGTTTGCAATTTGGTGTAAACATCCCTTTACTTTCAGGAGTAATTCAATCCTGCAACAATTGACTCGGAACGCCGGAGGTATTTCCGTTAATTTACCATTGTTTGTGCTTAATAGCTATTGTTTCGTTATATCTGAAGATCTGAAGATAGCTAGAATGCATTAGGAAGGAAACTCAAACACAAATATAATTAATAGAGGATACATATAAACTATAAATCCTGCTGACTGCGCCAGTTATTGTTATTAACTGTTAAAATTAGTTTAACATCAATTATTTATAGTCATTTATAGTTTTACTGCCCTTAATAGAGGGTGTTTTTAGCATTAATATGTAGTAAAGATTGCGAGGATGGGTGCCCGCGGTCGTTTAACAGAGCGCTCGGTAAAGAGTAGTATAAAACAATGAGATTGCTATTTGTAAATACGGAGAATTAATAATCGGTCGTTTAACACAGGTGGTCACTTTATAGAGGTGGTCGCTAACAAGGGTTTTACTGTATATATAATCGACTATGTTCTCTATTACCTACTAGATTTCTAGAGCTTCTGGTTATACCGGAAGTCGCCATCTACTTTATTTTTTATGGAACACCCTGTATATTTTTACATATTTGAATTTACCTATCTAAGTATAAGTACCTTTTGTTTTTTGAATTTGATTCGTGCGTTTTGTAGTTATTCGTTTTTTTTCTAAAAAAATTTGCTACTGTGGACATTTATTAAAAAATCAGAGAAAACTCGATTTCTCGGATATCAATTTAGAATTCATAAGATGCTTAAACAACATGTTGGAGTATATTTTAGCGCCGAGAGGCGCTGTCTACATTGCGTGGTTACTTTACTATGGCACGTTAACTCTTCGAAATTTTGAAGAACAATAACTTAATTTTAACACCGAAGTATTTATTTTTCTTGGCGTAAGTACATGTATATAATGCATTTTTCCAACCGCCAATTAATTAAACATATTTTTATTTTTAAAAATATGTCGACCGCAGGTGGAGTCGAACCACCGAGTATGGCCGTCACGGCCCACTCGCAACACCGTTGCGCTACCGGGCGACTCTATTCCACTATTAGTTTTTCACAAATATATGTGAACAGATGTAAAGGCCTGGATAGGCAACAATTTTAACACCGAAGTATTTATTTTTCTTGGCGTAAGTACACTATATGACTTTTTAAATGCGAATCGAGGTGGTGTAGGAGCTAGGCAGCCAATTTAACAAACCGCAAGAAGGTCATATAGAAGTGATGCGTAATGTAGTAATTTACGTAGACTACTTTTCGATTTTTATTTCATGATACCGTGTTCTCTATTATTATTCAATTTTTTTTTAAACTCACAGTCAAATGTATACAATTACCGCGTGAAACATAGCTACTTGAAAGGCTTACTTAACATTTGAAAATTTAATAAATAGCGACTATAATCACAGTGCATATGACAGAAACAAAGAAGCGCTTGAGAGAGAAAGACCATATTCACCTGCGATACAATCGATCTATTCTCCGTAACATGTTCCTTTTAGATAATGCGTAAGTTCGCACGTATTTGACGAAATGGTCTTCCTTATTTCACGATATCGTAATGCACCCACAGAGGTATAATAATTAGTGCGATATACTTTTATTAGAAATGGGAAGTAGTGTCCGTCCTTGCGCTGGTAATATTTGTGATGCGAATGAGATAAAAAGAAATTATTTTACTTAATCAAAATTTCATTGTCTGTCAAAGTTACATAGAATTCTACTTTTTATATTAAATTTATTCTTAAGTTATAAGATTTCATTAATAAAAGAGATTATTGTTAATGTATAATTTTTTGACCTTTTAAACGCATATTAAAAGTAAAGAAAAACAATAACAGTAACTCAAAAAGCATTTATTAGAAATTAAATTGTTTATAAAACAACAGAAAATGTATTCTAACAGATGTTTTAAAAAATGTCTACAGAATGTTCTTAAGATGTAAAATTGAACGGAAATGTTTGCATTTGATTCATTAGTTGTTTGAAGTATTATTTAGAAATAAGTCTGTTGTTATTACTATAATAATTAGGTTTATTCAAATTCATGCAATTTCCTAGTTTGAGGTGATTATAATTTGAGAATGAACAATTAATGCTTCTACGGACGAAGAATTAGTATGGTATAAAATTGGAAAGTAGACAATAAGGGACTATTTGCTAATTACGACATTATCGCATGTGATATTGTTTCCTTACACAGAATTCTAAATTCTATGTTAAACTTAGGAATTCTTAAGTTAAAGTATTTGATTACAGTGTACTGTTCTTGTGGCGATAAAATTTTTGTATTTACAGAAATAGAACATTAATACTCTAAGTAAATTACCCATTCGTAAGCAAATTGAATATGCTAAAGACAAACATTTTTTTGTTTGTAGTTGTATATATTATAATGCGAAATTAACTTACTGATTATTTGCTAATTAAATCATTAAGGCATGCTATATTGTTGAGTTATACAGAATTTTATATTATATGTTTAATTTATTCTTAAGTTAAACCAATTTATTTATAAGAAACATTGCATAACATACTTCGTAAGCATGTAATGATGGATATTAAAGGTAAATCATAGCAGTGCTTGTATGTAATTAAAGCATTTATTAATTTAGTAGAAGCAAAAATTATTTACAGAACACATAAACACAAAAAATATACATACATACATAATTGTATAATGTCAGATATGTGCAACATTCAATTTAGAAAATCACGTCAAACATATGTATATACTTTTAATAAGAATGTAAAAGTTATTTTGGATCCGGTAGAAACAATAAATTATTGTTCGCCAAGAAACATTTTAAATTGCTATTACATACAAGGAATTCCAATACGATTGAAAAAATAAAACACATATGTATAAGAAAAACACTTAATATTTTGTCCAAAAACCATTACTTGAAATAGTGTCTCTCAGTCTCCTTTCCATAGAGCTCACGAGATTATCGCAGATTCTTGTGGTTCTGTAATGCTCCCAAATTCTACTAGCATGTAGATAGAGTTGATCTGCAGTCCGAAGGTGATCATCACCACGAAAATCATCCCATCGATTAACGATGTTCCCCCACAAATTTTCAATGGGATTTAGATCTGGAGACTTTGCCGGCCAGTCTAAAAGAGTGAATTGAGGATGGGCCTGGAACCACTCCCTAACTCTACGCGATGAATGTACCGCACTGTTGTCCTGGACGAAAACTAACGGTTCATCTCCATATATTGCTCGTACAGTTGGCAGCATACTAGTTTCCAAAATGTTTATATATTCATCGGCATTCATTCCAGGTCCAGTTCTCATCAACTCTCCCGGGCCTGCTGCTGACATCCAACCCCACAGACCTAAGGAAATCCGGCCACTTCGTCTTGTTTTGACGATATTATGTTCTTCATATCTTGTATTTGGTAGTCGGTAAAGCGGTTTACGAGATCCAATATCTGTCGAGAAGACTTTTTCGTCGCTGAAGATAACAGTTTGCCAATTACGATTTATATTTGCTTCAGCAAAAGCAAGTCTAGCAGCCGCATGGCCAGCCGTGAAATCAATTTTATGGCCTGGACGTCTGCATTTATAGTTGGCTTTTGATAATGCCCTCCGGATGGTTTGACGGCAGCAATTTAAATTTAGCCGCTCTTGAATGGCACGCGTTGAAGAAAACGGCTGGTTTTGAATAGTTTCCACGATATTATTGACGTCATTTTCACTTAGGGACCGTTTTCTTCCGCATGCTCCTTGGCGTCCATTGGCAAACGCATTTCCGTCTTCCGCAAATTTCTTCTTCCAGCGGTATATCTGAGATATCTGAGCATATAAAGAAAAACAGAATTAAAGGTAGAGTAAGATATATGAAAGATTGATACGATTAATTGTCAGAGGTGCATGGTTAACAGCAAAATGTTGAAATAACCACGATCTCGTTGATGTTTAGTATATAGGATTGTTATTCTTCACATGTACCCAAGTTACTTTCAAATAATGAAAAAGAAAAAGATGCTACTTACAGATAGGTTAAGCTCCTCTGCAATATCCACAATCGCTACATTCCTTTCTAGGAGTGCACTTAACTTACCCTTGTTTTCGAGACTTATATCGCGTTGTCCTGGAAGTCGTGGCATGTTGTTTCATTTAAAGGTACTGTTCAAACTAGAACTGTTTTGAAAATTTTGCATTCTTACCTTTATATATGCAGAACGTGCTCTTTGACCCCCCCATAATTAAAATCCCTAATTTCAATATCAATTATAGTAAGTTCGTAATATATATGTATTTATAATACATCTAATGCATATTTCTTGCTAAATCTGTATGATTACCTACTTAAGCACCATTTTAATTGCAATGTTTCTCATAAATGAATTTGTTTAACTTAAGAATAAATTAAACATACAATATAAAATTCTGTATAACTCAACAATGTAGCATGCCTTAATGATTTAATTAGCAAATAATCAGTAAGTTAATTTCGCATTATAATATATACAACTACAAACAAAAAAATGTTTGTCTTTAGCATATTCAATTTGCTTACGAATGGGTAATTTACTTAGAGTATTAATGTTCTATTTCTGTAAATACAAAAATTTTATCGCCACAAGAACAGTACACTGTAATCAAATACTTTAACTTAAGAATTCCTAAGTTTAACATAGAATTTAGAATTCTGTGTAAGGAAACAATATCACATGCGATAATGTCGTAATTAGCAAATAGTCCCTTATTGTCTACTTTCCAATTTTATACCATACTAATTCTTCGTCCGTAGAAGCATTAATTGTTCATTCTCAAATTATAATCACCTCAAACTAGGAAATTGCATGAATTTGAATAAACCTAATTATTATAGTAATAACAACAGACTTATTTCTAAGTAATACTTCAAACAACTAATGAATCAAATGCAAACATTTCCGTTCAATTTTACATCTTAAGAACATTCTGTAGACATTTTTTTAAAACATCTGTTAGAATACATTTTCTGTTGTTTTATAAACAATTTAATTTCTAATAAATGCTTTTTGAGTTACTGTTATTGTTTTTCTTTACTTTTAATATGCGTTTAAAAGGTCAAAAAATTATACATTAACAATAATCTCTTTTATTAATGAAATCTTATAACTTCAGAATAAATTTAATATAAAAAGTAGAATTCTATGTAACTTTGACAGACAATGAAATTTTGATTAAGTAAAATAATTTCTTTTTATCTCATTCGCATCACAAATATTACCAGCGCAAGGACGGACACTACTTCCCATTTCTAATAAAAGTATATCGCACTAATTATTATACCTCTGTGGGTGCATTACGATATCGTGAAATAAGGAAGACCATTTCGTCAAATACGTGCGAACTTACGCATTATCTAAAAGGAACATGTTACGGAGAATAGATCGATTGTATCGCAGGTGAATATGGTCTTTCTCTCTCAAGCGCTTCTTTGTTTCTGTCATATGCACTGTGATTATAGTCGCTATTTATTAAATTTTCAAATGTTAAGTAAGCCTTTCAAGTAGCTATGTTTCACGCGGTAATTGTATACATTTGACTGTGAGTTAAAAAAAAAATTGAATAATAATAGAGAACACGGTATCATGAAATAAAAATCGAAAAGTAGTCTACGTAAATTACTACATTACGCATCACTTCTATATGACCTTCTTGCGGTTTGTTAAATTGGCTGCCTAGCTCCTACACCACCTCGATTCGCATTTAAAAAGTCATATAGTGTACATGTACTATATATAATGCATTTTTCCAACCGCCAATTAATTAAACATATTTTAACTTTTAAAAATATGTCGACCGGAGGGAGAGTCGAACCACCGAGTATGGCTGTCGCGGCCCACTGGCAACACCGTTGCGCTACCGGACGACTCTACTCCTAAATACTTCGGTGATAAAATTGTTGCCTATCCAGAGAGCATCCAGAGAACATAATCGGCTATATATAATTCTGAATTTTCAAATTTATATTTTGGCCAGAACCTTATAAACTTCTAATGAACGGTCTCGCTGAGACATCCTGTATGTACTATATATCTAAATTCATGCTATCACGTAATAATTTTATTATTAAAAAAGTAACTTAATGTTAATTTCCTAAATATGATTGTTTTCATATCTTGTCAACCTTTACACTCGAAAATTTTTAATTCAACTTTCACAATGGAATAGCTAACACTCACATACAATCCTTACTGACTAAAGCAGTTACATTTCAAAATTGCAACTCTGTTTCTATAAAGTATATTTAATTATGAACGAAATGTCTACAACGTGATGACAACACTGCAGTCCTATGCCAAAGTTGTTGGAATTTTGTTCTAAGACATTTAAAACAGATTGTTTGTTCAAAAAAACCGGCTAACGTTTTACGTCGAGCCTGTAACCAACTGCACAGTTTGTCTCTGAGTGGCCCAAACACTTACTTTTTAGTATAGGCATGTCTTGCCTTTTTTTTTGGTAGACCAGTTTCACCGGTTCACCAGTTGGCAGTAATATGCAGCACTGACTATGCGCCATTCGTGAAGAAAATCAATGAGCAGTATGCCTCTACAATCACAAAAGAACCAGTTGAAAAAACTTTTCCAGCGGAAAGATTGGTCTTGCCTTACCATGGTCCTTCTTCTCCGGATTCTCGCCACTCCATGCTTGTCTGCTTAGACTCCAGAGTGTATTGCTGCACCAAAATCTCATCACAGATAACAAAGTGTCTCAAAAAATCATTCTCTTCTGTTCGATAACCTGCCAAATATCTTTCACACAGCAGCAAAATGGTTTGCATTCTGATCTTCCGTCAAGAGTCAAGGACCCCACCTTGTCGACATTTTTCAGTAACCCAAATCGTCTGTAATTATTGATTAGATACTCCCATATGATATTCCGATGTGTACAGCAATTTCCCAATTCCCCGTTAAAAAGAAAAGTCCGGTTCATATTTGATTCGCCCTCGTAATCTGAACCAACTTACAGACAGCTCTGTATCTTCTTTTCATTTAAGTGGAGTCTTTGAGTTATTTGTGATTCGAAAGTTACAACCACCTTCATCGTTGTTTGTAATCCATTGCCAAGGCATCATCAACTGACAAGATAGATTACTGAATGTACTAGTATAACAATGTGGTTCCCGATCCCCAATTGCTTTCAACTGCTAAATAAAACTTACAGGAAATATAATTAAATTACATCTACTATTTACATTGCAAAAGACCATTTATCCCCTTCATGAATCATTTACCTTGCTGGTAGTGGCGCTTCCCTCAAGATGTCGCCAAAATGAATTGAAATTTATTTGTCGAGTAGATCTTACCTTCTAAATAATTAATTTCTAGTATAATTTCGATTGAGATTCGAAGCTTAAGTTAAAAAAAGAAACCTCTGTATATTTTCTCATTTTTTGCTTAAATTAATCAACTTATTTAATAAACTTACGTTAATGTTATTTCAGCGAAACCTCCGTTTATCCTTTTAACGGATTTATCCCCACCTTTTCATCAAAGAAACTCCTCTAATCCGTTCAAGGGTAGAGGATTATTGAAATTTAGAACTAAACTTCGCCATTATCGCCTCGAACGTCGAGATTCTTCGAACGGCAAATAAAACAAAACGAAAACTGGATTTAACACAAACAACACAAGTTTCGGGTACTGAAGTAGTTGTCGAACGTTCCCGTATTAGGGTATGTAGAGAGAAGTAAAGGACGGTGGCAGATTTGCAACCTCATCCCTTATTGTATCCCCTGTTTATGCTAATGTAAACTCGGGGAAAACTTTATTCCTCATATAATATGGAAACCCCAGTGTGTGTACAAAGTGAGATTGGGGAAATTTTACATTTGTTAGATAATAAATAGAGTTGTTTTATTAACATAAAAATAGTCCAAATTGCGTGACATTCCACCTGAATTCAAAACAAAAGCAAGTAATTTACATAAATGAATTGCATCTCAACTTCCTAATATGCATTCAACTGCTTTTGACGTGCTAAAAGCAAATTACTGAAAACTTTTTTAATTTTTCTCGATTCCACTATGCATAAACTAAAACGCAGTCCTCGGCTGAATCTAGCTAGGAAACTTCCAAGACAGTTCTTTCTCACTAAACAAATTACAAGATCCCATTATTAGACAACCGCTTGTGCAATATAAGCGTCTGGGAGGAAAAAGATAACAGATTAAACAAAGGTAAGTTAATAAAGAGAAAGAAAAGAGAGAACTTACAATTTAAAACTTTCCTAAATCTCATCGTAATATGTATTTCCGTTACCCGTTTGCTACCATAACTGAATATTTATGAAGTTAAATCATTTAATTAAATATATTGTTTATTACAAATTTAAAAATTCAAAATTTATATTACATGATTATTTCTAGAATCACTTGAATTCGCAGAATAACCTTCTGGTTCAAGAAACTATCATATACCATATCATAAAAGTTAAATTGCGATAATACCAAAGAATCATACAGCAGAACATACTATTGAAGTTATAAAGTAATGTGAAGTGTGTATAGAGTATAGACATAGAAAACAATAGCGGATCACGAATAGACCATTATAAAGCACTCGCTGCAATTAGTGCTAACTCAGACTTATTATTATGAACAATCACCACATAGGTAGTTTCTGAAAATGCGCGCTATAATCTACTGCTAGAGAGCAGTAGATTATAATCGAGTACCCTTAATCTTTTAATCCCAATTGATCTCAAAGCTTCTAAAGAAGTTTCGTATATTCTTGGAGGCCATGGTTCTAACATCAGCTGGTTCCAAGTGCGTCTGTTCGAGATGGTTCCTCTTTCGGGCAACGGCTAGGCAATCGCACAGGATACGTTCTATCGTTACTGATATCCAGCAGAGATTTCGGTTTAATAGCTGAAAAAGTAGTAAACCTTTTTGATTATATTATCATATATAATACAACGAGTGGTTTTGTGATTATCGATAATCGCCGGCTTGACACGAGATATGTTGTCAAATATTAATATATATATATGATATGGCAACATATCGAGTGCCAATCCGGCGATTGTAGATAATCACAAAACCAAGAGTTGTATTCTTTAGATTATACAACGAATAAAGCAACTTCGCTAAATTAGGTACGACATTTTGAGTTAATTTCTAACGACTACTAATACATATAGGAAATGTCATCACTGACAAGCATTATGAGTTGTATAATCAAACGTTATACAATGCATAAAGCAAAAAACACTGCAGGAATTAATACTATATATGATAGAACACAAAATTCCATAAATTGTGACCATATGTAGTTTTCAGATCGCACTGTGAAGAGGTTTATTATTCTTAACTGTCTGATCAATATTTTCTAACATAGTTTCGGCGTATCGCGACATTTTCGATCAATTTATGACAGGTAGGAACTGTAACTGACAAGCAATTTGCAATGAACAATCAACGATTAAAACCGATTGTTATGGTAAATCAACAAAGGTGATTATCGCTTATTAATGAAAAAGCACGGTGCTTGATTATCACTTATTAGTCCAGTAGAGGTATAGGGAATTAATACATTATGAGTTGTATAATTTCGTTAAGCCACAGAATGGGTCTAGTCCAGTGAGTTGAGACTCGTAGCGTTTTTTTGTAATGGCATTGGTAGTCTCATACCCTCACATCCCCAGTAACCTAGTACCCATATCAGTATAACTGTGTTCTTTTTGGTCAAAGCAAAGGATGAGCAAAGAGTCCTACGTTAGCTTAGACTCAAATGTAAAACTAAAAGTAAACTCATTCCAAATAAGAAAGGAGCATTATGAAAGATAGAGTCTAAAATAAGCGTCTGTGATTGGTTAAAATCTAGTGCACATTTACACAAGAACAATTTGTCAAAATTGCATATACATATGTCATAAACAGCAAAAAGGTTATATTATGCGAGCGTTGTTTGTGTTCTATTGGGATTATTGTGATTTATTGTTTTTTCTTTGTTCATTTCATCTTGATTCTTTATACAAAATTAGTTTTTTTACAGCTTCTGAATGATAATATTCACTTATTGAAGGTAGATATTATTTGAACTTTTTTCCTTAAATTTTTTTGTTTTCTTATGGTTTTGATAAACAATACGTGACTTATGGCCGATACTGCTCTCACTGTTCCACAAAAAATGCAAAGTGCAGGCATATAACAAAGTAGGCAAAGGCTTCATCAGTCAGCAAATGAAGTTGGGATTAGCAACATTAAACCTGTTTTATTAGTGTTCATGAAGATGTTATTCTACTTAGTGGACAGCCAATTATCAGTCAATGGAAAACCAATTTTAAATTTTAAATTTACCTCGATTTTTGCAAATCACAACCTTGTTCATGTGTGGTATGCGCTCCGATTGTAGAGTCATCTGCGCCATTCTCATTTGGAATGGACTTTAGAGTCTATAGAATTGCCTAACTATCTCAGAAGATGTATATGAGTGCGCCTTGATAGCGTCTTTTGACACATTCTTGGACGCAATGTTCAATGGCACATATTTGTGCCTGAGAAATAATTGGGCTTGTACACTGGCTTGCAATAAAATCGTACACCTTAATGTCAAGCAAGTTAATTTTTTAAGATTAATTTTCACACAGGGTGTTCCATTTAAATAAGATGAGAAAATAATCGTCCTGTACACAGTTTTTGCAATATTGGCAAAATATCACTTTGCTATGAAACTGTAACAACATAAAAAACTCATTCCAGCTGCAAAAATAATTTCAAGTTGTTTCGTGTGGAATGCACAGGGCGTCGAACACGTAATGATTTTCAGACAAAATTGTCCATAACTTCTGAAATACTCGGTATAACTCAATAAAACGAATATATATCGAAGGAATGAGGAAGATACGCTTAATCTAAATTTGAAATAATATATAGTATGTCCCATTTAAGAAAATGTAGGCAATATGAAACACCCTGTATACAGAACTAATTTTAAATTATGTAGCTTAAGACTATCTTTGATTTTTGTATATAACATTTTGTGATATCTTTAATATTAATGGATATATTGAGCTTTGACGCACTAATGCCTCACCCTGTATATAATATATATTAGGGGCAGGGTTATATTATATAATAATACTATCTCCAGCCAACGATTAACCAAGGGTAAATGCGTATGGTATTTTGAATATTCTCCTATTTCATATTTTAATGTAAATTACAATGTTAAACAAAATTCTAAATTGTATACGGTCCAATTTTGTAAAGTGAACGAAAATTACACAGTATCCATGGATTTACGAAGTTATACTGGTGCAGTGATTTTTATATATGATGATAACTATAGTAAACAGAAAAATACATGATTGGTTTTTAAATTGACATGTATTAAATACTATCATATTAATCAAGCAAGTAAAATGGTCAATTCCATGGAGATTATATAATATAAAATACTTGTTGAAATAATTGGAACAGAGTACAACCACCAAAATTGAGTTCTAGAAGATACAGTGTGTTTCACTTTTCATGGGGACACCTAAATAACTTTTTTATTTTGAAAGCAATCAATATAAAATTTTTATCAGTTATGTAGGCCACGACAATGCATCTTTTCATATGAATAGAGTTTTTATAAAGTCAAAATCTAGCCAACTACGATTAAAATAAAAAGTAGCGTTTCAAGTCGGGTCATAGTAGCGATTAAGATAGAGCAAAAAAGTATTAAGAAAAGTTATTACAAATCACTCAAGAACTCCAAATACCAAATTTCTCTGGAAAATTTGTAATTTTACATTTTGCTCCCTTTTTTTGCCATTAGCAGATGATAATTTGTTATTGCAATAATAAGAGTGTCATGAAACAAGAAAACGATTTATCAGTTCAAACGTCAAACATCAAACGTCAATTCACTAAACAGTTTACTTCAGTTGCAACTATCGATCTTTGCTAAGCAATGGCCGATAGACATTTAAGTATTGCTGAAAAAGTAGAAATTATTCGAATTGTTGGTGACAATGTACGTTCTACCCGAGAGGCGGCTAGAGAGTTTAACGCGAGGCACCCTGAACGTCCACCCATCCGTCATCGAACTGTTGCATACTTGAATAATATTTTCAACACTACTGGAAATGTTACTAAACCACGTCCACGAGGATTGAACAATCGAGAACACCATTTAGATGCAGTAATATTAGCAGCGTATCGTAATAATCCTCACACGAGTTTACGAGATATGGCTAGAAATTTAAATATCTCTTACTCTAAAATTTGGAGATGTCTCCGTCGTCACAAATTGAAACCGTATAAGCCAAAATATTTACACACTCTTGAAGATGGAGATCTCCATAGAAGAATGGAGTATTGTCTATGGGCTCAAGATAATTATCTAAATGACAGAGAATTTTTTGAAAAAAATTATGTTTAGTGATGAAGCTACATTTACTACTAACGGTGTAGTTTCGTCCCAGAACTGTAGATACTGGGCAACAGAAAACCCAAACTGGGTCATCAACTGTAAAAGACAATATTCACAGAAAATTAATGTGTGGTGCGGAATTTTAAATGCACGAATCATTGGCCCGTTTTTCTTTTTTGACACGCTAAATGCAGAAAGGTTTTTACATTTTTTAAATACTGAATTAATGGATGTGCTTGATGATTTACCACTGGATGAGAGGCGAGATTTGTACTTCCAGCTAGATGGATCCCAGGTTCATAACGCAAGAATAGTGCGAGCATGGTTAGACGAGAACTTTCCGTTAAGATGGATAGGTCGTAATAGCCCGTTAATAGAGTGGGCTCCTAGATCGCCTGACATTACACCACTTGACTTTTTCCTTTGGGGAACTATTAAAAATGTTGTGTATGCATCAAGACCTCAAAACATACAGGAACTGTGTCAGAGAATCCGACAAGCCTGCCGAGAAATTTCCCCAGAAATACTACGACGAGTTGTACTGAATCACAAAAGACGATTGGAAAAATGTATCCGTCTTCAAGGTGATCTAGTTGAAAAAGATCCTATTTAAAATATTGTTCGTTAAATTGTTGCTATATTTTGTTCTTTAATACTGAATAAAATTTGCGAATCGTTTTCTTGTTTCATGGCACTCTTATTATTGCAATAACAAATTATCATCTGCTGATGGCATAAAAATGGAGAAAAATGTAAAATTACAAATTTTTCAGAGAAATTTGGTATTTGGAGTTCTTGAGTGATTTGTAATAACTTTTCTTAATACTTTTTTGCTCTATCTTAATCGCTACTATGACCCGACTTGAAACGCTACTTTTTATTTTAATCGTAGTTGGCTAGAGAAACTCTATTCATATGAAAAGATGCATTGTCGTGGCCTACATCACTGATAAAAATTTTATATTGATTGCTTTCAAAATAAAAAAGTTATTTAGGTGTCCCCATGAAAAGTGAAACACACTGTACATATATATATTTAAAATCATTAAACAACATTTTGAAATCGTCTACAACATATGCATATATGGAAATTTTAGTTATGTAAACATGCATTTAATGCTTTGAAGGTGTTATAAAGAGGACATATAACATCCATATCCTTTTTTGGAAGATAGTTTGGTAGAATACATTATATTTACAATATTAATATCCTTTGTATGGAAAAGCGAGATTCAAGAAATTCTCGTGAATAACCACAATCCAGGACATAAGATCCGTATAATCCGTAAATACATTTCATCGAGGGATCCAATAAGAAGGTCTTATGTGCGCGTCATAGTTTATAAGCGATCTACAATAGAAAATAGGTATTTATAAGTAGCTATCGTAGGGAATCAGATTAGTTAATAAAACAATTTTGTAAAAAAATAGTAGAATACAGCAAATTTATTTACCGTATCAATTTTCTTTCATTTAAAAGACCTTAAATATTTCATTGAGACCAATCGCATGAAAAGTAGAGTTGTTGTTTCCATTAGTAATCATATATTTTTGAATTGAACCCACGTAACATCACAGTATCTATTCCCGCTCCTCTATTATTTGAATCGATCCAGACGAGTTTTGTAGTTTAGGTCTGCTTAACACGGTTGGCGGTTTTGGATTACCACTTCAAACTGTTTGTTGAAGTCAAGCCTTGGTGTTATTTGGTCTTTTAGTTTAGCCAACTTTCCTAAATCTGGTAGGATTTTTAGATGGCCTACTAAATCTACTAATTTGAAGATCGTGGTACATTAAATCGTGATGGTGTCCATCACCGTCTCTCTTTTCCCTTATAAGTGTAGGAGCGAGTGATCTAATAGGGATTTCATCGCTGCGGTTGGACAGGTTCGAGTTACACCTGTAATGCCCACACAACAAGCTGTTAAGCTTTTTGCAGCAAGAGTTGTCCTTCCCTTCTTTAGTTTTTGGCCACTATATTATTGACGTTTATGTTACCATAGAACTGACTATAATCAAGTATAAGTAAAGAAGATCATCTTATTTGTCAGACCGATAGACCAATTCCCGTAGCGCACAAGTTTAAAAATTTAAACACAGAATAAGTAGAACATAAACAAAAATAGATAAATAAACAATAAACGAAATTAAATATGATAAAACTTAATTTGTAAATTTTCCAGTGTGCAATATTAAGAGATCTTAAATCGACAATATTGTGACGAACCGCTTTGTCTCAAACATTGTAATTCATGGCTGCTCTTCGATTCTCGGGTTCTCTGCCGTGTAGAAAAGTTATGGTACTGATGATCGAAACGTCAAGTACCACAACTTTTCTACACGGCAGTGAACCCGAGAACCGAAGAGCAGCTATCAACAGCAGCCGTGAAAGCCTGAAGACTACAATGTAATTCATCTTTCATTTATTTTGATTTATTTTAATTTTAAACATATATATGATTTTTGACGAAAATTTACAAGCAGCCTTATATTCCTTGCGGGTATAAAAGTCTCTGCTTCACATGGGATTAGTCAGTTTCTTTCTGAGCTTCTACCAAATCTCAACTTCTAATCTTGTAGTGGAGGATTCCTTTCTTCAGCAAGATAAACCTCATTTTAAGTTGCCGATTTATACCACATTTCCCTTCAGAATACTGCTTGACTGTGTTAACAATTCGAAATTTCCAAGCTCCTTGATGGTCGATTCATGTTGACACGTGTGTCAGTGTCCTCCTATACGCTGATACTTTCATACATGTAGCATCCCATGCATTAGCCACTTGTGAGTTTTGTTTGAAAATTACCAGATATTGCATATTTAGCAACACGAAATGTACTCTTTTCTGTCAGAGAATTATATTTACGATTCACATTGATTTGATTATAATTTACTGCAATATATTGATCGTATTGCCAACTTGTTTACGTATGTTTCCGTATCTTTGTTGAATGCTATAATTCTATGTATACAATAAAAAAATCCTTTAATGCTTATTATTTCCTGGAAACGTAGTTTATTTGTGTCCAAATAAAATATTGAATGTGTATTGAAATACCTGGTTTATTTTCCCCCACGAGTAGCTAACTAGAAGTAAAAAAATAATTATTTAATGGGTTTATTGCTGTTAAAACAACAACACAGAGCCCGTATTTTGTATTGTGATAAATTTGTCAACATGACATAGACGGTGAACATGTGTAAATAGTCTCACACTAATGTAATTTACTACTACACCGAGATAATATATTACAATACAAAGAAATTATTGCAACCATCATTTTAGAAATTTCAACTTGGGCATGATGTTTAAAAACGATCAATATCTGATGAGTATGATGAGCCAATATCTAATGAGTATAGAATTGGTCTCTGTGAATATAACAGTATCTGTGAACTTTATAAATGTCTTAAAGCTTTTAATTATCTACCTCCCTTTTAATGAATTCTAAACGCATTTTATATTTTGTGTACACCCTCGTTGATTTAAACCATTCTACGTATACATTTTATACGAGAAAATGAGAAAACTTTTTGTTTTCAGAGCAGTTGGGAATAATATTTCAGCTTCTACTTTTCCGGATTATTACTTGTTCTTTGAAGCTATTTTTAGGATTCCCTATTTTCAATTACATATATTATTACATTGTAAAAAATCATAATTTTAAATTAATTAATGGTTCCAAAACAGGTTTATCATCCTTAAGAAGAAAAGATTGTAAAAAACATTGTATGATGTCGTTGACTTGGTGTTGCCTAATTTAAATAGCTCAAAAAACTTTGAATGATAATCTATAATGAGAAGATAATCTTGTTCGTTAGATTTGAAAAGATCTGCACAGATCTTTTCCCAAGGTAGTGTAGGAACGTCGTGGTTTCGTCTGGGCCAATATACTGCCTGTGTTACCTTTTTAATACATGATACCGCTTCTTGATGTATGTTGTGTATCTTCTTGAGAATATCAGATCTTTGTTTTTTAGGTATTATTAGTTGGTTACTCTTGAAAAGTAAATTTCCTAATTCATGAATTTCATCTTTAATTTGAAAGTATAGTTTGGCTTGTGCTTTTACGACACTCAGTTGCTTAGGCCAACCCTTTCTTACATAATATAGTAGCTCTTCATCGTCTCGATTATCCTTTACTAATTCCTGATCCTTTTCCTTTGATGCCTTAACAGTCTTATTAACAACTTTTGTAATCGAGGAGTAAGTGTATAAAGGGGCTTGTTTATAAGTCCCAGCAGTGGTTTTACCGCTGCCACCGTGTAACCTTTGCATCTATTATGCGCAAATAATCTTCAATGAAAACAACTACCTTAGAAGTACATTTTATTCGATCGTTAGATCGTTTACATCTGTCATCTATTCTATTCTACCTTACATTGGTGCCAACTGTAATTGTATGTACTCTTATATGTTACACAGACTATCATTGAAAAGCTCTATGCATGTATTTAATAATTAAATTAATTATAAAATACATTAATTCAAGTCTGCGTACACTATATTTATACAGAACGTAGTGAAAATAATAATAATATTGTAAAGTGTTAAATACATGAACGATCGTACCGGTCAATTTTATTTTTCTTTATTTGTAATTCATTATACTGTTAAGCAATAAGAATATAATCTTGTACTCCTTTTATTGATTCCATAAAGTGACACAAGTTACAACCAGGAGTACCCTTAACAAGCTGCAACGGTTAGCATGCATAGACATTATTATTATTCTATATCTCACAACCTTACACAGAGTGGTGTAGGGAATGGCGTTAGCAGCAGACTGATCAGGACGGAGAGTGGAGTGGACGAGACCTCGTACCAGAGAGTTTAGACAGCTCAAATGGGGCTCTTCCCACCTCTAAGTCTACCGAACGATGAAATGACAGCTTCAAAAAGAAATTTCTTACGAAGCTAAGTAATAAGAAAGAATGGGTGGGAGAATTCTTTACCTATTCCCTAAAAAGGACACCATCAATGGTATCTAGATGGTTGTGAAACTGCCAAAGGAACAGGTGCAGGGGTATTCGGGCCGAAAACCAAATACTCCGGGGCAATGAGAATGTATCCTAGCGACTTCCAAGCCCAGATCAATACCATTGGAAGATGGACTCAACTGAAACTGGACAAGAACTATCGAAAGCAAAGCATTGCAATTTTCTCGGATAGTCAGGCAGCCATAATGCCGCTGAGTTCTAACACCATCAGTTCGAAATTAGTCTGGGAGAGCCTTATTAAGAGGCCGAATAAAGAAAACAGGTCTGTATCATACTGGGTACCAGGACATACTGGAATTAGTGGCAACGAAGAAGCTAACTTGATAGCAAAGAAAGCCGTCACAACTTTGTTTATGGAACCCGAACAGTTTTACGGTATAGGGATGAGCACCTACAAAAGAGAACACAAAAATAGAGAGAATAGAGATATTCCTTAGAACCTACAACAAGCATAGAGATAAACCTTGCTAGAACTAAGTAGAAACAGATTACTAAATACTGAATACCTGACATCTGTTAGAAACAATAGAAAGGTAATCATAAAATAAATAAAAGAGTCGGTAGAGCATAAATAAAAATCATATAGTTTGACATCTGATCTCATGCATGATGTAACTGTCCGGTCACTTAGTTTGCATAGGTGAAATATTTCTAGATGTCTCACAGATTCCTATATAGGTGATTGTGATAAGGTATACGTCACAAAATTACATACAAGCATCTATAGAACTAGCCGACATAAACTTCATCGTAATTCAATTTATGCTTCTTATATAATTTAATTTCCTACTTTAGTTTAGAACGCTACACCAAAAGCAAAACCAGTATAATGGGAGAACGACATCAAGCCATGGAATTTATCGAACGAGATTTTCTAATCCAATACATTTTTTATAGGTTTTCGTATACGCAACCTTTTCCTCTTTAATCTCGTAGCGGAAAATCCACAGAGAATTTTTGAATATTAGATTGCAGCAATCTCGAAACCCGAGCGAAATCCTTACAAAGAACTATCGGACGCTGTGATGAAACTTCCCTAGCAAAACCTATAAACGAAGCAGCATTCGTTCCTTTTTTGCGAATTTAAACCTAGATTAATGAGAAAAGATAAATCGTCGCGGAAATATGGGCCTGAATTGCATCGTTATGGGGACCTTTTTTGCGAGACTCCCAACGCTGATTTAATTTCGTTCCCAGGAAGTGATAAGTTCCCAGAGGCTTTGCATCTGATGTAACATTTACATAAACAGGTTTTGTATACAAAGTAAATTTGTTACATTAGTTTTGTGTGACGGAAATTTCAAATCCGTCGAGGATATAGCAACGTCCCATAGAAACCAGGTAATAAAAAGAGAGGACTGCATAAAATATTCAAAAGGCATTTCCAGCACATGCTCCACGTATACGCAAAATGAAGTGACAAACGATGGCATGCTATAGTACGAAATCTTGTTGTATGTACGAGATGCCGCCGCTTAGAGCGAATTTTGATTTATGACTTTTTGATGATGCTTGTAAACAGCTCTTATCTCTCTTATTCATAGATATTTAACGTTAAAGTATTTCTCTTACGGAATATTTAATATAAAAGGACTGTAGATGCATTTCCTATAAATATGAAGATTTTCTATAATATTTTTGTAGAGTTCATTTTCCAAGTCATTTCACTCTGTTTTTCGGTAAATCTCCAGTTTATCTTACTATTTCCGCTCCATTAATTCGCTTTAAAATGGAATTTAGTTTCAAATTTAACGTTTAGTTACTTGAGGTGAATAATAATGTGCTACGATAACAAAATGCTCATGTAACTACTCGGTTGTTCAATTTTTAATATACGACAGCGAACTGAAAAGTTTATAAGATGTTCATCAAATTGGAGGATTTAACCGCTCCATTTGCTATTACTAAACAACACATTTGCTTTTGCCCTTGCAGCGATACACGAAGGTCAATTTCAGGCGATCGTGAGATGAAATCCGTTACAAGCGAAGACTGCCAACGTACTCGCTAATATGCCATTAAAATAAACGAATTTTCTACGTCATTAACGCAGGCTGACGAAAATTGCCTTATCATCGGCAATTTTCTTTATTTCGCGAACGTGTACTACAGCATCTTATTTTTATTGTTCCCCATTCGACTTTTATCTAATACTTAAGAGAATCCAGAAATATGACGATGGATCTTCTGGATATTCTTTTGCTATTCGTGAGAATTTCGGCGGCAGTAAGACGTGCTTATTTTCCATATTATTTTCATTCGTTCAGTGTTATATTTTCCCAGCTCTTGTATTATTTAGAACTGTGGATTTATCGACCGTTTCGTAATAGCTGATGCTGTGTTAAGAATACAATAAAATTTCTGAATATGTGCTGATGTTTTTATCTTTCCGTTGCTTTTATCGTTTAAGTTGTACAGCTATGTATCTAAATATAAAAAATTATTAAATATATCAATTTTTAATTGATACATAAATATGCAGTGCGATTCGTACAAAAGTGTCCATTATTAGGAAGTAAACGTTTCCGTTTTTGTTACTTATTACTGTAGTGACAGATAAAAATTAATAAAAACACTTACGAGTAGAACGTCTCAAAAAATATCGGCAATCTCCAGAGGGTTATAAAGTACTATGCTGTCTTTGATCAAATAGGAACTCTTAAAAACTGTTGAAAATATTATCAATTTTTCTAAGCTTTCGCTAATTATCAAGGATAAATAAATAACATAGTGCTGTACAAAAGTATTACACTACAATTAAAATATGATCAGTATTGATCGTGATATAAAGTACTTATGAAAGTAAAGCAATTAAACATTTTTATAGTATTGTGATTTTTATTTTTATTATATTGTTGTTTGTATACAGACAAAATATAGTAACAAATAGCACTGAGGTTCTGGATATCTGTTTTGTAATTGATGGTGTTATCAGTGCTTTGGATGTGAAACATTTCGAGAAATAGACGAGTTGACCATCTATTTTCTTTCTCCAAAATAGTCAATAGTGGCAAATTAAAGAAGTACTATGTTCTGACAATGCTGTTTTTCTAGATGAATGTCGGCAATGTAAACGATGTTGTATCATTCTTCTATCTAGATATTGGGAGGTTTATCCAATGTGTAGCAAATTGCAGTCTTGACATGGGATAGAGTAAACCAAACCAGATAGCAATGGTATTAGAGTAGGAAATTTCCCTTTTGAACACATGATATTCAACGTTTTGATGATGTAAAAACCCAATTTGATAGGTAAATCCTTAAATAGGGAAGATATGTTTTGACTTAAACCATCGATAAAAGGAAATTTGCAGTAAGTGATAACCAGTTCATTGGGAATATTATTTGGAGGGGGACTATTGAAAGAGGTTAAGGAATCTTTTATAAAATCCTACTCGGTGTGATTGTTGAAAGCACTAAGTGGTATATTATACATATGTATAATAAGGAATTCAACAATTTTTCGGTATGCCCGTTATTTATGAAGATGCTTTTTAAGCAGGTTTTTTCCCTAAAGGTAGCGTGTGAAATCTTGGTAACTCTGTTTTTAAGGGCTGTAACGTTATTCAATTTCATTTTAACCGAGTGATTCGAATTGAAGTTCATGTACTTACCAGAATAGGTAGTTTTGGTATACCAGTGTAGAATGAGAGATTGAACAGAATTCCTAATTAGTATATTAATCCTATATTGCGTAAAATATGGCGAAAACCTGTGTAACCATGGTTTTCAATTGATGATATACGGAAAAAATTTAGAATACCTAATATACAAGGTCCAATAATGTAAACCAAATGTACAGTCGGTAGCATGGAATTCAAGACAAATAATTGGTTACTGTAAATGTCTTTCATATAGTTTTATTGACATTTGACATTTATTAATGACATTAATTGACATTTAAAAATATGCCTATTAGTTACGCACGCATGACACTGATACATAACCTGAAGCTACAAGTGACAGTAAAATACCCGTTCTCGGTAGTAAATATTTTGACAAAACTACTAGTTGTCTGAAATTCCATGCTGTCCTGTTCCTCAAAAATTTATAAATGATAGCTCAAACAAAATTCTCAAAAACCCTCCCCATTTTGCTTCTGGCAAATATTTCCTATTTCCTATAAATGCATCCAAATTATGACATTATATCTCATTTAATCGCGAATTTCTTTCAAGTGGGAAACGCATTGATGTCACATTTTCTCGGTGCTTAATGATATCATGAACAATGCTAGGGGCTAAGCGACAGAGGTTTCTGCCTCAAAGTACGGCAGTTACATAGATTCGAATCTGAGGAATTGGACAGGAGACAGCCAGGTTTCCTATCCAAATCCTATCCAGAGAACATACATAAATAGAAGCGCAACTTTAGACAAGGATAGATATACATTGCGGGAGCACCATCTATCGTCTAGATCGTGGACTATTACAAGATATTTGACACATATTTGGTTCAGTGATAAGCTAACCGCGGTATTTAAATCCCTAATACTTATTTTTGTTATATTAAACAAGTTACACGTTTCAGACATTTCTTACATGTTTTGTTAACTGGAATTTATAATTTAACAAAAGATGTAAAGAAAGGTCTGAAACTTGTAGCTCATACAAATACTAAACCAAAAATATATCAACTGATAATATATAAAACGAAGCAGAAGATAAATTATGTACACAGTATAGGATGTTATAAACCATTTATAAACAACAGAGAAATCAAACAATATTGACATTTAAGTCTTATTATACAAAGCCTATACAAAATCATTTGCGTTTTTTACAGTATTTATTAAATGCTATCCTCATCACGGGATCCGACATTTTTCTGACACCTAGTCTAGAATCCAGTCCTTTTAATATTTTATTTATATATTTCACCCAGGCAAACAAGCTAAGCCCTATAAAAATTCTTATGCAAAAAATACATGTCTCTGGATGATTTGTGCAACGAAAGTTAGAAAAATCAATTTGCTCCAATAATAATGTTTCAATTCGTTCGGATACTCGATTGTGCAAACGGGTACCCGAGTAGTGCGCTGAACGGGTACCCGGTTTCTGAAAACGTCGAGTTTCGACAGCGCTAGTTATTCACATAATAAGATACGCTGGATGTTTTGTCCAGGCATCCTTCAACGCGACACTTCCTAATATATCCAAGATTCATTCTGCAAATTATTTACAATAATCAGAATATTTAATAAACTTACTTCGACACACTTTTCGAAACGATAAACAATATATATCACCGGTGATAAACCTAAGAAAAGTAAAAATAATATAAACAATATGACAAATAGCACGAATACTGTCAAATACTGTTTCATGATTGGTCGCCACATCTATGAGCATAATAAGCAATTAGTTTTCAAAAGTCCGCCGATCTAGACGCTAGATGGTGCTAAACAACAACTTTAAGTTGCATAGCCCTGATCCTATCAAATCATATCGCATTTAACGAATTTCTGGCTACTGGGAGATACAGTGATGATGACGTCATGTACGGTTCATGACATCGGGATCCCACTTTTTTTTGTACACATTTGTACATTTGCTAAGGTTACGATTCTCACGCTAACGAACTGTTTCGTTAACAACACCAAACATCTTTTTATTATGAAATGTGAATTTGTATTGTATGTTATTTTCAGTTTTTAAAAAATGAATTATACTTTTGGACATACTTATACATGTAACTTGTAGAGGAGAGTGTAAGGCCGGCCACGGAGGGAGGGTACAGAGCCAAGCTTCACATGGAAATCGTCAGTTTCTTGCTGAACTCCTTCCAAAACCCAACCCCGTGTCGGACGACTGAGTTGCTCTTGAGTGATTTATTTATTTATAGTTCTTGCTTCAGGTTGTGTCGATGGTTGAACACACGATTTTGACACAATTATAATGACATTTACGTCAAAATCGCATGCTCAAGCATATACGGCAGAAGGTCCCGTGTACTGTCGTCAAAGTTTTGGTACTCACACATTTCACCAGGTGTCGCTGGCATTGCTTTTTGAAATTTGAAAGATGAAAAGCGCGAAATTGAGTGTCATTATGACATCATATTGTCATTCTGATTTTGTATGTTGTGTCGCAAGCGTCTTTAAAAACAGTATTAGTAGAATATGGTCATTTTTGTGATATTCTTGGAGAAGATAAATGTAAGTAGAAGGATTATGCACTCTACAAAATCTTTTTGAATAAAAAAGAGATAACAACAAGAACAAAAATGACGGTGTATCAAGCAGTATACTTACAAGTCTTAACCTATGGAAAAGAAAATTGGATACTTGACGAAAGACAAACAAAACGACTACAATTCAGTGACATTAGACAGATGCTGACAACAAAATCATTAAGAACTGAAGTAGAAGAAAAGAAACTGAAATGGTGGGGACACTTGATCAGAATGAATGAAAGTAGACAGGTGAAGCGGGTATGGGAGATAAGGAAAATCGGGCAAAATCGGAGAGGACGACCCAGAAAAACGTGGAACAGTACGGATGAACTTCTGAAAAAAAAAGAGGAAAAACATGGAACGAGGCGAAGGCCCTAACCAGAAACAGGAAAGAGTGGCGTGAATTTGTTGAATCTGTGGAACTAAATTAAGAGAGCTTTACACCTCGACACCTTCGGGTATAATGGTCTTTGATTATGTATGTATAGTATGTATGAAGGATTATGTTGGATGTGGTTTAGTTTAAACCTTAAATAGTAGTGTTAAATACCGCTTAAGGATGAAGCTATCGTTTCTATTAAATTGACAAGAGCTGACATACTAGTTTTGACATAAACCAGTGACACTTTATTTTCATATCGCATTATCCCATACAAATTGAAGCAGTACAAGAAATGTTTAATGTCTTCAAGGCGATAACACCAGATACAATATACTTCGCCAAGCAGAGTGCAGTATACAACATCCAATTAATAGGTAAATACAAGATGTGATATTAAATTCTGTTATGGTTTAGACCTACATTCTAATAGTACTCCCTTAGTGGCTTTCCGAGATTGTTAAAACTTGAATATCTTTCGAGATCATTTTTATAAATTACCTAACCTTCGGTTTCGATATTACAGGTATACGTGACATATATCATCCGAATTGAAACTTCACGAGAAGCGTTAGGGAATGAAATTTTATTTCGTCCTGTTCCACGAAGATAACATTTTTGTAAAAATATTTTTAATGAAAATATAGGACAATATTCAGAAACTATATAAAGGCGCTTTGTTTTTTAGTTTAAAAGTTAGACATTCAATTTTCAATAATAAACAGGCTTTTCGTGCCCCAGTATGGTCTGTTTTAAATTTAACACATTTCACGAGATGGCGCAGAAACACGCCAACAAAATTTTATTAGAAGTGTCCAATCTATAGAGAATGAAATGTATATATTATCTATGCTCAAGCATCAGCACAACATCAAGCACTAACTGCATATAAATATGACCCTTAATATTGCTAGTTCACAAGGCGCCTCTCCCCTTTCGAATGCTGATCTACTGCGTTGACAGTTTAAAAGTACCAAACTTGTTGTTCATCGACCGTGTTCACAGATAAGCTTCCCGAATGCCTTCTTTGGATGTTGGATACTATGTTGTCAGTCCATAGAAAGCCCAAGCTATACCTAAACATTTTATTGAACATTGGCCGATTTTTACGACATGGCGTGCACTAGCAATTCTAAAATGTGCAAACAACTTAACCAACCGGACTTTCATGAATCTCATGGCATACCCTCTTGTTATATACTTTTTAAATGTTTACCTTTGATTAGTTCGATTTAGTTCAGGGTATTGCTGGTTGATCATAGTCGATGTTAATTGTGGATAATTTTTTCATATATACGATTGATTAATGCTGACGTCGGCCTTGATATCATTGACTCACATAAATTTCTAACTATTGCAGAGTAGTCCAAAATTATATTTAATAATAAAGGAAGATCGTGAAGATCGATACGTCTGGGAATTTTTAATTAATTATTACTAATTAACAATTAATGCAGATTTGCCTTCAGAATATGGAAGCAGTTACAAAAAATGTCAGTTGTCATATAAAATATATGGATTTAGTTTGAAAGTAAATATGATTGTATTATTTTTCATATTAATTAGTTATTCATGCACCTCTACGCCTATGCCTGAGCTCTCAATTACAAATTTCAATAAAGAACTATACTACTATACTTTCGATCTTCCTATATACATAAGCATACAAAATGCCGCAGGTATCGATCTACCTGGCCTTAACGAGTAAATGCACCATTTACATTTGTAATTCAACAAAGACTACAGAAGGACGCCCGACTGGTATTGTATTTAACGATGAGGCGAAAGTCCCTTTCACGATTCTTTTCCCAACGGCCACGATTTACAGGGTCGCCTTCTAAGGGGAAGAGACGGGGACAGAGACGTTTTTGCCTTCAAATTATCGGCCGGCGATCGAAGTTAGCATGCAAAATAGAGGGCGGAAAGTTTACTTTTCGCGAAAAAGGCAGACGAATGTGTTTGAACAACTAAACGTTTTTACCGACCTCTAACAAAAATAGCTTCGGTTTAGAGTTTTCGTGACTATGCAGTATAGAAAATCGTTCGGAATAATAAATTAAAGAAATCAAATAAAGCTAAAGCGGGAAATCAATCCCGAATACTAAGTAGGTGTTTGGAAGAAATAACGAAAGTTATATTAGGTAATTAATTTGGAATTAGATGTTTGTTTAACTAGTAAAGCTGTATAATGTAATACGAATTTTTGCTTTTTGTACTGAGATGAATACGAGGACATTTGCCTTCATCAGAAAATGTCAGAAGTGTCGTAGTAGTATTAGGGAACAATACAGGACAACAACTCTTATAGTAAAACTAGTCGAGTTTCGAGAATGTCTCTCGCACTTGTGCTACGCGAACCGGAAAGTGGACCCATTGTTTAGTTCGGTAGTCGCAATGTGCATTCTATTATATGCGCACGCCATTGTTATTGAAATCTATTCGCCTATTTTATTGCATCTTGAGAGTTATATCGATAAAGTCATACCATTATTTAGTATTAAGGATATCATAAGAAAATATTTAGAAGGAAGTATTTTTAAATTTTTTGCAAACGCTTTAGCATTTATAACAAAAAATTGTAAATTTTCTATTCAACGATGAAGCCCGTTTGTACGTTGTTGATTATGTTAATAAGTAATGGCAAGTACTTGAAAACGTAGAATTACCCAAATATTGTACAGAAGCCTATTAAGAAGCTAAATAAATAGTCACAAAGGTAGCGATTGTGTATTTAGCGTAATTGTACCCGATAAATAATGTGTGTTGAGATGTCCTCTAGCCAGATAAACTGAAAAATCGAGAAAAAGTTATTTTCGTATATTTTAAGTTTGAGTGAGAGTAAGTAGTGAACTTCGAAAAAACAAGGATACCACAATATCTTGAAAACGGGTGACTTTTGGATAAGGCGAATTGGGCTATATTTCTTGCAAATGATCTTTACTATAGACCATTCAACCTTAGTATTCAGTGTGTGTCTTATGCAGATACACTACGTAGATGCCAGTTCGACAATGGCAAGTTAGGTTGGTAACTCATTTTAAATAACATGACATTTTAAATACTTGTAGGTTAGGTTATTCTAAAACAAAACTATCGGGCGATCTAGAAAGATTGTCTGAAAAAAACTACTTTCCCAAGTCGATAAGTGTGTACTTATTTCTATTTATGCGTGTGAAGTTAGCAGTATACAAAAATTAGTAAACAATGTCATTTTTCAAGTTTATTTATTCATTGGCGTCCGTTTATTTTCTTGACAAATACCAACAAACACGCTCGATAATAAACCGAACTGACAACTTCGCCTTGATATAAAAAGAGACAGTTTATTCAGTTACATCCGTGATTACATGGCCGCCACCCCACCACCCTTTATTTGTTTACACTTTATCTGTACCTGAACTGTACTGAGTTTGTTCACTGTACACGCACACGAGTAGCTCCGGAGCTGTTCCCGAGTAAACCTTAAGGTACATTTACAACCAATTCAAAATTCGATAATTGACAGTTAAAATAATACGTTTTAAATTGACGCATTTACAACAACTTCAGAGCACACTTTGGCACGAAATTCGAAGTGAAATTCATTGTAAACTCGCACTTCGTTACTTGGTCTCGCCAAGCATCGAATTGGAAATCACATAATTGGCTGCTGTGATTGGTTGATACTCTAGACAGATATTTACGTTCTGTCAAGATAGATTGTCAAATTAACATTTTAACAGTAATTCACATATATTCTGTCCATATTTGTCGCTTACAATACAAATACACCTGTAATAAATAAGTTGGCGCAACAGGTTATTACTAATAGAAAATATATGTACATTAATATAGTTAATACTTTCATGCATGAATTAAGTTGCAAAGTGTTTGTTTAGCACTTCAAGACGTGGTTGTAAATGCAAATTTGCAATTTCATGCGTACTCATAAGCTTAATTCGTAACTTTGAATTGGTTGTAAATGTACCTTTATGGACAAATCGAAAGCCACTTATGTGAATGGATTGTTACTTTAGCCACTTTCACATAATGACATTTATTCCTTGACATTTAATTTGAGGTTATAAATTTGGTTACAATAAAATGTCAAATAATAAATGTCATTATGTGGTAGTGGCTAAAGCAACGATCAAAAGCATTTTCATAGCCTACACCAATTATGTTTTTTTTTCGATGGCACGTTATTAAAGCTACGCGGAAATATCCGAAGAACTCGCAGCTCCCGAACCGACGCGAACGTACATAGCATATAATCTGGTTTGGGTCATAAGCCCACCCATACCATTGGTCCATTGGCACTGACAGCCAAGATTTAAAATGGAACTAGTGCAGCTTTCTATATTTTAGGGAGGCAGAATAGTTGATATTTATCACGGTAGATGGAACCCTTGAAGAATAAAATTGGAATTGCAATAGTTTGCTATTTAGGTTATGTTATTATTATTTTCGTACTATTTTGATTATTTTTAATTGCGAAAAATTCAATAGTTATAGTTTAATATAAGTGTATAGGGTGTGAAAGCTGTTGTCAAACAGTTTTATAACAGTGGCTAATAAAACGGTATGCAGCATTTTAAAATATTTAAAAAATGAATATTATAGCCTTCGATATGTGTTCACGGGCTAAAATATCAAAAATTGTAAGAACGTAAAGAATGAATGTGATGTGTCTTGTCCATAGTGAAACAAACAAAGAATTTTTAAAATTTAATAAGGTTAACAATATCTTCTGGGGTGCAACATATTTAATGGCAAGTTTTAACAGGTGTATTACTTGTCTAAAAAGCAAAGAACATGATATTAATAATGGCATATAATAAATATGTTAAATCACTAACATAATTAATATAAAATAATTCTTGTATGCACGAGTTGTGTAATATACGTACAATAAATCTTACAGAAATGAAATCATGCTATTGTAACCTCACTTAAGTTTTTGCCATTATATTAAAAACAGTTTTAATGTGATTTTATAAGCAGATTTGTCTTGTGAGTTTACATTACAGAATTTTATACATTCCAAATGGTAGGAAATATATCGTTGAAATATATTAAAAATTTGTTCAAATATGTAACCGTATTTACAGTATACATATTTCCAATAATTTTTTTATATATTTTAATGGAATATTTCTCATTTGAAAATGTACAAAGTTCGGAAGAGGAAACATTTTATTTTAGTTTTACGTTTTCTGAAACTGTCAATTTATTAACTTTACTGTGCACACTGCCAGACAACTGTTGAAAGTGAGCATTGTTTTTCGACCTTCAGAGGGTCGTCTACCAGCTGATTATTTTACAGCGGTGCCATATCTATATAATTCTATAACTCGTTTGCTTGATTTTATGTCAATATAATTTGAAAATTGGGCTTGATACACATATTTCTACAAATGTTTTACATCTACATATACAATTTTGTCTATTAATATTCGGTATTAACTTCACAATCTCTTTTCCCGTTACAGGCCGTTACCTTGATACAGGAATCGAGATTGCAGTATTAATTTTTAGATTTAATTACTGAAATTTGCTATGAGCATTCAAAATACGTCTACACATGTGTGTATGCAGGCCGATTTTAAAATACGTTTTAAATAAATTATAAAAACACTATATTATGAAAAAATTTAACTGTGGCAACATCGCCAATGGGGCAAGACAGATTATCCGCTTTAGCGATGTTGAGTATCGAGAAGTCATTTGTAAAAGGAATATGCGATTTTAACGAACGTGTTATTCAACACTTTTCCATTGCTAAAGAACAAAGAATGGACCTGCAGTTTAAGACTATTTAAAGCGGAATTTAAAGGTAAAATATTTATATTTTTTTAAGTATGCCTATTTTTTAAATTTATTTTTGACCTACCAGTATAACTGACCACGAGCCGCCACTGGGTATAATAATAACTATTAAATAATAATAATTAAGAATTTAACTCAGGTAACCACATCGGTTATTAATAAATCGTTCTGGTAAGTTCAAACTGAGTGACTGACAAATTAATCGCGCTGTTACTAAGCGCTATATTATCTCACGGTTAAGAAATGATGTGATCATAAGATCGGTTATATGTTTATTACAGAAGGTTCGCGTTGAAGACGCAACTAATTCATTACTGGGACAACACTTTTGAGTTTTTTTAATTCAGACTAACGCTGGTTACGACACAATATGGTGGCAATAAGGTTAAACAACCAAACATATGTCGGCAATGATAATCAAATGTAGTTAATCGCAGAATCTAAGAAAGTTAATCTAACTTGATATAAAATCGGTTTCGACAAAAACAATGGGAACAGAGTGTGGCACCTACCCTTCGGATGTGTGCCAGATGCAAGAATATATCCGAAAAAAAAAACATATTACATATTAAACTATATAAATGTCGATTTTACCTATTTGCTGTTAAAAATAAATTTGAATGATAACAGATGTATTCAAATAGTACGGTGTAAAGAAAAGAAAAAAGGAAAAATTCATTTCAAACTCGACAATAAAAATTGAACAAACATTCAGCATTTTCGTTAAACTGAAATCGAAGTACAAATACGGTATTTAAACAGGAAAATAGAATAAACGAAACGAAAATTGATCTATAGTAACGTATATTTGTCTAATGTCGGCGGCCGGTACTGTCGGGGGAAAAATCTCTCTTATCTGATGAAAACGTGTGTTCGGAATGAATTGTCAGCAACAATAGAATAATCGAGATGTCCGTCTCAACAGATCGAAACGCATTGTCGCAGTTATAGAGAAGCAACCATTAGTAGCCCATGGTACTAGCACAGATAAGTACATATATACAGAGAGCTCGTGAGAATATGAAACCCGTCACGGCATTTCACCTTAAATGGATCCCCGTTTGGAACCGGCTCATATAGAAGATGTAGCAAACGCCTGCGATGTATACAACCTGTGCGATTTTACGTATTGACATGGGATGAGCTATCTGTAGTTATCTGTAGTAGTAGCTTTCGATAACGCCATATTTGAATGCTTAAATACCATACTTTTGAATTAAAACTTGATATTATTTTTAAATAATGATGAAAATACGATAATTGATCGTTTGAATGACATATTTATCAACTTAATAATCAATTACACATTTTTATCATGTTTTACAAAATACAATTTCATACAAATCAACTAATTTTAAGAGTACAAACAGAAAAGTTGTTATATAGGTATAGTGTGTTTTATATTAAAAAACGTTTTGTTATATAAAATTAACAAAATAATAAATAAGATTATATGAATTAAATTAATAGATATTAAATTTTTATAAAATCTTAATAACATATAAAACTCGGAATACCTATACAAACTAAATTAACAGAAACTACGTTCTTGTATTTCTCTTACAACAGAAAGTAAACTCATAAATATATTAACAAAAAATATATTCTATAAAAATTAAAAATATGGCAGTTAAGCCAAAATCAGGGTACCTTCATCAGTATTGAATCCAGTAGTCAGACCAGTTAATATCGACATGATAAAAAGAAATCTGTTCACTATATCATTGCAATATATTTATCTATAGTATAATGGGGTCGTCCCGTTTTTTTAAACGTGTTAATAAATATTTTATTATGAAAGATTACTATAATCTGATGTAGGTAATAGCAAAAATTATAATTTTAGTGTTACTGGAATTGCACAAAAAAGAAAATAAAACCGATTATTTGTAAGTCGCGCGTTTAGTGACGTGATAATGGTACTTCTTTTTATTGGCTTAAACTTGTAAGAATACATCAACGACAAACGTAGTAATGTATAAGCATTAGCTTATAGCATTAGCTTGGCATTAGCTAGAATAGGGCATGACAGGTGTGTTGACAGTGACAATTATTATAAAAAAGACGTTTTGACGATAAGACGTGTAGGTATATGAAATACATTTATGTTGTGGAATCAAATGTAATAGAACTTTCAGTCTTTGATGTGTAGTTTTTTGTGTACTAAAATACGAAATGCAAAAACGTATAAGTAAAGCAAGAATTTGGAAAAGCCGTTAATAGTTATATTGCATATAATCCTGTCAACACGTAAAAAGAAAAACGATGTCACTTTTACTAAATATTTGTTAACCATGAAAGATATTGAAATGATTTTGGTCACATTGCAAGCAAACAAGTAACAGCATCTATACGAAATGAAGAAAATTGGCAAACATGCTTTGTTGAAGGAGATGACAGTCCTCTTCGTGATAATATATTCTTGACTATAAATGGTTATTCTATACAAGCATTCATTGATAGCGGAAGTAATCTGAACTTGTTAAAAGCCAGCAGTTAGGTGCAGATGGGAGCGCCAAAATTTGATAATACTTGTGTTTTGGTAAAAGGATTATTAAATGCGCCAGTAAAAACATTCACGTCTGAAGTAAAAGTCAGTGAACACATTCTTAAAGCCGACATCGTAATACAGAAAACCATCTAGACGTAGCTAAACCAGGGCATGAGAAGAGAATTAGCGAAATTATAACTAATTATAAACCAAAACACCCTAAAGAAACGAAGATATCCACAAAAATTATATAAGTACACTCCTTTTTAGTAGATGTAACTACTCTCTTTTTGGATTTAGGCTTTAGGTTTAGATAGAATGGTTGAGTGGAAGAGCAGGTGTCAACTTTTAGTGACGCATCTGAACTCCGCCACTTTTCACTTCATTAATATTAATATAGAAATATGTACTTTTTTTTTTTTTTTTGTAACATACATATGTTGGAAATAAAGAAGCTTCTCCGGATTGATTTTAAAATTATTCTTGCAACGAGATACAAAACATTTAATGATTAATTGATATCAAATAAGATTCAAATAAAAATAAACCAGGATTCCAAAAGTTATAATGATAAAAAATACACAAATTAAAACTGAAAACTCTAAGCACACCATAAAATAATAACAACACAATAGTTTATCAAATAAATATGAAAGTAAATACTATAACAGAATACAGATAGACAGGAGGTGGATTTCGTTACTTTTGGCAAGCTTCTCTGTCAATTTACCATTATCACTTCATAAATGCGGTAAATTCAAAATTTAAACTTTGATATTTTTTCTTGGCATATTCATTAATAATATAAAAAAAGAAAATACGTAGACACTATAATTTAATGTACACTTTAAAAAAAATATATAAAAAAAATCCGGGACGGCCCCATTACATCATAATCATTAAGTTAAATTACAAGACAGATTCACACATAGTAGGTACATACAAGATGATTGGTGAGAATGGTCTATTAAAAGTATTATACAAACAGAACCGAATTTTAAAACAAACTTTTGCGATTGGTTGGATATCATGTGAATTTTTGAATAAATAATACTTCTGGTTAACCGGAAGTGCGCATCAACTTCGATTTTTAAATAGCATGCTATAAAATAAATTACAAATTCAGTTTCTATTATAAATTTTACACATATTTCATGTATCATACCCTATACTTAAATACCACTCATTCTGAGTTATTCGCAATTAAAGAAAAAAGTGACAGATACCGAGCTTACTTTATAGTAATATTACGTCACGTAGGAGTAAAAGATGTGAATGAAATTTTGCATACGCACAACTGATAGTATTTAGTTACACAACATTTAAAGTTCTCCTCTGTAACATTATACAGGGTGTTTAAAAACTGAGTTGCTTATAAACAAGTTCATAGATTTCTTTAAATGGAAAGGTATATATTTTATTAGATATTCTACAAAAGATTCTCTTTTAATTCGTATTAGGTGTTCCTATACCTAAAATGGAAGGTGAATAAGTTATAACGATTTAATTAGTCTCCGTACCTAAAATACTCAGATACTTATGTCAATTTACTGAAGCAAGCAGGCTGTTTGTACTATGTGAAATAATTGCTCATTGTTATGTACCTGAAGATTTTGTTTATTAATACGTCTTGCCATTAAACCCCATACGTTTTCTATCAGATTTAAATCTCCACTATAACTAGGAAAATCCATACAGGCCACGTTATTTGTATTAAACCACTGTTTCGTTGCTGCGAAGGTATGAAGTGGATTTGTCTTGCAAAACATGAAATTCCTATCAGGATAAGATTGTGTGATGGTTGGGATCACATTATTAAGAATATTTATATATTATTCACTGTTAAGGCGATTTCGAATATGGTGCGCAACTCCGAGACCTCGCGATGATAACCATCCCCAAACGTTGACAGAAAATCGAGGATTCCTTTTAATTTTATTTATATATTTGTCTTCAAAACGTGTACCTCTTGGCCGGTAAACTTTTACTTGATCCCAAGCGTCATATCGCATGTGCTGTAGAGTGAAGCCGATTCTTTGTTCTTTCGAAGCAGGACTTAAAAGAGTTTTGTTCACTGCTACACGTGAATGTAAACCGGCATTCCTTATTCGTCGGGATCCTGTTCTAACAGATCCAGGAAAACCTGTATTTCTTATTGCTTCTCTTGCGGTGTCGAAAGGGTTTCTATGCATATGTGCAACTAAGGCTTCATCTTGGTATACTTTACAGATATTTTTCTTGCTCCTGTGCCGACGGATCGCGAAAGACTTCTTTCTTCTCTCCATTTCCTATATATTCTGCTTACTGTAGTCTTACCTATTCCAAATTCATCTGCTAAACTTCTCATCGACCATCCTTCTTCTATTTTAGTGCAAATTCTTGTTTTACATACTTTATTAACGTGAAGCATATTAATATTTTCAACGTAAATAGAAACTATGCATTTTTTATGTGTGGTGGGTGCTTAGTTGCAGTGACTCCGTAAGCTGTATTACTTGTCTGGCTATCACTGCAACTCTTGCGGTGTAGTTTAGTGTGTGTAAATTGTGTTTAAATGGCTTTGTGACAGCATCATATCGCCTTTTATGATGCCACGCTGTTAATCACTTTACACACTTTGGTCCCAACAGCGAATGGCAAGTCGATCCGGGATTAAACTCTCTGAAAAATGTCACCGTCCCTCCAGAGAATTGAACCCCGGCACCTATCGTCCTCTCACAACAATAGTCAGCCGCCTAACCACTGCGGCCATCGACCCGTTAATAACATATGTAATGACAAGAAAATTTATTCATTCATTGTTTTAGGAAAATACTTAATTTCACAACTAAAATTTAGCCAAAATCGCAATAAGACGTGTCCCGTTTTCTCCCGCGAGGACTGTATATAAATATAGTACAATGCGACTATAAATAATTGTAAATTTTCGACTTACGTTGGCAACACTTCTGTAATTTTATGTTAGCACACCTGATTTTTTAAATTTTAATTTGTCATATTTGTCAAAATAAAAGTCATACGAATAAAACCACTCAATTTCATTTTAACAATGGTATTTATTATTGAGCAAAACACATTTATTGTAACGGCTTATTTTCGAAGCGGCAATCAACTTTTGAGCAATTTGTTGCAATGTATCCAGAGGACCAAGTTGATTACCATAGCTTTACTATACACAATACAAGAATTGTTGAAAGGTTTTTGAACACCGGTAATGTGGCTAAAGGTAAATCTACTGGCCGTCCCACTGTTGCTACACCTGATGTTTTGAATAATGTTAATGAACGTGTTGCTGAAAATCCTCATATTTCAGTACGTCGTTTATCTCAACAAATAAGTAAAGTCCCATTATCAATTATTATTATTTCCTTTTAACCTTTCTTACGTCCTTTCCAGAACTCTCCTATGAATCCACTCGTAAGATCCTAAAAAAAAAGCATTTACATTTACATCCGTATAAATTTACAATTGTTCAGCAACTTCATCCTCCTGATTTCGTATTACGAACACAGTTTTGTTACTGGTATAATAACAATCTGAGGCTTGGTTTCACCTGTCTGGTTATGTTAATTCCCAGAACTTCAGAACTTGGTCGGCAGATAATCCGCAGAACTTAATCCAAGTGCCATTGCATCCAGTTAAAATCGGTGTTTGGGTAGCAATGTCAAGACAAAAGAATTATTAGTCCGATATTCTTTCAAGAAACGATTAATGCTTAAGTTAATGAGTGGTTATTTTCAGCAAGATTCAACTTTAGCACACACTGCACAAATAACACTTAATTATTTACACCAATTCTTCCCAGACCGTTTGATTAGTGAAGGTTTGTGGTCAAGTAAATCTCCCGACTGGACGCCGCTAGATTTCTTTTTGTTCCCTTATTTGAAAAACACAGATATCATAAGGTAAATATTTAGAAGGAAGTATTTTTAAATTTTTTGCAAACGCTTTAGCATTTATAACAAAAAATTGTAAATTTTCTATTCAACGATGAAGCCCGTTTGTACGTTGTTGATTATGTTAATAAGTAATGGCAAGTACTTGAAAACGTAGAATTACCCAAATATTGTACAGAAGCCTATTAAGAAGCTAAATAAATAGTCACAAAGGTAGCGATTGTGTATTTAGCGTAATTGTACCCGATAAATAATGTGTGTTGAGATGTCCTCTAGCCAGATAAACTGAAAAATCGAGAAAAAGTTATTTTCGTATATTTTAAGTTTGAGTGAGAGTAAGTAGTGAACTTCGAAAAAACAAGGATACCACAATATCTTGAAAACGGGTGACTTTTGGATAAGGCGAATTGGGCTATATTTCTTGCAAATGATCTTTACTATAGACCATTCAACCTTAGTATTCAGTGTGTGTCTTATGCAGATACACTACGTAGATGCCAGTTCGACAATGGCAAGTTAGGTTGGTAACTCATTTTAAATAACATGACATTTTAAATACTTGTAGGTTAGGTTATTCTAAAACAAAACTATCGGGCGATCTAGAAAGATTGTCTGAAAAACTACTTTTCCCAAGTCGATAAGTGTGTACTTATTTCTATTTATGCGTGTGAAGTTAGCAGTATACAAAAATTAGTAAACAATGTCATTTTTCAAGTTTATTTATTCATTGGCGTCCGTTTATTTTCTTGACAAATACCAACACACGCTCGATAATAAACCGAACTGACAACTTCGCCTTGATATAAAAAGAGACAGTTTATTCAGTTACATCCGTGATTACATGGCCGCCACCCCACCACCCTTTATTTGTTTACACTTTATCTGTACCTGAACTGTACTGAGTTTGTTCACTGTACACGCACACGAGTAGCTCCGGAGCTGTTCCCGAGTAAACCTTAAGGTACATTTACAACCAATTCAAAATTCGATAATTGACAGTTAAAATAATACGTTTTAAATTGACGCATTTACAACAACTTCAGAGCACACTTTGGCACGAAATTCGAAGTGAAATTCATTGTAAACTCGCACTTCGTTACTTGGTCTCGCCAAGCATCGAATTGGAAATCACATAATTGGCTGCTGTGATTGGTTGATACTCTAGACAGATATTTACGTTCTGTCAAGATAGATTGTCAAATTAACATTTTAACAGTAATTCACATATATTCTGTCCATATTTGTCGCTTACAATACAAATACACCTGTAATAAATAAGTTGGCGCAACAGGTTATTACTAATAGAAAATATATGTACATTAATATAGTTAATACTTTCATGCATGAATTAAGTTGCAAAGTGTTTGTTTAGCACTTCAAGACGTGGTTGTAAATGCAAATTTGCAATTTCATGCGTACTCATAAGCTTAATTCGTAACTTTGAATTGGTTGTAAATGTACCTTTATGGACAAATCGAAAGCCACTTATGTGAATGGATTGTTACTTTAGCCACTTTCACATAATGACATTTATTCCTTGACATTTAATTTGAGGTTATAAATTTGGTTACAATAAAATGTCAAATAATAAATGTCATTATGTGGTAGTGGCTAAAGCAACGATCAAAAGCATTTTCATAGCCTACACCAATTATGTTTTTTTTTCGATGGCACGTTATTAAAGCTACGCGGAAATATCCGAAGAACTCGCAGCTCCCGAACCGACGCGAACGTACATAGCATATAATCTGGTTTGGGTCATAAGCCCACCCATACCATTGGTCCATTGGCACTGACAGCCAAGATTTAAAATGGAACTAGTGCAGCTTTCTATATTTTAGGAGGCAGAATAGTTGATATTTATCACGGTAGATGGAACCCTTGAAGAATAAAATTGGAATTGCAATAGTTTGCTATTTAGGTTATGTTATTATTATTTTCGTACTATTTTGATTATTTTTAATTGCGAAAAATTCAATAGTTATAGTTTAATATAAGTGTATAGGGTGTGAAAGCTGTTGTCAAACAGTTTTATAACAGTGGCTAATAAAACGGTATGCAGCATTTTAAAATATTTAAAAAATGAATATTATAGCCTTCGATATGTGTTCACGGGCTAAAATATCAAAAATTGTAAGAACGTAAAGAATGAATGTGATGTGTCTTGTCCATAGTGAAACAAACAAAGAATTTTTAAAATTTAATAAGGTTAACAATATCTTCTGGGGTGCAACATATTTAATGGCAAGTTTTAACAGGTGTATTACTTGTCTAAAAAGCAAAGAACATGATATTAATAATGGCATATAATAAATATGTTAAATCACTAACATAATTAATATAAAATAATTCTTGTATGCACGAGTTGTGTAATATACGTACAATAAATCTTACAGAAATGAAATCATGCTATTGTAACCTCACTTAAGTTTTTGCCATTATATTAAAAACAGTTTTAATGTGATTTTATAAGCAGATTTGTCTTGTGAGTTTACATTACAGAATTTTATACATTCCAAATGGTAGGAAATATATCGTTGAAATATATTAAAAATTTGTTCAAATATGTAACCGTATTTACAGTATACATATTTCCAATAATTTTTTTATATATTTTAATGGAATATTTCTCATTTGAAAATGTACAAAGTTCGGAAGAGGAAACATTTTATTTTAGTTTTACGTTTTCTGAAACTGTCAATTTATTAACTTTACTGTGCACACTGCCAGACAACTGTTGAAAGTGAGCATTGTTTTTCGACCTTCAGAGGGTCGTCTACCAGCTGATTATTTTACAGCGGTGCCATATCTATATAATTCTATAACTCGTTTGCTTGATTTTATGTCAATATAATTTGAAAATTGGGCTTGATACACATATTTCTACAAATGTTTTACATCTACATATACAATTTTGTCTATTAATATTCGGTATTAACTTCACAATCTCTTTCCCGTTACAGGCCGTTACCTTGATACAGGAATCGAGATTGCAGTATTAATTTTTAGATTTAATTACTGAAATTTGCTATGAGCATTCAAAATACGTCTACACATGTGTGTATGCAGGCCGATTTTAAAATACGTTTTAAATAAATTATAAAAACACTATATTATGAAAAATTTAACTGTGGCAACATCGCCAATGGGGCAAGACAGATTATCCGCTTTAGCGATGTTGAGTATCGAGAAGTCATTTGTAAAAGGAATATGCGATTTTAACGAACGTGTTATTCAACACTTTTCCATTGCTAAAGAACAAAGAATGGACCTGCAGTTTAAGACTATTTAAAGCGGAATTTAAAGGTAAAATATTTATATTTTTTTAAGTATGCCTATTTTTTAAATTTATTTTTGACCTACCAGTATAACTGACCACGAGCCGCCACTGGGTATAATAATAACTATTAAATAATAATAATTAAGAATTTAACTCAGGTAACCACATCGGTTATTAATAAATCGTTCTGGTAAGTTCAAACTGAGTGACTGACAAATTAATCGCGCTGTTACTAAGCGCTATATTATCTCACGGTTAAGAAATGATGTGATCATAAGATCGGTTATATGTTTATTACAGAAGGTTCGCGTTGAAGACGCAACTAATTCATTACTGGGACAACACTTTTGAGTTTTTTTTAATTCAGACTAACGCTGGTTACGACACAATATGGTGGCAATAAGGTTAAACAACCAAACATATGTCGGCAATGATAATCAAATGTAGTTAATCGCAGAATCTAAGAAAGTTAATCTAACTTGATATAAAATCGGTTTCGACAAAAACAATGGGAACAGAGTGTGGCACCTACCCTTCGGATGTGTGCCAGATGCAAGAATATATCCGAAAAAAAAACATATTACATATTAAACTATATAAATGTCGATTTTACCTATTTGCTGTTAAAAATAAATTTGAATGATAACAGATGTATTCAAATAGTACGGTGTAAAGAAAAGAAAAAAAGGAAAAATTCATTTCAAACTCGACAATAAAAATTGAACAAACATTCAGCATTTTCGTTAAACTGAAATCGAAGTACAAATACGGTATTTAAACAGGAAAATAGAATAAACGAAACGAAAATTGATCTATAGTAACGTATATTTGTCTAATGTCGGCGGCCGGTACTGTCGGGGGAAAAATCTCTTATCTGATGAAAACGTGTGTTCGGAATGAATTGTCAGCAACAATAGAATAATCGAGATGTCCGTCTCAACAGATCGAAACGCATTGTCGCAGTTATAGAGAAGCAACCATTAGTAGCCCATGGTACTAGCACAGATAAGTACATATATACAGAGAGCTCGTGAGAATATGAAACCCGTCACGGCATTTCACCTTAAATGGATCCCCGTTTGGAACCGGCTCATATAGAAGATGTAGCAAACGCCTGCGATGTATACAACCTGTGCGATTTTACGTATTGACATGGGATGAGCTATCTGTAGTTATCTGTAGTAGTAGCTTTCGATAACGCCATATTTGAATGCTTAAATACCATACTTTTGAATTAAAACTTGATATTATTTTTAAATAATGATGAAAATACGATAATTGATCGTTTGAATGACATATTTATCAACTTAATAATCAATTACACATTTTTATCATGTTTTACAAAATACAATTTCATACAAATCAACTAATTTTAAGAGTACAAACAGAAAAGTTGTTATATAGGTATAGTGTGTTTTATATTAAAAAACGTTTTGTTATATAAAATTAACAAAATAATAAATAAGATTATATGAATTAAATTAATAGATATTAAATTTTTATAAAATCTTAATAACATATAAAACTCGGAATACCTATACAAACTAAATTAACAGAAACTACGTTCTTGTATTTCTCTTACAACAGAAAGTAAACTCATAAATATATTAACAAAAAATATATTCTATAAAAATTAAAAATATGGCAGTTAAGCCAAAATCAGGGTACCTTCATCAGTATTGAATCCAGTAGTCAGACCAGTTAATATCGACATGATAAAAAGAAATCTGTTCACTATATCATTGCAATATATTTATCTATAGTATAATGGGGTCGTCCCGTTTTTTTAAACGTGTTAATAAATATTTTATTATGAAAGATTACTATAATCTGATGTAGGTAATAGCAAAAATTATAATTTTAGTGTTACTGGAATTGCACAAAAAGAAAATAAAACCGATTATTTGTAAGTCGCGCGTTTAGTGACGTGATAATGGTACTTCTTTTTTATTGGCTTAAACTTGTAAGAATACATCAACGACAAACGTAGTAATGTATAAGCATTAGCTTATAGCATTAGCTTGGCATTAGCTAGAATAGGGCATGACAGGTGTGTTGACAGTGACAATTATTATAAAAAAGACGTTTTGACGATAAGACGTGTAGGTATATGAAATACATTTATGTTGTGGAATCAAATGTAATAGAACTTTCAGTCTTTGATGTGTAGTTTTTGTGTACTAAAATACGAAATGCAAAAACGTATAAGTAAAGCAAGAATTTGGAAAAGCCGTTAATAGTTATATTGCATATAATCCTGTCAACACGTAAAAAGAAAAACGATGTCACTTTTACTAAATATTTGTTAACCATGAAAGATATTGAAATGATTTTGGTCACATTGCAAGCAAACAAGTAACAGCATCTATACGAAATGAAGAAAATTGGCAAACATGCTTTGTTGAAGGAGATGACAGTCCTCTTCGTGATAATATATTCTTGACTATAAATGGTTATTCTATACAAGCATTCATTGATAGCGGAAGTAATCTGAACTTGTTAAAAGCCAGCAGTTAGGTGCAGATGGGAGCGCCAAAATTTGATAATACTTGTGTTTTGGTAAAAGGATTATTAAATGCGCCAGTAAAAACATTCACGTCTGAAGTAAAAGTCAGTGAACACATTCTTAAAGCCGACATCGTAATACAGAAAACCATCTAGACGTAGCTAAACCAGGGCATGAGAAGAGAATTAGCGAAATTATAACTAATTATAAACCAAAACACCCTAAAGAAACGAAGATATCCACAAAAATTATATAAGTACACTCCTTTTTAGTAGATGTAACTACTCTCTTTTTGGATTTAGGCTTTAGGTTTAGATAGAATGGTTGAGTGGAAGAGCAGGTGTCAACTTTTAGTGACGCATCTGAACTCCGCCACTTTTCACTTCATTAATATTAATATAGAAATATGTACTTTTTTTTTTTTTGTAACATACATATGTTGGAAATAAAGAAGCTTCTCCGGATTGATTTTAAAATTATTCTTGCAACGAGATACAAAACATTTAATGATTAATTGATATCAAATAAGATTCAAATAAAAATAAACCAGGATTCCAAAAGTTATAATGATAAAAAATACACAAATTAAAACTGAAAACTCTAAGCACACCATAAAATAATAACAACACAATAGTTTATCAAATAAATATGAAAGTAAATACTATAACAGAATACAGATAGACAGGAGGTGGATTTCGTTACTTTTGGCAAGCTTCTCTGTCAATTTACCATTATCACTTCATAAATGCGGTAAATTCAAAATTTAAACTTTGATATTTTTCTTGGCATATTCATTAATAATATAAAAAAAAGAAAATACGTAGACACTATAATTTAATGTACACTTTAAAAAAAATATATAAAAAAAAAATCCGGGACGGCCCCATTACATCATAATCATTAAGTTAAATTACAAGACAGATTCACACATAGTAGGTACATACAAGATGATTGGTGAGAATGGTCTATTAAAAGTATTATACAAACAGAACCGAATTTTAAAACAAACTTTTGCGATTGGTTGGATATCATGTGAATTTTTGAATAAATAATACTTCTGGTTAACCGGAAGTGCGCATCAACTTCGATTTTTAAATAGCATGCTATAAAATAAATTACAAATTCAGTTTCTATTATAAATTTTACACATATTTCATGTATCATACCCTATACTTAAATACCACTCATTCTGAGTTATTCGCAATTAAAGAAAAAAGTGACAGATACCGAGCTTACTTTATAGTAATATTACGTCACGTAGGAGTAAAAGATGTGAATGAAATTTTGCATACGCACAACTGATAGTATTTAGTTACACAACATTTAAAGTTCTCCTCTGTAACATTATACAGGGTGTTTAAAAACTGAGTTGCTTATAAACAAGTTCATAGATTTCTTTAAATGGAAAGGTATATATTTTATTAGATATTCTACAAAAGATTCTCTTTTAATTCGTATTAGGTGTTCCTATACCTAAAATGGAAGGTGAATAAGTTATAACGATTTAATTAGTCTCCGTACCTAAAATACTCAGATACTTATGTCAATTTACTGAAGCAAGCAGGCTGTTTGTACTATGTGAAATAATTGCTCATTGTTATGTACCTGAAGATTTTGTTTATTAATACGTCTTGCCATTAAACCCCATACGTTTTCTATCAGATTTAAATCTCCACTATAACTAGGAAAATCCATACAGGCCACGTTATTTGTATTAAACCACTGTTTCGTTGCTGCGAAGGTATGAAGTGGATTTGTCTTGCAAAACATGAAATTCCTATCAGGATAAGATTGTGTGATGGTTGGGATCACATTATTAAGAATATTTATATATTATTCACTGTTAAGGCGATTTCGAATATGGTGCGCAACTCCGAGACCTCGCGATGATAACCATCCCCAAACGTTGACAGAAAATCGAGGATTCCTTTTAATTTTATTTATATATTTGTCTTCAAAACGTGTACCTCTTGGCCGGTAAACTTTTACTTGATCCCAAGCGTCATATCGCATGTGCTGTAGAGTGAAGCCGATTCTTTGTTCTTTCGAAGCAGGACTTAAAAGAGTTTTGTTCACTGCTACACGTGAATGTAAACCGGCATTCCTTATTCGTCGGGATCCTGTTCTAACAGATCCAGGAAAACCTGTATTTCTTATTGCTTCTCTTGCGGTGTCGAAAGGGTTTCTATGCATATGTGCAACTAAGGCTTCATCTTGGTATACTTTACAGATATTTTTCTTGCTCCTGTGCCGACGGATCGCGAAAGACTTCTTTCTTCTCTCCATTTCCTATATATTCTGCTTACTGTAGTCTTACCTATTCCAAATTCATCTGCTAAACTTCTCATCGACCATCCTTCTTCTATTTTAGTGCAAATTCTTGTTTTACATACTTCATTAACGTGAAGCATATTAATATTTTCAACGTAAATAGAAACTATGCATTTTTATGTGTGGTGGGTGCTTAGTTGCAGTGACTCCGTAAGCTGTATTACTTGTCTGGCTATCACTGCAACTCTTGCGGTGTAGTTTAGTGTGTGTAAATTGTGTTTAAATGGCTTTGTGACAGCATCATATCGCCTTTTATGATGCCACGCTGTTAATCACTTTACACACTTTGGTCCCAACAGCGAATGGCAAGTCGATCCGGGATTAAACTCTCTGAAAAATGTCACCGTCCCTCCAGAGAATTGAACCCCGGCACCTATCGTCCTCTCACAACAATAGTCAGCCGCCTAACCACTGCGGCCATCGACCCGTTAATAACATATGTAATGACAAGAAAATTTATTCATTCATTGTTTTAGGAAAATACTTAATTTCACAACTAAAATTTAGCCAAAATCGCAATAAGACGTGTCCCGTTTTCTCCCGCGAGGACTGTATATAAATATAGTACAATGCGACTATAAATAATTGTAAATTTTCGACTTACGTTGGCAACACTTCTGTAATTTTATGTTAGCACACCTGATTTTTAAATTTTAATTTGTCATATTTGTCAAAATAAAAGTCATACGAATAAAACCACTCAATTTCATTTTAACAATGGTATTTATTATTGAGCAAAACACATTTATTGTAACGGCTTATTTTCGAAGCGGCAATCAACTTTTGAGCAATTTGTTGCAATGTATCCAGAGGACCAAGTTGATTACCATAGCTTTACTATACACAATACAAGAATTGTTGAAAGGTTTTTGAACACCGGTAATGTGGCTAAAGGTAAATCTACTGGCCGTCCCACTGTTGCTACACCTGATGTTTTGAATAATGTTAATGAACGTGTTGCTGAAAATCCTCATATTTCAGTACGTCGTTTATCTCAACAAATAAGTAAAGTCCCATTATCAATTATTATTATTTCCTTTTAACCTTTCTTACGTCCTTTCCAGAACTCTCCTATGAATCCACTCGTAAGATCCTAAAAAAGCATTTACATTTACATCCGTATAAATTTACAATTGTTCAGCAACTTCATCCTCCTGATTTCGTATTACGAACACAGTTTTGTTACTGGTATAATAACAATCTGAGGCTTGGTTTCACCTGTCTGGTTATGTTAATTCCCAGAACTTCAGAACTTGGTCGGCAGATAATCCGCAGAACTTAATCCAAGTGCCATTGCATCCAGTTAAAATCGGTGTTTGGGTAGCAATGTCAAGACAAAGAATTATTAGTCCGATATTCTTTCAAGAAACGATTAATGCTTAAGTTAATGAGTGGTTATTTTCAGCAAGATTCAACTACAGCACACACTGCACAAATAACACTTAATTATTTACACCAATTCTTCCCAGACCGTTTGATTAGTGAAGGTTTGTGGTCAAGTAAATCTCCCGACTGGACGCCGCTAGATTTCTTTTTGTTCCCTTATTTGAAAAACACAATATACCGGAATCAAGTACAGAATTTACAACAGTTACGGAACTGACGGAAATATAGGACCTGAAATCTTAACTAATGTGTTTAACATTTTATCACGACGAGTACAGTGTTGTTTAGCAGTGGAAGGTCGACACTTTGAGCATATTCTTTGAATAATTTTTGTTTAGTCGCTTAAAATATGCGTTCAAAAAACTTGTTTCATCCATCGTTTTCTATAAATCTTCCTTCTGGTATCAGTAAACAAACATGCATAACGCATCCATATGATACAAATGACATAACCTACAAAGTTGTACCTATATACGAATACCCAGGGAAGCCAATTTTTCAGTGTTGCCAAAGTAAATATTTGTTACAAACATTTATAGTCACTTGGTATATTATGCAACAAGCATTTAATGATAGTTATTAAGACACAGCCGAGTATTGTAATGAATACGAGTATCTTAATAGCCATTAAATGCGAGTTGCATACACTAGTTTTTCTACGACCCCATAATATCCTGCGTATTTCTTTAATTTTTACTATATTCAAATAGATACAGAGAACTGTCAAGTTTGATTAATTTTTATATCTGTCAGATATGTAGTCGCGGCCATATTGAATATTGGAATGTCGCATTCCTATTGGATATACACCTGTATCGTAATGAAAAATCTGTATTCCTATTGGATTAAACTTGTATCATAAAGAAAATCTGTATCGTAATGGACATCATTAAAGTACAGGTTAAGCATATCTAACAATACAATTAAAGTATGGGAGTAGAAAAAATTGTTTTCAAGCTTCTTTTAAATGAATCAATAAAACTTTTTTAATACTACAACTGTGTGTGTCTCTATATCTATAAGCACACGTGTTCAACACTTTATTACAAACACATTAGAAATATTGAGCAGAACTAATTAGATTCTTCCTATTAATGTCATTAGTTCTATAAAGACTACCCACATCAATTTGCACGAATATCCACACCTCCCATTGCTAGTTGAGCAGACATCCTGATTACAATTAATAATTCCCTATTTACCGCTTTCATTCTAGAAGATGGCGCATATTAAACGTCTCCATTAATCATCAGACGATCGACCGTAATTAAGTAGAAAACGACAGACATCAATTAACTTCAATTTCACCTCAGCAACGAACCATCTGGTTGTCTTTCATTTTCCATACGGCCATCTATCACAAAGTGTTCGCTGATATATTCCAGAATTATTATTATAACCAAAGTTCGGAGCTCATCTACATCCTATATATTGGTCACGTGCTCATTTACGTAAAATACGTATGTCTAAATTCCAAGTAACGGTATCCTGGCAAAAGCTACACATTTCGGAATTACGTAACAACCCTGCAGAATGTCGGCTGTATTAATCGCAGTTGTTGTCGTCGTGAAGTTGGCAACAAGAAAGGTTCAATTAAATTTCGCACAGTTTATAACCGCAAGCCGGCGTTATGCCCGTCTTTAAATTACGGAGTTTCAGCGATGTTGCGTCGTCCCCTACATCAATTTCCTTCACACCCGCGTAATTATTGTGATTTGGGTCCGTTTCGTAACTTTGGTTTTATGAGAGATACTATTAATTCAGGTGAATTTGCAGAAACGGGTAATGCGAAGTGAAGCAGTGAAATCGCTTCGAGGAAATATAGGGTTGTGCTAAATGAAAACGAAGAGCTATTTCCTGACCACCTCCCGAATTAAGAAAATGTTTTTGTTGAGGACTTTGGACTTATCAGAAATACAACAACGATATGAAAAATATATGTTATACAACAAAAACTAACAAACGATATCTCGATTCTTTTCATAAATAACTATAATAAAACTCGCCAGAATCTATTCTTCCACATTATGATAATTTTTAAGCTGGAAACAAGATTTTTTTCGAAAGATAATGTAATGGCGAAGTTAGCCGTTTGCGAAAGTTGGACGAGATTCTGTTGTCGAGTTATATAATCCGCGTTGTTGGACGAGATAGTTTTGTCAGCCTAAAATATCCTAGGTCCAACGATGGTCGATTAATGTAGATGGCTTATTTTCACCCGCAGAATAACCACACATGTCAATTTCTTGTTATTTGGTTGCATTGTCTTTTGTCAAAAGAAATCGTAGTTAAATATTCACCGCTTATGATTTAGCACTACAATTATCGTTTCATTCAAAGGATATACGAACCCAGTACCTAAATTACTACGATACAATTACTTGTGGATTCCTCTCGAAAACATCACGTGAGATAGTTGTATTTCACAGGCCCTAACAAGCTAGCATATATTACACGCTATCCTTGCATACGATATTCCTGTGCGAGATATACATATTTCTCATCAACACTTGCTAAATAGCAGTTTCAGATTACAATTCTTTTCCTGGTTATAACATAGAGCTTTCATACTTGCTATTAAATAATATTTACATATAACGTTGTTTGTGAAATTTTCTACCGGACATTGACTGCAAATGCTTGCTTAAATTCAACTTATTTTCAGTATAATGGAATACATTGATTTTTAATTATTTGCTCTTTTATTTGACCTACAAGTGGAAATATACATATCTGGATTTAAGAAATAAGTATACGTACAGGAAATAATATACCATATGAGCGAAAATTATTTAGATAAAAGGTTGCTTTGGAATTCTGAACGTACCGTGTGTGTTTAATTCATCGTCAGTAGTTGAAATTATATAGGTTATGTACCTAAGCTAATCAGCTTGTCAAATAAATAGTCGTATGTATTATTGTATTAGGATACTTTTTTAAATTTTTTATTGTTTTCTTGTGAATAAAAATAAACATCTTAATAATTCCTGAACGTAGTTTTTTATTTTGCATTCAAAAGTGTTAAAAAATCTGGGCGTTCCGTTTAAAAAAAAAAAGTTGGACGTATTGCCGATTAAATCGGAAGTGAACAAAATATAAACTGTATTGCATAAAATGCATTTATATTAACTATACCCCCATACCATATTTCAGAAATCATAATTTTCAAATAACAAAGTTATTCGACCGTTCCGGGACTTTTTACTAACGCTGTATAACATGCGCCTGTTATGATCAGGCGGTAACAATTCATAATACGCCTGCATTTTATAACGAAACAAAGCAATGTCCCTCCTTAAAATTATTCTGCATGTACCATATGATACGGGAACTTGCTGTATGACTCTTCGCAAAGATGTTGTTGGTGCTGCGTTAATAATTTCTCGAACATTTTCAATAATTTGCTCTGTACGGACTGTTGACCTACCACCACCGCTCTTATGCGTTACACTTCATGTTTCTCTGAACAGTCGCACACAATTCCGGACCATATTGAAAAGGTCAGCTTTCCACGAACACAAAATCAGGAAACTGTTGTCGAAATTCAATCAGGCAAGCTACAGTACTGTATCTCCATTCTCCATTTTCAAGATTTCCATTACGAAAATAAGATTCAATGATGAATCGTTTATGTAATTGTCAAAATATCATGTCGAGTAAAGTTTTAAATCGAAACTGACATTTAATTAACATTAACAAAAAACTGAACCTATCAAAGACATGGTTTTTTTAATCATGGCAATCCTTTATCTAAATAATTTTTGCTCATATAGTACAATAAGAGCATAAATAAGAGTCAAAAATACTGATTGAGTTGGTAGCCTTGTTACTGGACATTTTAGAGAGACAATAGCATATTTGGAGCGATTCCTTCCAGGAAAGGTTATTAGTCGGGAATTATGGCAACCCAGATCCTCTGATCTAACAAGCTGTGACTCAGTTTTGTTGGCCCATTTGAAGAATAGAGTGTATCGAAATTGCCTCCATACACTAGAAGACTTAAAGAATTACAAAATGCTATTCATAATGAAATCGTTTATCTAAATAACAACGTCCAGATATTGATAAACGTTAGTGAAAATATGAAACGACGAGTACAATTATGTCTTGAAAATAATGGTCATCATTTCGAACAGTTTATGTAAAATGTTGAAGAATACTTGAGTATTATCACTGATTGAGTTACATAATACAAGCTCGTGTTTTAATTTGTATTTGTTTAATTCGTTTTCATTATTTATAATTTATGTTTAATTGGTATTATACGTCATATCCAAATAATTGTTAAAAAAACAAAACAAGAGCTACGGATGTTTTATGTTGAAAACCGTATGTATAGTACACCTGCATCACCAATAAAGTTTTTGCTCATTCTTTAGGTCTATTTCTTAAACTGTAATTTTCGTTATAACAAATAACTGCTTCTTTTATTATGTTGACACTTGATAGCATCATGATGAGTAATAGCTGTCAATGCAATCGTCATCGTCGATATGACAACATACATAATTACATAAGACCTATTCTGTGATAAGACCCGCCACTACATATCACGTGAAATTATTCGTGAAATGGCAACTTTATAACAAAAATCAGGGTTACCAACTCAATCAATATTTTTGACTCTCACTGTAGATATATTATGAATTATTACATAATAATATAATACAATAATATGTTCATGTCAGTTTTATGGTTGATTACCGATTTAATCATTCCTGCATACATTTTGCTATTTATTTGCTTTCATGTGTAAATAACTCGTATGTATTAATGTATACTGTTTACTTTGATTATTCTCCTCGAAATATACTTTATATTTCATGTCTGTAAATTAATGTTGTAAATATTAATTACTTGCCATACTCTGTTTCTGATATAGAGGTTAAAATTATTTTGACAAACGTTTTATCGGTGTTAATTGAACGGAAATAACACTCCGTAGCACATACTATGTACTATATTCAAACCGGCTACTTCAAGGTAAATTATATTCCAAGAAAAATTACGGTAAACATAACATAGCTGGCAGTAGCATCAGAGAACGGCAAATTTAAAATGATGCATTTAAATGTTTGCTCCACATAGCAATAACTATCACTATAAAAGTAACTTTTATACAGCAACTATGAAGGTAAGCGCACATTGAGCCGCGTCGAACGAATCGCTAGCACCTCACGAATCGAAATAAAATATATTTTGCACTGCTTAAAATCATCATGAGCTGACTGATCAGAACCGCACGAGTTGGCGAGTTGAATATGGCTAGCATTATTGGTCACGACTGAATATGTGGCGTATGTGGTTCGTTCGACGCAGCTTAATGTGCGCTTACCTTTATATCTTCTCGCAGAAAAAATCGGGACACCAGCAATAGACAACCTATGTACTTTGTAATTATTCTTTAAATTTAAAGATAATCATGAGAAATAGCCATTCCTTTTATTCCCAGACGAAAAAATATATTTTTTCACCTAGAAATCGGGGAAGAAAGAAGCACGATTACAACGCTCTCCCAAAACGCGGCGTTTCCGTGAACTAAAACTGTGACGTATAATGTGTATATGTCAGTCATAGATGTCAGTTTATATTATCGAAATCTATTGTATTCGGACGATTTCTTTTTACTTTTTAAATTTTAATTTTGAACTTTTGAAGACAATTTTTATCTTGTTTTGACTAAAATGTCTGCAACATACAAGTATTGTGCAGTGCCAATGTGTAAAAGTTCCACCGTAAAAACCCCTGATAAAAAGTTCATCACAATCCCTAGGGATGTAACAATAAGAAAAAAATGGTTCACTGCCATGAGGAGAGATGTACTTACCTTTGTCAGAGAAAACTACAGGATATTGTTGTATTGATCATTTTGATGTAAGTACAAGTACCTAACCTATACAAGTAGTATGGTATTAAAATTAGTCTAGGTACCTACCTTTAGACGGTCAGATCAGTTTTCCGTTCAATCTCAGTTTCAGTCTGTTTGTGTAAATACCAAAAACTGTAAGAAAAACTGAAACTTTTTTTTGAAGTAAGTTATGCACGTTTTTATCTTCCACAACCTTGTATAAAATTCCGTTGAAGGAATAGATATTTTCACTGTCCCCCATTTTAACCTACCTACTTCGTCAAGATAATAATAATAATTCATGCCTTAGCATCCCCCAACAGGATAGATTAAAGGGATTAAAGTGTTGAATATATCCGTTGATTGAACGAATACATAAAGATGCGCTGCCCAATGACAGTTGACAGAAATTTCAGATCCTATATACCTAATGCCAAATGCAAATCTCCATTTGATGGGATAAATTTCTGTCAACTGTCATAGGTAGCGCATCTTTATGTATTCCTTCAATCAACGATATAACCTACAAATTAGACCAGAGTTTCTACGTCACGCAGCGTTTTGGTCACGTGGCTTCCTCGGGCATCTTTCAACTCAAAAAATCTCGAAAACCACAAGTCTTTAAAAAAACATAATTTCTATTTCATTTACTGGCGATCTCAATCCTTTATAAAATATTTGGTAAACCTGCAGAATCCAGCTCCCATTTAAATTTCCCGCTACGAATATAGTAAACAACCTGCAACGTTGCCAAATTTTAGTTTTTTTGTGGCTTGGCTTGTGTTGTATTGTCATTATATTGTGATATTTAATTAATTTCATTTAATTAATTTCAGTTAAGTTATTTCTTTCTTAATTTGTTGAAATGGCAGGTAAAGGAGGAATTGCGAGACATTGGATTGTTGAAGAGGAGGAAATATTAGGAATAAATCACATCCGTGAAGAAAAGGTCACGTTTAGAAATATTATTTTCCCTGACAAAATTAATATTATCATGTGGTTAGTTAAACATAGCTTAATAAAACATTCAAATAACTGTGTAGAATGCAAAGTGCCTAGGTCATTCGTAAAAAGAGTGACCTTAGTGATTGTTATCGGTGGCCATGTAAAATATGTCGTAAAGCTTTAAGTATTCGATCCTGGCGAGCACACAATGGTATCGAGGATATGGATGGTGGTGCGTATGAACATTGCGTTGTTGTGCATCAACAGAATTTTGTTGATCCCGATGATCGCACTGTTCATACACAGAACGTGGAGAACATGTGGATGCGTGCCAAGAGGAAGCTTCGTCGGCAGTTTAGAACTTCTGAAGTTCAATTTTTTCAGAATTTATTATAGCTCTTTGTGAACAGTATCCATTGTAATTTATAATTTTAACTGCTGCTGTGTTTGTTTTATATAGTTGATATTCTATTTTATTAATTGATATATGGTTCGTCTTGGTACAAAATCACTTTGCAGTTATATTAACAAATATTCACACAGTCCGGAACCCACAATCCCATATATCCATGTTTTCCTAGTTATTTTTGTTGATAGGCATGGTATTTACAAAATAAATTAGTTTAATTGTATATATCGTTTGATTAACCTATAAATATAAAAATAAATATAAAATAACCTATAAATTGGTCTATACCAGCATTCTTTCTGACAGTATGCGTTTGGCAACGTTACTCGTATATTCATTGGGTATGCGCATGCGTAAATGCGTTCATTATGCATAGATAATATATACATTTCATTCTCTATAGATTGGACACTTCTAATAAAATTTTGTTGGCGTGTTTCTGCGCCATCTAGTGAAATGTGTTAAATTTAAAACAGACCATACTGGGGCACGAAAAGCTTGTTTATTATTGAAAATTGAATTTCTAACTTTTAAACTAAAAAACAAAACGCATTTATATAGTTTCTGAATATTGCCCTATATTTTCATTAAAAATATTTTTACAAAAATGTTATCTTCGTGGAACACGACGAAATAAAATTTTATTCCCTAACGCTTCTCGTGAAGTTTCAATTTGGATGATATATGTCACGTATACCTGCAATATCGAAACCGAAGGTTAGGTAATTTATAAAAATGATCTCAAAAGATATTCAAGTTTTAACAATCTCGCCGGAAAGCCACTAAGGGGTACTATTAGAATCTAGGTCTAAACCATAACAGAATTTAATAACACATCTTGTATTTACGTATTAATTGGACGTTGTATACTGCACTCTCCTTAGCGAAGTATATTGTATCTGGTGTTATCCTCGGGAAGACATTAAACATTTCTTGTAGTGCTTCAATTTGTATGGGATAATGCGATATGAAAATAAAGTGTCACTGGTTTATGTCAAAACTAGTATGTCAGCTCTTGTCAATTTAATAGAAACGATAGTTTCATCCTTAAGCGTTTATTTAACACTACTATTTAAGGTTTAAACTAAACCACGTCCAACATAGTCCTTCATACATACATACATAATCGAAGATCTCGTATACCAGAAGGTGTCGAGGTGTAAAGTTCTCTTAATTTAGTTCCACAGATTCAACAAATTCACGCCACTCTATCTATACTGTTTCTGGCTAGGGCCTTCGCCTCGTTCCATGTTTTTCCTCTTTTTTTCAGAAGTTCATCCGTACTGCACGTTTTTCTGGGTCGTCCTTTCCGATTTTTCCCGATTTTCGTTACCTCCCATATACCCGCTTCACCTGTCTAGTTTCATTCATTCTGATCAAGTGTCCCCACCATTACAGTTTCTTTTCTTCTACTTCAGTTCTTAATGATTTTGTTGTTAGCATATGTCTAAGGCGTCACTGGATTGTAGTCGTTTTGTTTGTCTTTCATCAAGTATCCAATTTTCTGCTCCATAGGTTAAGACTTGTAAGTATATTGCTTGATACACCGTCATTTTTGTTCTTGTTGTTATCTCTTTTTTATTCAAAAAGTTTTTGTAGAGTACATAATCCTTCAACTAATATTATATCTTCTCCAAGAATATCACAAAAATTACCATATTCTACTAATACTGATTTTAAAGACGCTTGTGACACAACATACAAAATCAGAATGACAATATAATGTCATAATGACACTCAATTTCGCGCTTTTCATATTTCAAATTTCAAAAAGCAATGCCAGCGACACCTGGTGAAATGTGTGAGTACCAAAACTTTGACGACAGTACACGGGACCTTCTGCCGTATCTATAGTACGTTAGTATTATATTATCTATGTTCATTATGTCAGTTTAAATGGGAGCTGGATTCTGCAGGTTTACCAAATATTTAATTCCTGTTAACTTTTGAGAAATCTAGGTTGTCTATTGAGAATTTTTAAAATTTTTGGGTGTAAATAAAGTTTTCGGAGCACGTAGGTACTTACACTTGTTTACACTTCAACAGGATGAATTGATTCAAAGTTTAAACTGAAACATAAATAGAGAGAAAAATAGCTTTGTAAATAAAGAACTTATTATGTGTATTATTGCGTTTAACGGTAATGGCTTACCATTTAAACAGAAATATAAGTATATAAAGACAAAAAAGGTTTATACACAGAATAAACACATTGTAGTTTCATGCAAAATTTCAACATTTGTCAAAATATAAAAAATAAGTCGCGTTGGAGTGCATTGGAGTGTTGACAGATTGTCAATTATATAAACGAAACTCGTATTTTACGTAAAGAAACAGTTTAGCCCACAACATACGGCTTCATTTAGTTATATATGCTCTCAAAGCTTCATTTACATCCAGAAAATTTTAAAATTCTCGATTGCTGGTATCCCGATTTTTCCTGCGAGGTGTACAACTGCCATGGAATTCCTTATTGTAGAAGTCATACTTTTATATCAAGGGGATTTCGCGTAGAAATCATGAAATTGTTACTGTTACAAAGTTACTTTCATAGCAGTGGCTGCTGTGCAAAATACTAACTTAAATGTGTACTTCAATACTTATTTACACGTTTCAGTAAATATTAAACACATAATCAAAAGTTTATCTATTGACAACACTTGACATTACACAATTGACAACTCTTAGCGCTTAGCATTCAGCGCCCTCTGCATTATGTCTACAGAAAAATATGATAAGGATGTATAGAATACGCATTACAGTTGTTAGGCAAGAACATAATTCACGGATGAATTTTTCCATCTACTTGCCGGTCTGGATGTAGTCTGTGTCCTTAAAATTGAGATAAATGTAGGTTAAAAACCATCCATCAAAAACAGAAAAGCCCGCTACGAACGCCATCTACAAATTACATCGAGAATCCCCTGGTCATTGTGGATTTTCAAGGTCGTTTTACTAAGTATGTTAAACAAGCCGCAATCTATTTCAATTTTTCTGCACCGATAGAAAACAATTTCCAAGGTCTTTACCACAGTTTCATGATACATCGAGGCTAAGTTTAGTCCAATCTTGCAAAAAGGAATAAAAGAAATACCTTCATATGAGATACCCTACTAAAGTTAGACTGGATAATAATCATATAGTAGATAGTATACGGAAGCTATTTTCTCTTTACTATTATTATTATTTTGTACTATAATGATAACAAGGGAGGATGGTTCTAAAAATTGAAATGGACCGCGGGTTGTCTAACATACTTAGTGAAACGACCTTGAAAATCCACAATGACTGAGGGATTCTCGATGTAATTTGTATATCGCGTTCGTAGCAAACTTCTCTGGTTTTGATGGATGGTTTTTAACCTACATTTATACGGGCACGTATATATGTATACATATATGTATATACGTGCCCGTAAGATCGAGCCCAGTAAATCATGAACTTGCTCTGCCAGTAATATACTCCTTCTGAAATCTAACCTTGTAAGAGTCCTTGGGTTACACATAATTGCACTATAACAAGATACTACTGTGTGTGATAACGAATGCTTATATAGCGAGGAATTATTATCGTAGCTTCCCATCTAATATTAAAATTGTAAACATCTGTTCTAATCCTAACAGCAAAGTAAGGTGAAGTACCATACTCTGTGACTAAATGAATAAAGGTAATACATTGAAAATATTAAACGCTATTTTAAAATTTCATCATTTTGCAAGTTGTCCCTTTAAACGATTTCATTGGGTTTGCAGAACAGTTAATTACAACATTCATCATTGCCAACAATAAATACAGCGAAAAAAAAAAAATAAGAAGTACTATTAAACATGTGAAGCTAGGACATGCACGAAGTATTCAAAACAGAGAGAAAGTTAAAACTAAAAAAAGAAATCAAATTTCACCAAAATCAAGAACCCAAATCTTCAAAATACTAATCCCGCTCAACACAAAACTCTATATCCTAATATAATCCTAAATATCCATAGCCAAACATAATCACTAAACCACTTGCCCAACCCTAACCAATCAACATTAGATCCAAACTGAAACATTTCGATTTGCTATCTCTCTATCTAAAGATTAGGTATAAACAAAACTTACAAACCAAAAATAAACTAGATAACTATTACCTTTTATAAATTTAATTTAATTCTTACTTCAAGAGTTATTATTATATTAACAAAACAATAACAAAAAATCTTTAGAACTCATATTACATGATGTCTGTTCTGAAATATAAATGACATATCAATCCTAATACAATAACGTAGAAGGACATAAAAATACAGTAGCTGTTAAAAAAATACTTATCGGATACTGAGATACATACATACATTATGTATATATCGGCAAAAAGAGCATCTTTCTCATTTCTTAAACAATTTCACATTAACAGCAAAAAAAAGATGATTTATCACTTCCATGGGGGATACAAAAACAAATCCCTTGACGGTCTCTCATTTCTGGAGGACCTCCCAGAAAGGATCTCGTTTTTTTTATTTACATTTCGTACACGAACTGATGATATTTTTCTCCGAATACCGAAATATATCGCTAAACTTTATGTTTGTACAAAGAACAGCGAATATATCGGTAGGAATATTTATTGGTTTGTTTTTCTGCTCGAATAGGATATCGAAGAAAAAACAAACCGTCTGGAAACAGTTATTCTACGTCTGTATAGTAATACGCAGATGTGTCTTCCCAGTTACTCTACAAAAGCGAATGCAAGCAGAGATCAGTAACCATAAAAGGTATATTACCTCTGGAAATTTACATCTGATAATACATATAGAAGATGATACCTAAGATTGTAAATTTTTAATACACAGTAAAACGTAAATACACTCTCAGAAAAAAGTGACGAGTACACCGAGTACAATCTGAACGCGTAAAAATACATGCATTATATTAGCGGTACATAAAGATTTCCCCTAGACGAGTAGACGCAACGAGTTTCAATTTTTTTTTATAGCTATTAGCATTTTTTACTGAGCGTCTCCGACAGCTGTAAAATTCAGTCAGCATGGAAACCGAAGCGGATGGGAGAAGCCGGTCATTCTTACTGTGGCGCAAAGCGATACTATGTAGTCGTACTTTCTGCTCAATGGAAGGCCATTCGCATAGCCTGAGTAAGTTTGAGCGAGGAATGGTTGTGGGCATGCAAATAGGGGGTGTATCTTTGGCATGACGAGAATGAAATGAGAAAGGACGTACGCGCCTTCCACATTACCACAGTCTCAAACCAACTTGGATCTGTTTGGACGCCAGGAAAAGAAGGCGTACTCACTACGCGAAGTGTACGCGGGCGTTTGCTTGAAAATGGACTGCGAGCGCGCCATGCGTTGCAGCGGATTCCATTGATTCGCGAACACCGCCGTGCGCAGTAAAAATAACATTATGTAAATTGACTTTGATACTTTCTTTGAAACTGTCAATATAAATAAGAGTTGTCCTACATTTTGCAAGGGAATGTAATAGTAATAATAATAATAAGCTTTATTACCCAACAGGCCCGATGACAGGGAATACAAAATCAAAGAATATTATTCCAACGCGTGTACAAATCTTTAAATAAGTAAATAAGAAAGTAAATAAATAAATAAACATAATAATCAATAATAAATAAATTAATCAGATCAGAGGCACTATTACACAAATAGATCCTCAAGCTTGTTGGCGAGCCTTCCTCATAATGTTCGTTCGTGCAAAGGGAGAACCAAACGTAGTGTTAAGTTTGGAGCTCATACGAGGCACCAAAAATGTCAGACGTTGTAATAGATCAGGACAGTCAACATTGTTCTTCAACAGTTTCTATAGGAATCGTCCAGGGATACTAGATTGTGACACAATAACAGCTCTGATTGAGCCATTCCTCTATTCGGCTAAATACTATCCATTTTAAATAATCAGATGCACTATTACACAAATAGATCCTCAAGCTTGTTGGCGAGCCTTCCTCATAATGTTCGTTTGTGCAAAGGGAGAACCAAACGTAGTGTTAAGTTTGGAGCTCATACGAGGCACCAAAAATGTCATACGTTGTAATAGATCAGGACAGTCAACATTGTTCTTCAACAGTTTCTATAGGAATCGTCCAGGGATACTAGATTGTGACACAATAACAGCTCTGATTGAGCCATTCCTCTATTCGGCTAAATACTATCCATTTTAAACGATAAAAATTTAAAAAATCGACGATAGACAGGCTCTAATGACAGCATATCACATGTGCACAATAGATCCCAGATCAAGGAAGCATATACAAGTTTGCTGAGGACATAAGCAAAGTAAAGTGACTTCAGATGGGAGATATTCTTGAAGTATTTGGATATGCGAAAGATAAAGCCAAGTGATCTGCAAGCTTCAGAACAAATGTTAATAATGTCTGACTTAAAGCTAAGGGAAGAATCAAAGGTAACGCCCAGATCCTTAATTTCAATTTTAGTTGACAATATGTTTTCGCCAATGCGGTAAGGCAGTATGTCTAATGGTAATGATCTTGTGTATGACACAACACAAGATTTATCAACATTCAATTTAAGTTTAAATCGACTGCACCATGCAACCAGATTATCGATGTTATCCTGTAAAGCTGCTACGTCAGCAGCAGATGTAATTTGAGAAAATATTTTAATACCATCGGCATAACCCAAAATAGGACAATTCAATTGTGGAATAAATTGAAGTTAAGTTTATCCCTATCATATTGACAAGTGGAAGTGGTGCTAACACGAGTACACATGCACTATGCCAAAGTACGTTTCAAAAGAATAAAAGAAATTGTCACAAGAGTCGGTACTTTAAATATTCTCCCAAATAGCCAAGTAAATACGAATGTCTGCCTAATAGAACTAGTCCAACCTTTCTAAGCTCTTGTACTGTAAACTAAATATTTACCATCTTTTGTAGGTACTTAAAAACATTGAAAATATAGTTCAAACCGAAAATAGTAGATCACATTACTTTAAAGACAGCTTACGTAATTGTATCTCCAAACATTACCAAGCTTATTACAAAGTTTCTTTGAATCCGGAGAGGAGGCAGCCAAAAAAATAAAACACAGACTTTTACTCTTTTTTAATGTCTGAGCTTTCGTAATATATTAATTCATCAGAAACAAAAAGAGAGTACCATACTATAACCTTGTTTTACTTATTGTTTTTAATTGTTTAGAACATTTGCTCTGTTGTACATCAATTTGTAGTGTTAAATTCAATTTTAACTTTTTATCTTCATTACCGGACGTAACATGTCCTTGTCTTTCATTTTTTTCTCTGTTCTGATACTTGTTTTTTACATAGTACTCTCTTGCTGCCTCTGATGAAGTAATTAATATATTACGAAAGCTCAGACATTAAAAATGAGTAAAAGTCTGTTTTTTTATTTTTCATCTCCTCCATTATGCAGCCCTTAATCTCTACTCATTTCTTTGATTACTATTTCTAACATTCTAGGATTAAATTGTTAATAGAATTGGTTCATATCCTGTTTTCCCTGCAATCTTCACTCCTGCATTAAGTTTTCATTACATTTGCGTTCCGTAAACTTTTAATAATAAAAGCTCATGAAAAAATTGTAACATTTTTCCCTTAAATATTCATCTCTACATTAATATTTCGTTAAAATCACAATCAGTTTCAGAACTCCTAAAATAAATCTGAAATTTGCGTAAATAACATTTGATTTTAAATTCCAGGTAGAGTTTTAAAAGTATGTACCATGCATTTTAATTGTGATGTATTTACAATTACGTCCGAAAAGGTCGACTTCATATTAATGCCAGAAGCTGGACTAATTCTCTTCTTCGTTAAAGTTCGTCCTTTTAATTATCTTTTACTGACTACTAACACCGCTAAAAAGTCCATAAGAATTAGAGACGCAGCGTTTCAACAATTCCAGATTTTTTATAGGAATAAAAATGTTAGAAACTTTTACGTCAGAGTAATTAGAAATGGATTCCGCTTTTAGTTCTAAACGTTCTGGTAGATTGTGACCTTCTCTTAGATATTTGACTTGGTATGCTTTCCTGAACACTTGGCTGAAATTTTTAATATAAGTTGCTCGATACAATGATAATCTTATTAATTTTATGTTGCTGCACGACATGATGATTTGACTCATGTATTGAATAGTCTTACTGTCATATTATTTGGAAGGCTGCTTTAAGGATTCCATTGCCTAATCCTTTAACTATGGAGCTGTTCTGATAGAAACCACATAACCGTGAACTTAATCCTCAGAGGCAACGAACGATCTTTGCCACTTAAAATGCCCGAGTTAGAAGTCTGCCAAAAATCATGCCCAAATATTTTGCCGAGAAACTCCAACGTAAACGGAGGTTACTAATGTGCAAGTTGTCATGCAGCGGTCTAATTTTCTTAGTGTAACGAATGGCGACAATCTTGTTCTTAGTAATTTTTAAGCACCATCTAGGTTTTAGTACTGTGACAGCTCTCTCTTATGTATTAGATAATATGCTAATATAGTAGAGTCGGCAAAGAGGGGTTTCACTGCAGTGCAGAGAACAACGTGGAGGGGTCCAGCAGCTGTATCAAGTTGATAGTTCAGCGACGTTTACGTACTCGCATCATTTATGTTCGTGACTTTCATGAGCCAGCAAAGACGATACGCACGCATGAATATTTACACATAAAATAATGACAAAAATGTATTATATAACGTGCTAAAACATTTACTGTTTTAAGAAGCTTCTATGAAATCACAAACTGAGTGGCATCTATTATAAATATTTCAATAACTAAATATGTTGCCACAAGCAAATATGTATATACAATATACAGGGTGGTCCTACACTCCTACACTGGTACACTTTAAATGGACCACCCTGTATAATAAATATGTTTTAGTGATGAAAACGACATTCTGCTCATTCATTCTTCTTTCAACAGTTGGCCCAATTATATAATAAAATTTTATTATTACTTCATTTGTTTTTAATATTATAGAATAATGTGAGATCTGTAGGATATTTTAGGTTATTAATAATTTTTTTTTTTAATGTGGTGGGTGCTTAGTTGTAGTGACTCCGTAAGCTGTATCGCTTGTCTGGCTATCACTGCAACTCTCGCGGTGTAGTTTTGTGTGTGTATGTTGTGTTCAATTAATAATAATAATAATATATTTATCCAATGGATCTAAAGTACAACGGAATGTACAAGATATACAATAAGTCAGCAAACATACAACAAAAGTATAAACAAATCATACGGTTCTAATAGAAATTAGCATATATATTATATAAAAAAGAAAAACCATAGAAATACTCATCTAACCATCTAAAAACTCTTTAACTGAATAATAACACCGTGTTAGTAAGAAGGCCTTTAAGGCATTCTTAAAATTAGTATAGCCATTGACTGCTTTTATCTGATCACTCAACCTGTTATAAAGTTTACATCCCATATAGAATGGGTTATTCTCAAATGTGGATAAACGGTGAACAGGCAACACAAAATCGTTGGATGTTCTCGTAGGATATGCATAGATATCACAGTGCCTATTTAACTCATTGGGAGTTCTATAGACCGCCGGTACTGTTTCCAAAATGTAAACACACGGCAATGGGAAAATTCCTAGTTTCCGGAAGAGGTCCCTGCACGAATGCCGCCTGGTCACACCCCAAATATTACGCATTGCTCATTTCTGTAATTGGAAAATTCTAGAAGCCTGTCCATAGTTACCCCAATATATTACACCGTAACGAAACCGCGATTCAAAACATGCGAAATAATATTGCTTCAAAACTTCTCTGTCTGTGACGCTTGCTAATCTATAAATGGCGTAACATACAGGAGATAAAGCAGTCGCCAGTTGCTCAACATGGGTCGACCAACCCAAATCAAAATCAATGTGAATACCCAAGAATTTCACAGTAGATATCTGCTGAATGGATTGATGTTAAATTCTTAATATATAACTCTGTCGAATCCCGTTTCTTCGCCGTGAAATTCATAAATACTGTCTTAGTTCTATTCAAATGCAAACTATTGCCTCCAAACCAGTCCACAAAATTATTTAACATTAGCTGCATATTCGTTAGTAGACTATCCACGTTGTCATCTGAAAGACAGTAACTATTATCATCAGCATACATAACCAGGTTTCCTAAAGTTATGACACGTGGAAGATCATTCGCAAATAGAATAAAAAGTAGTGGCCCCAGGGTGGAGCCCTGCGGAATACCTCTGGTCACAGCCAATTTTGACGACATTCGACTATTAATCTCAACTACTTGCTTCCTACACGCAAGATAAGACTGAAACCATTTATGCATAATTCCCCGGAGTCCATAATTAAATAACTTGTCCAGTAGCAAACTGTGGTCTACCATATCGAACGCCTTAGATAAATCCATAAAAATACCAATACATAATTAAGATGATCGTGGAGCTAGTGGGGTTAGCAACCACGATCATCTTAATTAAGTTTAGTTAACGTTGTGACAGCCGTTACTTCCCCTCTAACTATAATACCAATACACTTCTTTCTGTTATCAACTTCCTTGTATACAGTAGAGAGAAACTTCATTATGGCCGTAATTGTCGATTTACCACTCAGAAAACCATGCTGAGCTGGATGAATTATCTCGTGCTTATTTATGAAGTCAATTATTTTTAGAGAAGCTATCTTCTCCAGTATCTTGGAGATAGGTGACAATATGGAAACTGGCCTATAATTATTTAAACTCAGCCGATCTCCTTTTTTAAATACAGGTATTATTTTGGCAACATGTCTTGAACAAGTCAGGAAAAGTTCTCTCCTGAAAAGACCAGTTAACCGAGCTGCACGAAGGATACGCAACAATTGGTGCACACAGTTTAATAATCTTAATGCTAATGCCATCCGTACCAACCGCGATAGTGTGTTTCAGCTTATCAATAATGTTAAATATATCCTTAGGGAATACCATGTCTATAGATATTGTAGTTGGAACAACTCTATTAGCAATCTGCACCTTATGAGTACTTTCTGGATAGTCACCCACAAAAGCCTTGTTAAACAAATCTGCTATTGCGCCTGGGTCAGTAATGAAAGCATCATTATGAAGAATTTGTTTGATATTAGTGATCAAGAGGGTATAGTTTTAATAATATTCAAAAGAGAAACTTTGGGTTTATGGATTTGTTTGATAATTATAAGTAAATAGTACTAAATGGTTCAAATAAGGAATCTCTCATATATGTATCGGTAAAGCCAGGCTTTTGTAACAATGTTAGTATTATCGTAGGCGGAAAAAAAATTAAATCAAGAAAACTGTCAGAAAGCACTTAATAAATAATAGGGTTGTTGTGCTGATAAAAATTGCTAGAAGAAAGATAATCAATGAGAAAATCTGTTCAATAATTATAAAATTTTCCAATTCCGGAATTCAAACTCGGAAATTGCAAATTTGTTAGAGTCCTTACGATATAGTGTTAGAAATGTGGTTAAAAGATACAAAGCTACAGGTTTGGTTACTACAAAGCCCCGAAATGTCAGAAAAAGTAAATTTACTGAAGCAGATAGGCGAGTACTATGAAGAATTGTTGAACGTAACAGACGTGCAAATTATTTACAACTAAGTGTTCTCTGGGGTAGCAAATTTGTAGATCCACGAAGAATTAAGTTGAAATTGGAAAAATTATTTCTTCTAAAATATTGTTCTCAATTGACTGTTTTGTTTAAGGCAAAAGAAAAGCTTGTGTTAACAACACAGCAGAAAAAAATAGATTAAGATGGTCAAAAGAACATAAAAATTGGACAACAGAATAATGGCGTGCAGTACAATGGAGCGATGAAGTTTGTGTAGGTAACAGTAGAAGTCGAGTCATTCGCCGAAGAAATGAAGCTTTGCATTCGGACTATTTAAAAGGAAAAGTAAAATATCCTGCCCTACTTCCAAAGGAGTGGGAAAACTTAATTTTATTGAAGGCATAGGGAACACAGAAAAATATTTGGACATTTTAAAGGAATCGTTGTTACCGGTAAGGGAACAAAATTTGAGATCCGGACAAGATTTTTTGTTTCAGCAAGACGGGGCTGCATTCCACACTTCTAAAACAACTTTAAAATGGGTGAAAGACTTCAACGTACCACTTTTAGAATGGATTTCTAGTAGTCCACAGATCCTGCTAGAACAATCCCGGAGTTGAAGCAGAAACTACAAAAAATTTTAGATTCGTTTACCCCACAATTTTGCGACGGGTTGGTTAATACAATGCCACAAACAATTTTGATTGTAATAGTAAATAAAGGTGATGTTACCCAGTGATAAACTTACAAATGGCGACTTTCATATGTTATGTATTGGTTCCCATTTTTTTATTTGTTCCTATTTCGTATTAAATTATTAGACTCATCGTTTTTTTTTACTTAGCATAAGCCAAAGGTGTTGTTACATAATAAATAAAAAATAGTTTGTGTGGTACTCGTATTTTGCCTGACAGAGGCGCGAATGTAGAGCCAACTGAAATGTGAAGGGGCTCGTAGTCACGAGCAGAAGGCATAACGTTTCTTATCGATGTCCAACTTGGTAATTTATAATCGGAATACTTGCTCCAGAGGGAGACCAATGCTTCTTAGCCTAGTAAAGTGAACGGTAGATTACATAGAATAAAACAAACATCTATATTAAATGTTAATTGTTCGTTGTATCGTTTGCTACGGATTGCAGAACAGTGTTTTATACTTTTTAAGTAGCGTTCACACTTACACCTGCTGGTACAAGTCAAATAGTTGTCGCATCTTGTACATTTAATTGTATCGCTTTCGCATTCTAAATGCGGCATACTCGCTATTACGTTTTCTAGTTTCTTTAAAATAGGCCGTTTCCGAAACGTATCTAAACGTGACATTTTCTAAATATGTGTGTACTGATAAGCACTTACAACGACCAGTGGAATAATACTGAACAAGTGTGCTTTGATACGGACGCTCGAGTTTCCGTGCCACATCTCTACATTGCTCACCGTATACTACATTGAAAAGTGACCCTCTTTGCCGAGTCTAATTATGAGATATGGAGCAATCTACTTATATATACTTGTCTTCGTTAAGATTTATTCAATAACAAGTATTTATAATAGTTCTTAAATAAATTTTTCTAAGTTAAACTGCACCCACAATCCAACAACCAAACACCTCATAATAAAAAAGCAGTTACACAATTTAACTGGTACAATAAAAACGAAATTCAATCGGGAAGGCTTAAGTACGACATTTACAGAAATAGAATGGGATTAACTATAAAAACTTTATACGCAGAAATCAATGTCTTTCCATTTCGGGTCTACCGCTGTAAACGTATCAACTACGTCTGGACGTTATCGACGAAGCTATTAGTAACATAAGCTCTTTGCCTCTAATAAAAGTTACGAGTAACTGTATATCTGCTACCGCCTACTCTAACACAGTTCGCCTGGTTGACTACCACGGGCACGGTTATCAAACTCTGTAGTATTTATTACATGTAAAGGATAAAGTTAGGAAGTAAAAGAAGAAATATAACTACAGTTTACGGTGCTGATAAATTAATAAGCTATATGTATTTATGTATGATATAATATTATGGAGGTTTTATTAAATTATCTTTATTTCAATCAGTCTTTATACATTATTACTATTATATGATGCATTAGATGTAATATAAAACGCAACTGTAGTAAAACTCGCTCTATATTAAGAGGACACAACGACATAACAAAATACATCGACAGCAGATAAAAAGAATCGCTTTAGGGCGTGAAAGATGGACACACAAAATGAAATAGGTATACAAATTTAATAAAAACATCCAATTGTTGAATATAACACCAAAACCAACTCAACGAAGGATTTTATGTTATGTGTATCCTACAAATTGTGTGTTAGCAATTTCTTAAATTATTTACTCTAAAATTTGCGCGATAAAACAATATTCGAATAAATACGAGCTAATTGAAATTTCCAACAACAACATCATCTTCTTTATTTGAACATACAACACATATTTGTTTAAGATTCAAATAAATTCTAATGTAAACAATACGTAAAATCTACCAGTTCCAACATCAACAAATAATAAAAATCTCTATTAAATGTATTTCCTCATCGAGCGATTTTTTCGTGTTACCGTTTGTTTGTTTCCATAAAATTGATTACAAAAGATTAACTTAGAATTGGATACCGATTAATATTACGCGTATACAAAACTGAACCCCCTCTCGCTAAAAATACCGTATATGTATATTTCGACAACATTTACCGCGGAAATAATTCCACAGACCCGAAAATCAATTTCGTAAATTGCTCGCATTTCTCAAAAACAAATTGCGTAGTGATTTATCACACGATATCACACGCTTGTGGGGGACCGATTTCTCGTTTATTATATTTTCGCTCTTGATTTTCCTCAATTATCTCCTTGCACTCTTATCTTATCTTGAAGTAGTATTGTAAAGGAACAAACAGAGGACTGGTTATGATAGGGTAACGCCGAGAAATGATAAGAGCTCGCGTTAACTTGAGGTAAACTGAAAAGAAAAGAGCTCGCAGAAGATTCCTTCAGTTCGAGGATGAGTGCAAACGACAAGATGGAGGGATTGCGCAATAGAAAACGAGAGATATTCGATAAATTCATTTCCTTTAATAAATGACGACGTCTCCAGACGATTATACCAAACCAATGTTGTCGACTACACCGATCTTGACGGCACCACTTTACTCCTTGCGCGTTCAACTCCATTTGAAAAGAATTTCCATTCGATTCGGATGATTGTAAATGTGCCGGGAAATTCTCCATCGCGTCTGACACCTTCCGATTGAAGCTAGACTTCCATCTGTCGTCTAACTGCGAAAATAACTATAATTGAGTGAACTACATGTTTAAAAAGGAAATTTTAAAAACGAATATTTCGAGCGATTTTTCTTCCAAAATTTTTACAACTTTAGTAGAGGCCTAATTCAACAATATATGGAATTAGTTTGTTCAACTTTTGGTAATAAAACACCATCAGAAAGTACTTTACAATTGATTTGCAAAGTATCAGTAGGTAATAAACTTCGTAAAGATTAACCAAAACTAGTTGTTGTTTCAAAAAATATCGATGCTGTGCGCAACATTATTAAAGACAATATTTAAGCAAATCAAAAATCTTAATTCATTCCTTTTCAAACTAACATTTCTGTGCCAAAAGAATCTGTTACCGATGGTTTCCCCATAATCTGACAGATGTTCAAACAATGCTCTTGTGAATTGGTGTATAGAAACGCTTGAAAAATTCGCCAGAGAGACTTCAAAATTCCTGTAGGAAAGCCTAAAAGGCTATAAAACTTAGACATATTCGGATGAGCCAAAAACTAAGCAACGAACTACTGTTCCTAAATGAAGCATACCCCACCAAAGTTGTTCGTTTACGAAGAATTGCAGAGAAAGCCGTTGCTGCTTTCTTTGATTGTACTTATCATGTCGCACTTATTGCTTTAGAAGGAAAAATCAGGGAAGCCAACCGACATTACATAATATTTTATCATGATGCCTAGTCAGTAATGTACACTTCAGAAAACTGCTGAAGCCTTCAGAAGTCATGTTTTGAGGAGAAGAAGAAACGGTTCTGAAAATTAATTTTAACATGTGAGATATAACTTCCCGTGCTAATTTCACCTTTAGACTACTCTATATGCTTGACAATAATTGAAAATCAACAATTCCTGACAACCTTCATCCTTGGTTATTCGAAAGTTAAATCAAGAAAAGCGAAAATCTGCTAATCTTCGTAGTGGTATTTCTTCCGTTCAGAGTGAATTTGTACACAAACTAAAAATTTTTCTTTTCAAATCTCAACATGCTCTAATTATCAACCGCGTTTCATTAAGATCTGAATTTGGCAGTCAGAGATTTTCTTAAACATGTATAGAGTATGATTCACGGAACTGGTTCGTTTAAACTTTTTGATGTTTACGTAATCTAACAAAATAATTTAGCATCTAAAATTATTGCTCATTTCAACTAACTTGATTGTCAAAATAATTGGTATTTATGTGTACTATATATTATACATCTAGTCATAGTCTAAATCTGTCACACAGAATGGCAAATAAAATAAAAAATAATTATGGAGAAATAAGTATACATATTTTGTATTTATTTTACATTCATGGAAGAAGACAATACAATAGAATTGTGGGTAGTACACGTCTAATATCAAATCTAATATTTAACAACAGATATCCAAATTTATGCCAAATGACGTTCGTAGATAGTTAAACAATAGAGCTATATATTTGAAAAAAAAATGACTAACTCAAAATCGGTTGATTTTTGATATGTAACCTACATATATCATGGTATGTAGTAAGTTTTGATGGACAATTGCATGCGCGATTTAAAAACTAAAGAAACATATTCCTATTTAATTAAAATTAAGAAAGTTAATGTGAACTTGTAGTGAACCACAAGTGAAGCAAGAGCGTAAATAATTTTGTTCATGAGACTGAATGACACTATCCCTAAGTGCAAGTTTCAGTTGAAAATTCGCTAATCATCTCTTTCCATTGCTTTAAAATTTACTCTACATCAGTGCCCACGCCCCACAAGGCCAATTTGATTGTTAAGGGAGGCAATTCGAAAATGGATTCGACACGAATTTAATCCTTTTGCTCCGGGCCATTTAAATGCAATGCTAGATATATTTAGGTGCCAAAATTGAACAATTTAATTTAAAAAAGAAAAATTATGTATGTATATGTTACAATTAATAGGCACCTTTATTCGAAAATAAAACAATAAATAATTCAATTTATTTCATAACATATTATAATAATATGTTTTTTAAATAACTTTTTGCTCAAATTACTAAAAATATAAATATAAATTGCCATGCCTATCAACAAAATTATCTAAAAAACAAAGAATTCATTTATATATCGAATTTTAATTATATTTAGTAATAATGAAGGAATAATGATTTAATACAACATTAGAAATCGAAATGATTTGTTTTTTAGATAATTTTGTTGAATATTAAAATTTTTAGTAATTTGACATATATTAAATCAATTTCTTCCATCGAAGAAGTTATTTATATTATTATATGTTATGGCATTTAATTAATTGTTTTATTGAATTTATATGTTACAAGGGGGCATAAGAATTTTAGAAAGGCTTAGGTGGAGCATGGCACCAGAAAGGTTGGGAAACACTGCTCTAAATGGTTCCATATTTGTTCTTTAGTATCGCAAAATTATAGCTCTTACCAAGCATAGTTACTAAAAAAATTAAAAAGGCCACAGTTCACTACACTCCCTTTCTTGAAATTCAAAATTCTAAAGCCTTTCGCAATCATTTTAGGTTCATTCTCTACTGCACTAAAATTTTACCTTTTCTAGTTCATAAGATAATTATTGAAAACAAAATTTCTATCTTTAATTTATAGATGTTTTTAGATCAAATAAAATTGTAATTAATTAAAAATCAATTTATTGGACACATATTTTCTTCCACTAAAGAAGCGTACTTGTAGGTCAAGTGGAAATATATGGAAATATTACAACCAAGTTTAATTTTTGGCGTACATACAATAGCTACTCTAATTTTATCTTTCCAATATTCTTGAAACACATACCCTAAATCCTCAGCGGAAGCCTAACGCAACTTACAACGATACCTAAATTTCTTATTTTTTGAAAAGAAGCAAATAAGGTTTCGTCCTATTATTTCGTGAACTATACTTAGAAGTATGGAATTTTACAACAATATGTTCAGAACAACTAGAACCATTTGTGTATGATAATTTTCAACATTTCGAATTGTGAAAAAAGGGAGTCGACGTAAAAATTATTTTTTTCAACAACTTTTTAATATTATTTTACAAAGCTCTGGAAGAATGGAGAACAAGCCAAAAGCAACTTAGAACAATTTTTAAAATACGTAATTTTGGAATGTGGCGGGGAATCTAACTTTACGCGGGCATACAAATGTAAAAGAAGAATACAACGCATTACATCGGTATAAACTTTTAATTTATGAGTACAATGCACAAGGCTGCCTCGATTAACCGTTGTCCGTTCACAGGGCAAGTGAAGATGGGTCCGATCTCGTACGTGCTTCAATATGGAGTATTGAATGAAATTGTAATTTACAATTTCACAATATAACTTTACTTTATGATAAACTGTACCGAGTTTTGCACCTAAGCTTATATGCACAAAGCGCTAATATATTTTTAAATCTTTTTAGCAACGGGTGTATAGGTTCATTAAAAGATGTTGTTAAATTAAGTTCAAATAGACAGGGCGATTTAAAAGAAGCTATATATTAAAGTTGTCCAAATTTAAACGTAATGTCATTTAATAATTTTTGAGAAGATCGATCAAGATTTTAGACGCGTACTTGCTTTAAGTTGTGTTTCTTTATCTTTAGAATTAATAATAAATAATAAAATAAAAATGTTTCCTAAAAGATATCCAGAGTAAGTAAAAACTTACTTTGCTTTAGTTAAATTAAATTTTCTAATTTTTGAAAATATTTAAGCCAATGTATTAATTTTAGGTATCATTAAAAAAGGCTAACAGTCCGATTTTCAATTTATTATTTTCTGAAACTTACGATTCTTAAAGAGTACTTAAGACATCTTTCTTGCTGAAAGAAACGGCTTGGAACACACTAAATGTGGTTAGAGGTTATTGGTTAGAGAGAATGTGAGTGTTTCTTACAATTTTACAAAGACTTGATAACTACATTTAATTATTCATCTTAGATCTAACACGTTTCTAGCACATTCATCTGTATGTTGATAATGGATGAACTTTTTCTAATACAAATTGATGTCAAAATCATCAGAATTCATTGTCATTTAAAACTAAATAATAATGTTATTTTTATATCATCATTATCAAGCACCATGTGTCTACTAACATATTTTCGAGTAGGCATCACAAACGTCTAAAATTAAACAAAGTACAACTTGTTGTTGTAGAAATGCCCGCTAATAACACACACGATATCTACATATAAGGAAATCTTACCTAATAATTGTATATTTTTATTATTAAAATTGCAAAGTTTGCTTTTTCTTTGAAAACATCAATCAATTTCTACATCAAAAACGAAATAGTATTCAACAACGTGCACCCATGTAACCTATTTTTTTATGACGAGGTAGTTCATGTTGTTTATTAAAATCCATTTTTCAAAACATACACGTAACACGCTTTACTTTTTCACATAGCCATATTTTGTAATATCATATATTAGCCCCTTTGATCTCTTTGCGCGGCTTACGCTAAATACACACGGCTTGCATATTCACATCGTACATCAAACAAGTTCCGTCCTGACAATACAAGCTTGCTACAACCGCACAAATTGGAATAAATGATGTAAAAGCTCTTACGTCCTAGACTATAAAGAATATAAAGAATTCCTTTGAGACCTCAATAGATTTTGTATCTGAAAGAAAATATTAGGACAAACTTTAAAAAAATTAACATGTTTCTTTATTTACAAATTATTTCGAGTTAATGTTAATGGCGCAAATCAAACAATTTTATCACATATCAAAATCTTAATTTCGTTTTTGTAGATTCTTCTTTCTTGAAACTTGTTCGTTTGAACAACAGATGGTACTGCAACAAATATAATTTGCAATAACAATATACATAAGTTGTCTTCAATAGTATCGCTATTATTAAAATATGTTCTTCTAAATTAACATTTAATGATAAAAGGTCTTTCATGTCTTTCCTGCTATTTTTAAAATTTTATGGTCATTGTACCAAAACTTACGCTAAGTTTGGATAATTCTTGTAGAAAACAAATTGAAATAGTGATAGTAGTAAAGGAAAAATTAAAGGAATGTGCGCTTGCCTCACAGAGTCCATGGAGGTGCACATCAAGAATATCGCATCGATTCAAAGAGAATGACAAAACTGAAGATTCAAAGATTCTAGAAGACGTTGAAAAAGGTCGAAGAGCACCATACAAAGTGCTCAAGAGCAATGAAGTCCTTGTGAACCAAAATTAGAAAATATTAAAAATGGCTAAAGAGATAGGAATCGAAGATCATGCTAACACCAAATGGAGAGCATTAACTTCACTATTCTGAACAAAACCATGAAAGGAGCAAATATAGATGTCTGCACAGACAATCTTCTACCTTTTACAGGCTAGACTGATCGACAATGTGGAGTGAATCACAGCCAACTTACTACACAAAACAGAGAACGCCAATACTAAAGCAAATTATATAGCAGATGTATTTGTGGAACAGCAATGGTAGAGCAGCAAGATGGTAGACCTTAAGGAATAAGACCCGAACAAATTCGAGGGGGTCAAACATGTTCTATTTCTACCTGTCTTATCAATGCTTTTCTTATTTTTGCCAATAAGTTCTTGTTAGACCTTTGATAACCAGTTATAAGGTACGCATACCTTATAAAACCCTTGTTGGATTTATTTTTTTTATGTTGTGTTTGGTATATTTGGTTTGAATTCAAATAATTATTAATCTATTTACTTAAAACCACTGTAATATTGTACTTAGCACCTATTGATATTTTGATGAGATGATGAATCAAAGGCTAAAGTATAGCAATCAAAAATATCCAGTGCATGTGAAGGAACTGCAGAAATGGCAAGAATTTGTGAAGCTATGATCACGACAAAAGATCTCAATAAAGAGACAATATTTTTAAATATGAATAAAAATATCAATAATAATTCGCATGCGTGCTTCTAAACTTATGACAATAATGTTCATATTATATCTAGCACATCAGTATTGTTTAAATTGCTCTTATCAAAGTTAGATACAATAGAATGTGCACAAGCTATCGTATTCTCAGTGGAATACGCTATTTTTAAATCGTGTCATCCATTTCGCTATGCTTCTACATAGCGGACAATAGCTACTATCTACGTATCTATCGTTAGGATTAATGAAACATCAACATGCAATAAATAACACCGAACACGAACGGTGACATTAAATTAAAAATTGCATCGTTAGCAGGTTCGTTTGTATCAGTCGTTACGACAATAGAACGGAATTTTATTTATTTTTAATGTGTTTGTGTGCTTTAAAAATAGATAACAGAATTGTTACATAAGCTCTTTGCAAATTCAATTTAACTACGGACTCATCCACCGAAATAGAATTATCTAATAATTGAGTTTTAGGGAAAGTTTATGAATAACACTAGATAGCAAATTTCATCTTTCTATATAGCCGTAGAATGAGGTCATAAATATTGATATAAAACCTAAATTACTCTAAGATCCACATCCACTTTCCATAATTTACAAGTAGAAAAGCTGTACTGAGCAACGTTTTATGAAGCTCAAAATTATGCACTCCCTATTGACATTTCCGATTTCCTTTGTCCCCATTCCACTACTCTAGTAATGAAGGGAAATGCTGTTCGTTAGATCCGGAATGCATAAAAAGAAAGACAGACGGAGGCACGTCCGGTTAGTTCAGCCCAAGGATAAAGATCGTACGATTTTTATTGCCCTCTTTTGTTTTCGGTTCGGACATAGGATGGAGCGCTCTTCGATCGTGCCGGAAGCAGAGTATAAAAAAGCATTGACTTTCGAAATGCGAAAATGGTGACGTGGGAGTGTCAATTGGATAAGTTGAAACGAACTAAACGGTCGGTTTCTTTCAGAGTTGCTACTGGATAAATGATAGGTATATAAAAAAGAGGAGTTTTTGTTTTCAAAGTCCAATGTAACTCGATATTAAAGTGAAAATAAACACCATTGCTTTGCTCTTTATTTCTTCTATATTTATTTTTAATTTGTTATATTATAGTTTTATTATGTAAGAAAGTAGGAAACGACAATTTTTTCATTTCTCTTGATGCTCCAACAATAGTCGATCAACATATTAAGATTCTATTTTCCATAGGTGTAATTTCATCGCTCAGTGTACGATGATAATAGTAACTAGGAGCTATTCTGTAAGATGTTAAAAACAGATTGCACTTCTTTAAAAGGAAAGAAGTGCAATCTGCAAACCCGATCATAACAAACTAACTATTTATATGGATGGAACCTTTCAATATTGTACCAAGTTTTTTACCTTTCAAGCTTTTATAAAAAGTTATTATGTGCCTGTAGTGTTTTGTCTATTGTCTGACAAAAAGGCTGATACCTATTCAAAACTGCTGAGAACAATAAGTGAAAAATGCAAAGTTCTTGACTTGGAATTTAGACCTCGCAACATTGTCATTGACTTTGAATATGCAATTCACAGTGCATGCCAAAGTGTTTGGTCAGAAGCACAAATTACTGGATGCAGATTTCATTTATGTCAGGCATGGTACAGGAAAATTTAAGATTTAGGACTATCAATTGAATACAAAAATCTGATGTCAGATGTTGGACCTTTTCTTCGGTTATCTTTTGGAATTTATTTCCTTGAACCTGTAGTAGTAGGAGATTTTTTGCAAATGAAATATTTCCTAACATTCTTGACAATGATAAGTTAAACAGCTTTTGTGATTATGTATTAGAAAATTATATAGATGATAACGCACCATTTCAACCAGCTATGTGGGCTTCTACTACTGGCAGCATGCATAGGACAACCAATTCATGCGAATCTTTTCACAATAGAATCTTTTCACAGTAATAGTTTTTATTTTTCTCATCCAGCTATTTACCAGTTTGTAGATATTTTGTTAAATTTTCAGACAGAAACTTACGTTAAAATAAATGCCCAAAGGCCATGCATGATCGGATGCACCTTTTACAAAGACAATAAATGTATATAATTATAATTTTTTGACATTATTGACATTTCCGATAGTTTTTTGACATTTCCAAAGAAATCCGAACGTGATAACTGTAAAAAATAAACTTCGAGCGACATTTAGCATCTTAAATTTTTACAGTTTTCTTGCAAATTGCCTACGATATATCTTGGTAGTTTTCAGTCTTTTGATTTTCGCGAAACTGTTTGCAGACATTTTAAAACAATTTCAGATTTAGATACGTCAAATCGCTTGAAAGTTAAACACCGTTTATATCTGCTTCATTATAGGAATTGGCAAAAGAATTTCAATGAATTCGAGTTGGAAGCTCACAATCGATTCTGTTCAACCATTTTATTAACCACAATAAAAAATGACAGAGCTACAGATTAAGGGTTATCATTACAGATATTACGATGAGAGACCTCATGTTCGTTTTAACCGTAGGCTGTTTTTTTTTGTATAGCTCGTATTATCTTTACGAAAAAATACTACGAAAATTTTGAAAAAATATGTATTTAAATGCACATCATACATACAATATTAACAAGAGAGAGAATCTGACGAACACAAGAACTGTAGAGGGACAACTCGCACTAACGTACAGCTCGTTGCATCAAAGCAAAATTTGACTTCTAACTAGCGTTCATATTAGGTAGCTTCTTCATTTAACGCCATACCCAAACCTTCTATAGGAACCGACCTATCAAACCATCAACAATAACAACAGTTCTAATATGAACGCTTTTTTTGGCATTCTACAGCCATTAATTAATCCAAACGGGATATGAATTGGATTGAGACTGTCCCTTTTGAGACTCGCACGGACGTCAAACCTCTCTAATCGCTTAATAGACCCTCACGACGGTATGTGGTGTCAGCGGAACTATGCCATTAGAGCACCCATCCGGACAGAATCCGAGTGTCAAAACAAAAAGAGAGAATCTGACAAACACAAGAGCTGTAGAGGGACAACTCGCACTAACGTACACCTGGTTGCATCAAAGCCAAATTTGAGCTCGAACTGGCCTTCGTATTAGGTAGTTCCTACTATTACACCGCAGCCATCATCTCCAGTAATAATGCGATTCGTTAATTAACCACCTTCTTCCTTGTATCGACGGAGAAACGACAACACAACCTATCTTTCGATAACTTCGTAATTTCAGGAGAAACTATTCCCAAAATTTCAGTAAAACTACTAGAATTCAATTCGTCCGATGTAAAATAACGCAACCGCCTCTATAGATGTTACCTCTACCGTTGTCGACGGTCAACTGAACCGCTATTCAACGTCATGCGTGAGTTTGTCGACCTTAGGTCGTTAAAATGTTATTGTGACGTCAATGTGACGTCGACCGGAAGTTATAAAAAGTCATTAAGTCTGTATTGTTGCTATTCCGTAATTACGTCATTTTATAATGTTTCGGGTAATTAAAAGTAAATAGAAAGAATAAATAATGTTCTATTCTAGAGAAAAGGAGTGATATACAGGGTGTTTCAATAGTGCGGTGTCGGTCGACATCTCGATACCTGTTGAAGATTAAAAAAACTTTTAAAATGAAAGTTCTTTCATTCTTAAAGGGGGCGATAGCTTAAAATTGCTTTCGGTTATACAGGGTGTTTCGTTTACACAGCCTTTAAAATGCAATAATGCATAGAACAGGAATGTCGGTGGTTCTTTAGTTGCAATTAGTATACAATGCAATTTCGGTTTTCCCATAATATAAACTTTCTGTAGCACATTCTACACGTTTATATTCAAAAACGTATACAATGTAAGTAGCAATGTAAGTAAGCAACCAGCAAAGTTTTAATAACACTTAGGATAAAGTTTGATGGTTCGGTAAAGTATAATTGACATAACCACTGACATTCCTGTCATATAAAAAGTTGACAATAGTAAAATGGCTACATTTAATTTTAACTCCCACCACCATCTCCTATCAATAGGCTTTCGTAGTTCAAGTTGTTAGCGTGTATATATATGGTATATCCAATTGTATATTGCAATGTTATTATAAGAGCGACAAACTATGATTACACTCAGCAGTAGTAAGCTGGCCCTGCTACTCTTTAGAATAAAGTATTAAGCGCAAGATATTTCTCTATTTAGTCGTGTCCGGATACCTTTGAAGGTCACTGTACATGTGGGTGTCTACGGATTTACTTGTTCTGAGTCAAAGATTTTTTAAATTCTATGTAAATAAAAATCTATGTTTTTTGACAAACTGTAAAGGCAATTCTATCTGTATATGTATAATATTTAATTTTAATATAAAGGTAAAATGCAAAAACTTTCGTTTATTTCTGTATGTTTCTGCCAAAAATGATTAAATGTAAAATAAGGATTTTACGTCTCGTTATGTTTCACGGTTTGAATGAAGTCTAGCAAGTATGGTGTCGTTGTAAAGGGAATTCAAATAACCTTAAAATGAGTTATATAGCTATACAATATTACTACATTGCTACAGAAATTCCCTTTTGGTTTTAAAAATAATTAAAAGCTCACATAAGCGATTTTTTAATCAATTCTTCTAATTGAAAAATTACCTCCGTAATTTCCCCTAAAAGACCGAATGTTTTCTTAATTAACGTAATGTATTACTTCCGGCGCTTTTAGGGTGTTTTTTATGTGAAACAAAACAAAAGCACCCAAGCGGGCGAAAACGCAGGCAATTGTTTCCATAAAACACATTCTGCGGGTCCTTTTCTGCTCCGGTTTTTGTATAGTAGGTACATACAACGAAGAATCTAGAACCGTAGACTAACGGGTACCATTTTTATTTGTTCGCAGCTTATTTTCCGATCTACGGAATTTGTCCGGGACGACTCTAATGAACCTGTTGGCGGCTCTGTTCATGACCCAGTTACTCTACGTTATCGGCGTTGGCGGTGTACCCGTAAGTATAAGCAGATTTTTGTGGAAAGTATTTCTATTAAAATAGCTTTTCTAATTTAAACAAATATATCAGCAATTTTCTCTACTTTTAAACATTCTAATAATGTAACAAATATTTATTTACAATTAGAGGATCTAAAGAATCATCATTGAAACATATAAACCGCACGAGCGCGCAAACAATATCCTCAATGAAGCAAATAAGCTCGAAACTTTCGAAGATTAGCTCCCACAACACGACCAGCAACAACCGATCTACCACTGTTTATTTCAAGCTTAGCTATGCCTACAAAATGACGGAAAAGTTCTTTAGTTCTTATTTATTTAAACTTACATAAGATGAATTATTAGTATCCCTAAAGGGGACAACATTCGTGAAAAAAGTACGACGCTCCCAGCCTCTAGCTCTACCTCCACCTGACGAAATTTTGTTGTATATTTTTATGCCAGCATGTAAAGGTCTCAAGTTAGTTAAATGTAAAGTGCATTTCGGACGATGTATGTCGTTCTTAGCTCTAGTATACTTTGATTAAAATAACTAGATTCACCATTCCCATAAGAAAAGAGTTGCGCTTTAAAGTCGAGCTTTTGATGCGGCCACCAGGAGCCCGCCACTTGTACTTTACATCAAAAAATGTTTGTCTAGTTAGGCGGCAAACCGATATCTCACTGAATAACTTGATGTATTTATACTTTTACGTAATAGGTGGCGTTATTGCGATTGATAAAATTATGATAGAAAAACGTAATAAATTCTTAGAGTGATATAATACATGTACAGCTTGGGTATTAAGTAATGTCTGCCCCTTTGAAGCGCTTATTAAACTTTCTTCCGCTCATGCCCGTTCGGTCGTTTCCGTAAGTGCACCTGGAGATGTATAGTTGTTTTTTAGGCGAACAGCTGCTCATAAAAATTGCAAGCAAAGTAGAAATATATTGATTTCCGAACAGCTGTCGTGCAAAGTAGAAATTTTGATTTTGTAAATTTGCTTTGGGATAATGTTTAGAATTCATATTTAACACTTTCTATTACTTTTCATTTGTAAACAATAAATAGTTAAGGGGAATATTTTTTAGCGTACTATTCAAAAATGCCAAAATATATAGGGTGTCCCATTTAAAATAACGGAGCAAGTATGTGTTTACCTACTTTCGAGACATCCTGTATAGTTAAAAATATTTCTAGATTATGCAGGACATAAATTTCTTTATAACTTTTTTCTCTATTTTCACAAATGTAGCAGATATCTAAGATCCACGTTGAAACGGGACATCCTGTACATAACATCGACATATTCTCTGCATACACGCACATAGCTATTCAATTTTATCAATAAGCTTATTTTGATAAATATAACAAACTCTACCAATTTTTATTCCTTCCACCTTGCCGGTTGCAGAATACAAATATAATATTGGCACAGAGGACCCTAAATGCAAACTGTGCCAAACCGCCTTTGTGGATAAATCTTCCACTTAAATAAATACCGAAGAGTTGCTAATTCTACATAAATTATATGCTACACTTATGAACATAGTACATTATTGACACCTACAGATTTACTTAATAACGCTGTTTCTATTTTGATTAAAACTTTTCAAGACTGCTTTGACCGCATTAAACATAAAAAGAAGTTAAGGCATTGTGCCTTTAATATTGGAGATTGCAATTCGCATCGCCTGCTACTACTAAATCATTGCTTTTACTTTACATGCTTGATATTTAAACAATGTAAAATTGTTCCCGAGTATCCATGCAATGTAACAGGAAAGAAACTCAAAAAAGTTATGCAATTGTGAAGAGTTTTGTTATGTTCAAGTTTTAATATCTTAGTTACTTATATTGGTTTGAATACATGCTTTTCCATTCTTATTTGTTGTTGTGACACTGTTGCCTCTGGATTTATAGCTTTATAAGTATGTACCTAATTGAGAATCAAGCTAATTAAGTCACAATGATATGTTGAAGATAACATTTATTGATACCTATTTATTTCAGAAAATGGAAATCATTTTCTGCAATATTACTGTTGTTAGTTATGGGCACTTGTTAATAGATAGTGAATGAGGTATGTCGGTTGTATGCTAAGCTGAAATATATAATTAATGAGCAATTTTGTTATTTATGCGACATCTCTTGGTAACTTTTGTAGTTATTGTAATACGCATATATGTATAATCAAAGCTCTAGAGCGCGACCAAGTTAATCTGGCCCGCGGAAAATATGCGAACTAACTTCCCAACCTCTTACCCCGCACCCCCGCTAACCGTCACATTGAATGTTTGACAGCTGGGTACAGTCTTGCTCTAGGTTGTTTTCTTTAGATTGTGAGAATGGTCGCATACAGGGAAAAAAATACGCTTAAGCGCTGACGGTAAGCGATTTGCTGTATCGCTGCACGTTCCCTGAACGCTACATCATTTTTGTGAGGTAGTGATTTGCAAACCGGTTTTGTTTTCGAAAGTTAACCTAAAAATATGTATTAAAAAGTTTTATGTAAAATGGACAGAATACGCTGCAGCGATGTAGCGGAAAAAATATACGCTGTAATAATGGCGGACTGCTTTAAGAAAGCGCTGTAAGAATGACGTCATTACTTTGTCATTCAGGGAATTTTTCCATAAAGCGCTACAGCGCTAAGCTTCCCTGTATGCGACCAATTATCTCGCATAAGATTATATCACATTTAAATTTTGGCGCGCTGAGTTTTTGTTTGGGAATGTCGCGACAAATCGATGGTGCTGCTTGAGGGGTCAGGTTCACCTGGTCGCACTCTAGTATCATGTGTGCGAACTTAAGAGTTAGTTGGGAGGTTCTTCTTTCTACTATGTATATAACAGCAACTTCCAGAATCTACAAAGACGTTAAAAGCAGTATTTTGCAGCTTTTTGCGGCAAAAATCCATTTTTTGCAGTACATGATGTATTCCATAATACAATACCGTATTACAGCCGGGACTGCACTTCAGCATAATACACAGATAACAGTGTTTCATATGTTACTTTATCTCGGAGACGTCTGAATAGATACGCTTTTGATGAAATCTTGGCTGATAAACTTTCACAGTGATTTCTCCAAAGTATATTATCCTGCAGCAGTATGCCTAGAAACCTAACATAATTACTTTGGTTCAACATCTCGTTCATCAATTCTAAATTCTGCTCTTCAACATACCTTTGTCTAGTATGAAAATGCATGAATGTTTTTTTTTCTGTACTCGGCGCTGAGTTTGATATGGAAAAATCATCTGTATAATTTGTCCAGAAAATCGTTTGCTAGCGCTCCTACGTTTTCATTATTTGCTACTAATATGGCAATATAAACGTCACATCCGACAGAAATAGGGCGATATCATTGAAATATAGGTTGTAGAGAATAGGACCAAGTACTGTTCCTTGCGGAATTCCAGCTAAGACAGGCAGATGATAAGACCTTGTAGACGTCAATTTTCCATGGGCGTCCGTGAACATTATTTGAGAAAACTGCATTTTGTTAGTTAAATATGACGAGAACCATTCTGCGACATTACCTCTAATACCATAATTATATAATTTTTCGAGAAGCTTATTGTGTTGTACACAGTCAAATGCTTTTTGCAGATCACAAAAGATGCCAATACGAGATTCGCGACGTTGAATATGCTCTAGCAGTGTATTATAGAAACATATCAGCGCGGATGCTGTTGATCGGTTCTTCCGAAAGCCGTGTTGGAGTTGAGTTATTATCTCATGTTTATTGAGATATTGATTTAAACGATCTAACATACAATACTCAAGTATCTTAGATAGTGTTGAGGTTAGCGTAATTGGTCTACAGTTAGCAGGACATTTCTGATCACCTTTTTTATACACTGGAACAACAGCCGATAATTTCAAAGCATTTGGGAATATGGCTTCGCAAAAGGAAAGATTTATGAGGTATGTTAAGACATCAGCAAGATATTCTTTATACTCTCTAAATATGAAAGCTGGTAGTTCATCAGGCTCGGTAGAATGTTTGTTCTTCAGGTTGCCCATAATACCGCATACTTCCTCTCTCGAGAGGGGAAACAGGAACATGGACTGCACTCTCATAGGTATTCTACTGTCTACCGTAACATCAAGAATTTCTGCCATTATTGTCGCAGATATTGTTTGAAAGTGCTTGTTAAAGATATCGGTAACATACTTAGGATCACAAACCAGTCCTTCATTATCCTTAACAGTTATGTTCGTGGGTTGTGTTGTTCTACCAGTGCACCATTTCACGACCTTCCATGTGGCCGACATTTTATTATAAGATGCATTGATAAAATTGTTGTAAAAGTTAAACTTATTCAGGGTTTGCGTGTAGATTTTGCAGCTTCAGAATATAGGAAAAAACGCGTTGTTGTAGTGATAAAAAATAGTAGTAATGAATGAAGAAAATTTAGAATTAACGTCTCTCATTGTAAACTTTCTGCCAAGATTCGTTAGCTAGGAAGTATTCAAACTTTATTTTATTGTCGCTATTGAAACGTCTTCTTTCGACTGTTGGATACGGAATATCTGTAGTTGAACGTATAGAGGAAGTTTGTAGTTCGATTAGTGTGTGATCGGAGATATGGGTATCCTGTACTTGTGTGCGTACAGGAGGTAGGTACATACATATTTACTGAAAAAATGTTAATCGGTAAAGCGGAGAGGAGATTAACAAACAAATCGAAATTAGATCGCGGAGGTCTGTAAATAACTATAATAGCATATTTCTGGGGATTAATTGTATAATACAAGTTAATCCACTAGCTTCCAATTCTCTTTCTACATTATATAGTATGAGATCAATAAATTTTGTATTGAGATCTTTCTTGGTAAAGATACAAGTACCACCACCAATGCTACTAGTTCTGTAAAAGTTGCAACTTAAAACATAATTTTCCAGATATAGATATTCCAATTGCAACTTACTTAACCAAGTTTCTGTTAAACAAGCAAAATAACTGTCATAGTCAGATAATAACACACACAAATCATTTAGCTTGTTGCTTATACTGCGAATGTTAAAAAGAAAAATTAAACTGACGTAGAACATTCATGATCGAAAACAGTGTGATCAACAGAAATTTTAGAATTAAATTTAACATTATTGTCTATGCAGTTGATACATCTGACTGTATCAGAATTACAGTCTTTCAAGTTGTATACATTTAGGACAACATGTACGAAAATTACTAGAGCACTTGAAACACCGAATAATGTGAAATGATTCTTTAATTTGACATCTTTTCCAACCGATATAAAGATATCCTGTTTTTAAGATATCTTTAAATAAAGAAGGATCTGCTTCAATAATTATATTAATAGTTGGTTGCCTACCAGTGACACGCACAATTTTAAGCGGTTGTGATGATTTATGGAGTTTCTTCTGTAAATAAATGTTCTCACAAAATTTATTCCTATCTTGTAGATCATCCGAATTAACATTAAGTATAAAAATTTTAGGATTTATCTTACGTGGTATTTCAGCTGTGACGCTTTTGCCCAGCTTATCTTTTATGTTTGATTTTAAAGCAACTAAATTACTAACTTTATTACTATTAATCAATACGCTACCATTTTTACGCTGAACAATATTATTCAGTTCAATAGCTAGTGATGCGGGATCAATCAGTTCCTTAATTTTCTTGCAAGTGTCTTCAGTTGATTGGTTGTTTTTAGCAGGTTTAATTATGAGCAGATTGTTAGTGCGATCCGTTTTTATTTCGTAAATTAACTGATTCGAGAATGTAATTTGTGTTATTAATGCTTCATTTTGTTTTTGTAAATCGTAAATTTTATCTTCTGTAGTATATTCTGTTTTAGTGTCGTTCAAAATTATTTCGCTAGACTCCAATGAACTAAATTTCGATTCGCAGGCTTTACATGTCCATTTTTTCCTATCAGTGACTTTCCCTGTTTTATATGCGGCATCAAGGCACTTTAAATATATAGTACTTGATTTACCAGAATTCACATTTTTGTCCTTTTTGAATAATAGTTTCACAAAACTCAGAAAGTTTGTCTTTTCTTGTATTATCTCCCGAACTATCATCCCAGTTGTCACCCATACTGATCGTACACTCATACACTCAACTCAACAACTATAGCGTATAGAGTACTGCGATAAAATTAGATTTTACATTCGGAGAAGCACTGACGAGACCTGGTAGGTCAAAATCACGTGATCTGCTTCTGATGCTTAATCTATTTTTATTGCACTCATTTGCATGGCGATTCCAACAATATACAATGAAAGCCTATTACATGCATTTTTTGTTTTTTATATTGTGGCATTTCCCGACGTTTTCAATACTGTAGCAATTTATCTACATTGTTTAAAAGTGTTCTACAGCTTCTTGTGCCTGCCGACTTCTTCGGTAGAAAAACCTTTTACAGGTTTACAGAGATGTTTTCAAAAAATTAGTCTTATTTGTAGTGTTATGTTATTTCGTTAATTTCCAATAAAATTCGTTAGAATATTATGTTAAGCATTGTAAATTTAGGAAATATTTTGTCAAAATTACACGTACGACGCACACTCATGTTACCGCGGTTTTGGAAAATAATAATAAAATTTGAGAAGGAGGCAAAGAAAAAACAAGAAAGAGTGGACAATTGGTTTTTTCTGAAAGGTGAAAAGCAAGGAAAAGTCAGACGAAAAAGATAAGTTCTTTTAAAAAGTAGAAAAACATTTTAAAAATAGAAAGTGAAATTTGAAAAAGAACATTGGAAATTAGTTTGAAAAGTGAAAAGAGGAAAAGAAGAAAAGAAATTAGAGAGACAGGTGAAGGAAAAGTTTGAAGATCCAAAAGATTTGAAAAGATTGAAAAGTGAAAAGAAGAAAAGAAGAAAAAATTCAAAGGAAAGAAGGATCAGAAAACCAGAAGTCGGGAAGAAGTTACTATTTTTATTTTTAATATTATACATACTAAGGTGAGAGAGGGTGGGTCTAAATTAATTGTGAAGTGCTTAATATAAAACTTATTTGAATTATTTTGATTTGATTTTGACATAACAGTAGGTACGATATTAAGTAATTTCCATACTGTTAGCCCATAGTGCACGAGTACTACCTACGTAAAATTTAACGAAACTTTACCGTACAAAACGACGACAACAATAGTATCCTTTCGAGTGCATTGTTAGGTTCTTTCTCTCTTAAGGGAAGAACAGAGGATATAAAGAGAAATAAATTTTTATAAAATCCGCTTCAATAGGAATCGAGAGCTTTCGCCTCACCAAGGAGAAACGTTCCGTTGTTTACGAAAGGTTTTTAGACCAGACGCGATTTTCACGCGAGAGATTTAAAATTTCCGGATTAAACTTCCATGTTTATGTATTTTTCCTCGCGTTTTCAGGTAATACCGTTTTATATCACGCGTGAAAAAAATATAAAAAAAATGAAAGAGGAAAATCAAAGAAGAATATTTTTCGCGCAAAAAAATTTATACATATAACACCAACGCCCGCCATTTGTGGAAGCAAACAGAATAAAAATTGTTTTCCTTTCCCTCTCGTCGCTCCCATATATAGCTAGTCCGAATTTTACGTGGCCGGAATCACGAACAAAGATTTTACCGTTCTTCCCCGTCTTTACGTCCCATAGGCACTTTTCCCTAAATCCTTTGTCGATGTAAGATTTCGTGAAATACAATTTCTTCTTTTCTAACGGAAAAGTCGCACCTATACAGGCGAGATGGATTTTACGTGTCCGTGTGAAGAGCAACAGTACGTTGAAGAGATCCTTTCACTTCGTAGTCCTATAGGTTTATACGAGGGTTGCCGCTTTTATTTCAAGCTTTATGTAGTATGCTACGATTGCTTGGCATAAAATGTCGCTTCAAATGTCAAGGCCCATCTATTGTGAGATCAACATAACCGACGACAAATAAAAATCTTACAATGCTGGGATATACAGAATGTTTTGTGACAGGCTCGGGGATTAAGTTACTGCCTTGTTTGAAAAATAGAGAAAAAATATTCAAGGAAGAATGTCTGTATTGAAACACTACATAACATCTCCTACGTGGTATCATTATCCTACCTGATCAAAATACAGTATTAAACAATGTTAAGAAGGCCGATTCACCTGCTAAAGTAGATTATATTACCTAGCTCATCATATCGCTTAATATCATGGTTACTCTTGTTAATCGAAATCCTAAGGAGAATCTTTAAGAATGATACATGCAACAGTTTCATTGATACAGCCTAAAATGCCATCCTACAATTTTATCAGCAATGCTGCACTACTACTGTATTTTACTTAGATACTGCAAAATTTAAAGCCATAAATAAATAACAACTACATTGCTATTTACTCTCCACATTTTAATTGAATCGTAAACGATACTACTCAGATTTATAGTAAACAAACTTCCTGTAAATATTTATATAGTAAACATAGTTGATAATATCTCAAACCTAAGACTAAGAGTAGATTCCTCGTAGAATCTAAAGGTTGCGGCTGCTAAAAACCACACTAATCCGTTTTACTTTTTTTCCACTGCCAAGATTTTTTTTGTTGACGCATGTTTATTCGACCCTTTCAGGATTCTCCTCTTTCGTTAGTCCCTTCTCTATTTATATCCCAAGATTACACGGGCGAATGCAATCTAATATTAGGTGTTTGTGTTTACGGAAAAAAAAACAAATATTTCACGGATCAAGGAAGGTGGAAGAACGTATTATATTTAAAACAGTAAATAAACCTCCTTAAAATCCAGTGACTAACAAAACCGCTGAATCTAGAAGGTTATAGTAAGTATGCCGAGAAATCTAAGATACATGACACGACACAACTCAAGCTAAATAAAATACACTACTTTCAGTCGGCAAACAATATTTTCATCTGAGTTCGTTTACTCTCAAGTGACACACATCACACTTTCAAGTTATTAATCCTGACAGGAACAAACAAGTGGAGTTGGCGTAGATGAGGAAAGCTAAAAATAGGATTAAATTGCAGCACTTAATGTCTGTTGGTACGTCCATTAGCACTAATCGATGGCCTTCTTTTATTGTGCACCGGAAGTACTTTAGGAAGTACATTTATCACTGCACGTAAAATTCCATGCGTGTATAAGTAAAGATGCATTGCCTTTAACGAGATGTATTTATTTTGTAATTACAACTAAAATAATAGTATTTCATACTTGTAGAATTACGAGTATTACCTGTATATAAGACATTGTAGAGATGTCCGGATTCGCTCTACAGAAATAACAAAAAAAAAACATTAAAAACACTATTTTACCGATAAAACAACAAATGCTTACCGCAAATCGAACGCATTTAATCAACTAAACTGTTATGTTAGTAGTAGTAAAACTATGGAAATATGTCTTGCAATTATTAGCCATTCTGAAATTCAGTTAATTTAATTTAATAATAGAATTTTATTTAGCATTTGCTATTAGTATACAACAGACAGATAAGAAGCATACTAGTAAATATATTAAATCTAAGGAAGGACGTATAACAGAGGAAGACAGTGAAATAATGTCAAGGTGGAAGGATTATTTTGAGGATATGCTTAATGGAGAAGGATCAACCCATGGGATCGAAGAAGGAGAAGAAGGAAATGAAGAAATAACGATAAGACTAGCGTCAGAAGAAAATAATATAGAAATAAAGGTAGAAGAAGTAGAGGAAGCAATTGCAAAAATAAAAACCGGAAAAGCTTCAGGCCATGATTGTATATCTCCTGAGATGATAACAAATATGGACGAAAGAGGCATAGTAAAAATATCACAACTCTTCAATAAAATGTGGGCAGAGGAAAGAATTCCGAAAGATTGGGAAATGGGAATAGTACTTCCAATCTTCAAAAAAGGCGATTATAGAGAATGCAGTAATTATAGAGGAATCACGATGTTAAGTATAACCGCTAAAATGTATGAAAGAATATTGGACAACAGGTTAAAAGCACAAATAGAGGCACAACTTGAAGACTCTCAAAGTGGTTTTAGAAAAGGAAGAGGGGTACAAGATCATATATTTACCTTAAAACAAATAATAGAAAAACGTATACATAATAACACGTACATGGCATTTATAGATCTAGAAAAAGCTTTTGACAGCATAGCTAGGAAATTAATATGGCAAAGCTTAAAAAGAAGAAGAAAACTACGAAGCAATATAGAAACCATGTATAAAGTCACAAAGAACTATGTGCGAACGAGTAACCTAGAGTCAGAAGTATTTGAAACTAAGAACGGTTTGAGACAAGGGGGAGTGTTGAGCCCGTCGCTTTTCAACATAATAATGGACGACATATTAAAAGAAATAAAAACCAAAGTAAAACGACTGCCAGTGGGCTACCGAAACATGCAAATAACTACAATAGGTGAGTGTGCTTTCGCGGATGATTTAGTAATATTTGCAAAAAAAATGAGTCACATCTGCAACACAATCTAGAAATATGGATTAAAGCCCTACAAAAACGGCATCTAAAAATTAACATCGAGAAAACAAAAATAATGGTAACTGGAAAGGAGAAAAAGCAAATATTTGTGACACTGGTTAATAAACCTATTGCGCAAGTAAATGGAATCAACTACCTAGGGGTAAATATGCAGAAAGATGGCACGAATGAAGCAGAAATAAATGAAAGAATACAGATAGCAATACGCACCTACTATGCACTGATTAAAAAATTTATAAGGAAAAAGAAAATATCAACAAAAACAAAGATCACGGTATATAAGACAATATATAAACCGATCTTAACATACGGCAGTGAGAGCTGGGTGCTATCAAAGCAACAAAAAAGTAAAATACAAGCGGCTGAAATGCGATATTTGACAGCAATAAAGGGTATCACACGAAGAGACAAAATAAGAAACGAAGTCATAAGATTAGAATTAAACGTGGAGCCGATCTTACATAATATAGAAAAACAGCAGCTTAAATGGTGGAATTGTGTGTCATTATTCAGAGAAACGGGAAGTGTAACACATAAGAGCGGTGGTGGTAGGCCAATAGTCCGTACAGAGCAAACTATTGAAAATGTTCGAGAAATTATTAACGCAGCACCAACATCTTTGCGAAGAGTCATACAGCAAGTTCCCCTATCATATGGTACATGCAGAATAATTTTAGGGAGGGACATTGCTTTATTTCCTTATAAAATGCAGGCGTATCATGAATTGTTACCGCCTGATCATAACAGGCGCATGCTATATTGCCAGTGGTTCACCCAATATTTATTGAACAACAATGACCTCTTGGATTTGACATGTTTTACAGATGAGGCGTGGTTTCGTTTGTGAGGGTATATCAATTCACAAACCATGAGAATGTGGAGTAGTGAAAACCCTCACATATTTCGTAAGTCTCCGTTGCATCCCCAGAAAGTTGGGGTGTGGATTGGTGTTTCTCGCAGACGATTGATACCCATACTCTTTAAAGGAACCATCAATGCCCAAAGGTATCGAGACAACATCTTAGAACCCTTCATAAACCAACTCCACGAAGACGAGCTGCAACAGGGATATTTCCAACAAGATGGTGCCACTTCTCACACGACTCCGCAATCTATCGCTTATTTACGATAATTTTTTGGCGATCGTCTGATGTTTACTTTGTGAACCTGAATTCCCGCCAAGATCACCAGATTTGACTATCCTAGATTACTTCGTTTTTCCACATTATAGAACACCATTTTTAAAATACCAGTTCACACACTTCCTGAGTTGCGAAACCTAATAATTGAAGAATGTGCCAATATTACGCCCGAAATACCCCGGAACACATTTGAAAATATGAAAAGGCGTGTAAATTTGTGCCTGCTTGGAAATGGTGACCATTTTCAACATCTCATGTAATAAATTGAAAATAAACGTATAAGTACAAAACATTTAAAATAACTCTTAAACTCGACTGCAGAAGAATTGTTACTATTTATTTGACAAGCTGATTAGCTTAGGAACGTAACCTATATAATTTCAACTACTGACGATGAATTAAACACACACGGTACGTTCAGAATTCCAAAGCAACCTTTTATCTAAATAATTTTCGCTCATATGGTATAACATGTCATCCGCAAATAAACTTAGTTTGCAATGCTTAGTAGGTATACTTAACTAAATCATTTATGTACAAGTTAAAAAGGAGTGGACCTAAAACAGTCCCCTGCGTCACACCACTGTTATTTACAATATCAGGAGATAAACAATTGTTATACCTCACTTTCTGCTTTCTGTTGGTTAAATATGATTCAAACCATCTTAAAATATTCCCACTAAGTCCAATTCTTGATAATTTCCTAATTAATAAGTTTCTATTAATAGTTTCAAGCGCCCTCTTAAAGTCTAAAAACACTGCAATCATTACTTCCCCTTCATCCATAGCTTTCAACCACACGTCACTTATATTTATAATCACTGATTCACACGAATGATTTAACTTAAAACCTGATTGATTTTGTGCTAGCACTGCGTTTTCATCACAATACTTTTGAAGCTGATCTCTCACCGTCAGTTCTAAAACCTTTTCATATGAAGGTACTGTATTTATTGGCCTAAATTCCTCACATTTTATAGTATTAACCACTTTTGGTATCGGTCTAATTGTAGACGTTTTCCATGTCTCCGGAAAAATATCCGTCTCTAAGGAACCGTATTAATTATATCCAGAAGACGATTGCCAACCAGTTATACCAGTTTCTAAATTCACCGATTTTTTTAGAGATTTCATATAATATCTTAAGTTCTTTGAAAATTGTTATCAAACCTTTGGTAATGAAGGGAGTACTCATTTCTGTTCGCTTTAAATCAGGTCATTAGTACTTGAGTTTTACGGAGCTTTTTTCATACACCATTTGCTTCATACCAGTATTCGAGAAGAAAATTCTTATCGTTTAAGCATCGTTTTTAGTGTAATTCTTCACAAATCATACATTTGTTTTAATACGGTAAAATCTAAATCTTCCTTCAACACGCTATCGCTACATTTATACATTATACCATTTCAAAATTCGCGGAGCCCATCCCTCCTTGGATCCCTCAATGCGGTTTTTGTTACAGTCCGCTTGAGTAATTTCACTTGTATCGCTCTGCTCACTGGATGAATTTGGAAATTAAGTTGTAAACTTGATATAATGTCTTTAGCACCTAACTTTGTTTTAAGCGCTGTAAACCTTTAGCCGTTCTTATTAAATAGAATTTTGTTGTATTTTCTTTTAATGACTTATTCTAATTGACACATTTTTAGTATTTAATAATTTTTGTTGTTGTACATACCATATTTAAAAACTCTGTTGACTTTAATTCTTGACGATGTCAGATTGTAACTTCTTAATACTTAATACTATACTATGTGCAATGTGATAATTATGTATTTTGGAAAACAATTTATTTGACATATACAGGATGTGGCATTTTCCTGGAATTGGTCGATTGTACCTCCGCTATTTTATCGAAATATGTTCTTAGTAAAAAATATCTAGAATAAACTTCTCTATAGCAGAATACTATCTTGAAGAAACCGGTTTTATAATGACATTTCAAAGTATGAGTTCAAGATTGAATGCTTGTTTTTTAAAATTAATAATATAGGGAAATTTTGTGGCGATTGGTAACATGCGCATTAGCTTGGCATACGAAATGATCATTTAGTAACAAAAAAGTCCAAGGATGATTAGAAACTTCCTAGTTTCTAATCATCCTTGGACTTCTATATTTACTTCCGTGAATTGTTCATGTTGAATTTTTACATCTCTAATGTCAACAATCTGTCAACTCTCATCTGTACATAATTCCATACTTTTTATGTACAGATGTATGCTAAAAATATGGGACAACTTATCAGCATAAATCCCATTTTTTTCTGTGTAAAGTACATTCAGATTGTCATTACGTCAATTGACATTAATTACATAACTTAAATATGTTTGTCCCAGATTTTATTGCACAGTGTAGGTAGTACATAATATTAAGTATTGTGTCATACAGGTCATGTATACATTTTTCATGTAGTACATTTTAAAGTAGGACCTGCTCTATTTCTATATATGATTCTGTACAGAAAATACCGACACATGTGCAACAATGATTATTTGTTCGATAGTTCGAATATGAACGGGAGAAAAGGTTGTCTTTGTAAATGATATGAGTACCTATAAACGGTTGCAATATCATTTTTTTTAATAAAAGGTATAGGTACCATATTATGTATTGGGGTCGGGAACAAGTCAGCGAATTAATAGAGTTGTATAAAGAAAGATACTTTTGGGATAAACCTAGAAATGGTACTTTCGGGAATACTTGTGGAAAACAAGGATCTGAAACTTTCGCCTGTTGATAAAAAGTCTAATGCTACTTCCAATATAAAACATTGTATAATCAAAATTATATTTTTATTGGACGTAAGTACATTAGCAAGATAGTTGCTGTTATTATCGCATACTATCGCTGAAGCAGCTATTCTAGTAATGATTATTTTGTAATTAATTTCTGTACAGAAAAATAACCTTGAAAACATGTAACGTTGCATATACACAAACTAAGTTAATACTAATTTCTATACAGAAAAATAACCTTGAAAACATGTAAATGAGTATGTACTATTGATTTCATAATGATTTGGGACAGTAAAACTGACATAAAGTAGTTTTTTTTAAGTGTAAATGTGACTTTATTCGACAAATTAATGTTTAAAAATGTCAATGCCATAAGTCAAAATTGTATTAGTGACTTCAGTGCAATTTACAATAGGAAATGCATTTTATCCTAGATCATTGTCAGTATGACCAACTCAGGAAAGAAAGAAGTGTGGTTACAGTAAAAAATATTTTATTGCAATGAGTACTGTAACCATATCAAATCCTAGCAATTGCTTTGAAACAAATCTTCGGTAATATTAGAGTAATACTTCAAGTTTTTTTGTACTAGACATTTTCACTCTATTATACTGGGTGTTTAGACATCGAAATCCAAAATCACCTGCAAACTACTAAAACTCATTTATTTCAAATGGAGCACAGACGACACCTAATGCAGATTTATTATCCTTTTTGATTACATATAGCATTTCCGGTATATACATACATACATAAGTCTATATGTCGTCAACACATTTTTTTTGTCAGATATGGTAGAAAAGCTCTATTTTCCGTTGACCCTCAAAGCGTATATAAATGTATATATTGTAATGTTATATTACATTTTATTCAATGTTTACAATTCCATTTGTCACTTGACAGATGATCATCCAGCTGTAGGTAATCTAAAAAGATAAAAAAAACACTAAATTAAAGAGTAAGAAAAAATAGGTGGTAATTAAAATATACAACTTTTCGGTGACCCTGTATACAACAAATTTTCGACCGGACGTGCATAAATTAATTCATCAACGATCGTTGATTGCCGTGATTGACAGTTGACTATCAAAAAGTATTTCTGATGAAATTTAGAGACAATTGCGAATCACCTATAAAAAGCCCCGTATTAAAATTACCCCGGTGCACCGTGGGTCCAAATCAACGATTATCTTCGAAAAAGTACTTTAAACATAAAAATTTTTCCACCTAATTTAAATTTAATTACCCCTACGAAGAGGACGTCGTCCATCCAACATCCGTCTAGGCGCGCGAAGACAGAAACTTCCAAAATCTCACACATACACACTCACACACGTAAAATAAGGTAATTTAATTTTTAAGTAATCTTAAGTTTGGAGTAATTTTAAGTTGTAAAAATTTAAGAAAAATATTTTTTTTTTGTAAATTAAAACTAAATTTTTTTAAGTAAGTACAAAAATAATATTTGAAAAATTTAAAAATTTTTTTTAGTAGTTTTTTTTAGAAATAATTTTTTTTTAGTAAATTGAGTTAAAAGGGTAAAATTTATTTATTTTAATTAAAAAAATAAAAAAAAAGTCAAAGTTAATTTCCCAACTAAAAGTTGGACAAAATTTCAAAAACTACCAATAAGGTCTTTATAAATAATAATTTAGTTGTGGTGATTGCCACGCCATTCTGCACAGTGTAAACAAATTTTTATAGGTTTTATTGAAGAGAATAAAATTAATTTTCTTTTTGTCTTGTAAAATTTTTTTTAACTTAGAATTTTTTTTCACTTGGGTATTTTGTAACGTACGGTAAGCTCTCGTATTCTGTTCTCTACACCTGCTGTAGAGCTAAGAATTCACGAACCCGTGAGATTAATTTTTTTTTTTTAACCCCAAATTTTAATTTAAAGAGTAAAACTCACATTTTCTTGATTTTATTATAAGTCAAATTTCACATTACAATATCTAAAGATTCTACAAGTATATTCTAACAAATGGTTTCACTTATAATGAGTGTTCCAATATTAAACGCCAAAATAATTTATTATAATAAATTAATTTTTAATCATTTACTTGATTACTCAAATATGTAACCATACAAAGAACACTAGATTCAAACAAGTCTCGCTTTGTCAAAGAGGTGGGTCATAATATGTGTCGATATTAATCTAAGGAATCCAATTTACTACTTCACATGCAGCTTAGACATTCCTACACCAATAAGATGTACATACCTACTTTATACTATACCCCACAAGGATACTTAAACTATACCTCATGTCACGAAGAAATGAACTAACAGGTAAGTGTTTGATCACTAGAACAAATAGGCTTTACGACGCGTAAGACTTTCCCAATTCGTGGAACTGCTCCATTAAAGCTCAGTAGTTGAAAAAGAGAAGTCTTTACGCTTTTTCTGTAATATTTTTGCTTTTTTGCTTACGGGGCATTAACAAGACAAGATATCAAATTGTCTTTAAAAAAATACCAATGAACGCACTATTCTAACTGATATAGTTTTTGAGTTATTCTGTCAATTAGAAAAATGTTACGTGTGGCAAAATCCGCCAGCTTTAATTATCACCGCATAATTGGTTTCTGATTGACTAAACTAATATAAAAGATCATGATGAAATGCATTTCACACGATAATGGCATAAGTGTGTGTTGTGATTAATCCGTTTCATGCATGCATTCAAACCAACTCTAGAAACAGTTATTCCACTTATTTGTTGCTACTTGCAAAACTTTGTCCTTGAAAGCATTAACTGCTTCTTCTGACGACTGGAACCTTTAACCACGCAGTCTGTTCTTGGTTATTGGAAAGGTAAAGAAATCATTGTGATTCAGGTCGAGATGGTCTAACAATTCGATGTTTTGTTGCGTTAAAAATTCAATCGTGTTCGAACATGCATTGTCTTGATGGAGGATTATTCGTCGCTTGAAGTTAGTTTTTCGAAGCACAGCGATGACTTACGGTAAACAAATGGACACTCTCTGTACTTGTATACAAAACATAAAACACATTCCTCATATAAGTTTCATAAAACACTAAAATCTCTTATCTTCTTCCTCACTATCTTACTCACTCTGCATATATCTGACACATCTAAGAAACGTAGAAGGTCCAAATGAAAGACCTGGACGATAGTCTGCTTATTAGAAATTGTCACTTTGTTAAGAGATCTAATTTTGTAGAATTACATTTTAATAAAAAGGAAATGGAATCAATCTGTGCTCATTTATTTCTTCAATAAATAGAATCTAATACATATAAATCGATCATTATCTAAATTATCTTCAAATATTCAGCTTCTTTTCAATATTACTTTTAAATACTTCACTCAACGAAGCTTTCCAATTAAAATGGAATTCACTTAACATCTCCACCTTCATTGGTTAAAAAAGAAACAAAAAAAAAGAACAAGTTTGTAGAAAACTTTTCCTTTAATCGTCTATCGAAGAGTCCGAGGTATTCATTATATAACTTCGACAATTATTCGGTCTTAAACGTTTTCATTCAGTACCCCGTTAGATATCTGACACGAAATTCCAACGAGATTTAATTAAAAAGTTGTTGGTTCTGATAATGGTTTACCATAACTGGTTAATAAAACCTTTCTCGTTTTTTTTAATGTATGGTTGGAAAATTTTTATTCATTTTTACGCCTTGAAATATCTGTCAGTTTTAAAACATGCGAAAAATTCTGCTTAAATGATGCTTAAATTGGATACATACCTTTGTCCAACATTTTAATTTAAAATTTTTCTAATTTATTTCATCTGAATTTTAAATGGGAAAAAAATTTAAATGGAAAGAAACTTTCCTAATTAACAATCAATATAAAGGGCCACAGACTTCTATTTATTCTATATTAAAACGTGAAGTTTGGGGATACTCTTTGAATATATGAATATATATTATCCTGTTTTCGCCAGTAACAAAATACCTGAATGATATTAAAACTAACCTCAAAAGGGTAATAAAATTTACGTGTTCCGCAAAATCCATAAACCACGTGTCTCCGCAAAATACGGTTTTCAATGTCAACTGTTGTTGCGTATTATGCCAGGAATGAAAGAACTAGGTCATTTCTATTTCGTCGATGTTGTTATGCTAGCAAGCGCCATACCGCCGGTCACGTGACAAAATTTTTCCACCCTCAGCGAAAAATAAAAGTGGCGGATTCCACGTCACACGGATCTGGCACTAACTGTATCTGACACACATGTATGTATGTATGTAGGTAGAACGTACATATACAACTACAAACACGGGAAGATCTACCTTCGCTACCTGCTAGCGTAACTTGTGTTTCTTGGCGAACATTTTCTTTCTCGTGTTTGTCTTTATTAGAACTGAAATGTTTTCAATAACACGTCCGTATTGTGCTTTAAGAATAGAGGAAGGATGTTACCAGAAAGCTGAGAATAGTAAACAAAAGAAAAAGAGGAAGAATTCCAAGTAAAATTAATTAGAGAGCTTGTAATATAAAGTTCAAAAGACCACTACCTAAAGTATCTATACTTTTTTTTTCACGGACGTCACCGACCCGCGGATCGGAGAGTGGCCCGTCTGAAAGTATCTATACTTTGTTATATCGAGTATTTCCATAAGAAAAAATGTCATTATAATAATTATAAATGAGAGCATTGTTTGTGAACGCCTACATCTGGAATCGCATGTTTCGCATCCACTTCTATTTCAATAATACCAGCTTTAAGTAAGCAACATAGATCCATTAATCCCCACACTGCCGAAATATGTGCTTATGGATAAGTGACATTTCATTATAGTCTATTTTTAAAGAAGAGAGACGAATTTCTGAACATACCCGAGGCCCAAATCACATGCACGAAAATCTTGAAAGAAAATTGTACGCGGCAAAATTAAAATATTTGCATTTGTGATACGTATGTAACATACATACATTCATATATGTACATATATTAAGTATAGGCCTCTGCTTAGACTGAATTTTATTTTCTGATATTAAATTTATAGACTCACCGTCAGAATTCTGAAGAGGAAATAATTTAAATATTAGAAAGTGTAAACGGAGGATAGATAAGATACATAACATTTATTTATGATAAAATATACAATCATTATACACTTATTGTAAATTTACAGGTTCTGCAAAAATTACATTCAAATATTTATTTACAGAAATGCAAATGTAATAAAAATATTTATCATAAACTTATGAGCTGCTCATAACTATTAGAATAGAAATATTTATCATAAACTTATGAGTTGCTCATAACTATTAGAATTAAATTCATATAAGATGATTTCAAAAAAATCTGGGACAATTACTCTTGCATACTGTAAATGTGGCTTGTTAGTAATCAGTTGTAATCTAATATGACAATCGAATCTGACAAATAAGATAGACATTATTTGTCATTGTCAAAATGCCTTCCAATAAGCTTGACGTTGTTATAAAAGCTCGCATTTTAAGTAAAATTGAAGACGGTTGGTCTATACGAGCAGTTCCTGAACATTTTAATATTAACAAAAATACTGTTTTTTATGTGAAGAAGCGCTGGGAACAACAGCAAACATTATTGAGAAAAGTTGGTAGTGGAAGACGCCGAGTTTCTACTCTTGAAGAAGATGCTGCATTTTTAAATATGTTACGTGAAAATCCTTTTTCTTCTGCAGTGGAAGCTAGAATACAAACAAATTTTCCTGGATCTCCTGCTACAGCTAGTAGAAGAGTGAAATCTTCGGAATTAAAGTACAGAGGAACACAAGCAATCCAGGATCATATTTTCACTAAATTACGTGTATAGAGACTTAGACTATTGGAATAGTGTAGTATTTACGGACGAAAAAGTATTTCAATCTAGCAAGAACTCAAAAATTGGTGTCTATCGACCTGCAAATACTAAGTTCACTGACAAATATACTAACAATCTTAAAACATCAGGACGTTTTTCAGTGAACGTATGGGGCTGGATTAGTGGTAGGGGTGCTGGTGTTTGCTGGAGAATCTATGATAGGTTTAACGCTCCACATTATTTAAATATTCTTGAAAACATAATGTTACCATCTGTTACTCAGCTGTATCCAAACAATTTTATCTACCAGCATGATAATTGTCCAGTCCACACGGCGGCGGCAGTAGGCGAATGGTTTAGAAACCATAACATTGAAGTTCTCCCTTGGCCTGCTAATAGTCCTGACATAAACCCCATCGAAAACATGTGGGGATTAATTGTTAAAAAGTTATATCAACGAAATTTCTATCCACAGAATGCCGAAGAGCTCTGGGCTGCAATCCAAGGAATGTGGGAAGAAATAAGTGGCGACGAAAACTGTGTTAGGGAATTAATTTCTTCAATGCCAAGGAGACTTGACAAAGTTATTTTAAGTAACGGTGGTCCTGTAAAATATTAAACAATATCTTTTGTCTATCATTATTTAAGATGTAGTCCATTGAGACAAAGCCTTAATTTCTAAAATATATTAACTAATGTTTTTTGTTAAGACTATCATTCATTAAAAAAGTGATTTAAGCAAACAGTTTAATTATTTGTTTTAGTTAATAAGTGGTGACATAGAAAAATCAATAATAATATAATTATCTAATTATATCTTATTTTTATCTAGACTTGGTATGTCAGTAGTGCGCAACGAAATGCAAGCGATTTTAGGCGAGCCAGTTTTACAATGCTTGAAAAACACAAAAATACGATATAAAAATCTTCACTGTCACTATCCTCTCCAACTCTAATGATGAATGGTTCTATTACATCGTCAATGAATTGTATCAAGATCTTTCATACGAGATTCTTCTTTATAATATGGTTTATGCATTTTTCCCAAGTAGTAGCAGTTACATTTCCCAAGGCGTCAAGTAACCATTGTCTCACTTTATATAGGTAGTTTAAATGTTTTGTTTTTCGCAGCCACTTCATTTTTTATTTGGGCTCAAACAAGCTCGATGGGATTCAGTTCCCAGTGGTAAGGAGCTTTATGTACTTATCCTTTAATTCCTGATTTATTTCCACTTAGAGGTCAATAAAACAACAAATAATTAAATACCAATTTATTCCATAACATATAATAATATGTTTTCGTTAAATAACTTCTTCAGTGGAAGAAATTGACATTTAATATGTGTCAAATTACTAATAATATAAATATAAATTGCCAAGCAGTTTCAGCGGTGACGTTATGTGTAACAGTGTATTGATGGTTATAAATTCGTTTCTTTAAATATTGTTTGGTTTGTCCGATATAACATTTATTACAATCTTTGCAATCTAATTTATAAACGACATTACTTTGATTACCATGTTTAATGGGTGTTTTTAAATTTGTGAATAAATGTCTATTGTTGGTAGGTATGAAAGTTATGTGAATGTCTGATTTTTTAATTCGTGTTTTATTGTGTCGCTTAAATTGTTTATATATGGTATAGTGTGGTATATGTTATTATTTGATTTTGTACCTGTGTTATATATTTTATTTATTCTTTTTGTGATTAATTTATTGTAAAACTCTTTAGGATAACTATTTTTTTCTAATAATGTTTTTGCTTAAATTTTCTTTTCTAAAATCAGGGTGAGCTAATTTAATAGCCTGATCTATTAAACTGTTAATTACGCTTTTTTTAAAATTTACCGAAGTGTTTGAAAAATAGTTTAAATGCCTACTACTACTAGTGTCTTTAATGTACCAGTTTGTTTTTATTTGTGTGTTATCATGTATTATCTTTACATTTAAAAAGTTTATAGAATTTTGATTTTCTCTTTCAAAAGTAAATTTTAGCCTATCATGATATGTGTTAAATGTGTGGTAAGGAAGTAATCGTAACACAGTTTTATTTTGTGATTTTGCCAGTTCATCAATTACATAGAAATTATACCTAATTATTCTTATGAATTTTAACCAAGCTTAACAGTTGCTTCTTTTTTAAGTACCGTCAAATGACCTAATTTGGGACAGTACCCGAACATGGGACAAACCCCAGATTATTTTTTATAATGTTTATAGCGCCATGTTGTTTTCAATATCAAAGCTCCCTCATACCTAAATATGTTGGTAAAGAAGTTTACTTTTCAATAGTATATTCAATTATAGAAACCTGTAAGTGTATGCAAAGTTATAAACGGTTAAAAGTGCACCTTGGATACATTGCGTTTCTATATTCTTCAAACTTTTACGTGATTAGAGCACGTGTGCAGGTAAATTTATTTCAAATTAGTATCATTTGTTTGTTGCATCATGTAGACTTTATATTATTATACATCTACCAATTATTTCCACACATTCTTTTATATTTAAAAAAATAGAAAAAATGGTACTGTAGCCTAACTTGGGACATACCCAGAATATACTAACGGATCCACGAAGTCGAAAAAAGCGTTAGACGAACAGGGGTCACAAAACAACGAATCGAAACAATTGCAACGTTAAAAAATATTTGAGATTTCTAACTTTTCAACAAATTTGGTCATTTGACGGTACCTAGAGGACATAAGCACAATTATAATACAATAATCCTTACTTAAAGTTCATTTGCTTCATTAGCAAATCCAATGTTGATCGACTCATGTTTGGCAAATCTTCATTATTTTTTACTTGCACCAGCACCTTATCTAATGTCAGAGGTTCATTTTGCCGAAACATATTGTGAACTATTTGACGTATAGCAGTTTTCACCAAGGATTTCAATAAAGATGGCCTACTAATAATCTTTTTAGGATACACACATTTTGCAGAGGCTGTATACTCTTTAATTACCCGGTATACTGTTGCTCTTGAAACTCCTGTAAGTATACTCTGTAAAATATATATCATATGTAATAAATTGAAATCACTTGCCTACTACATCAGGAATTTGTTTTATCATGTCCAGTTTCTTGAGGTTGTTGTATCAGCTATAGTTTTCTTGTAAGCATTGATAAGGGTCTGCTTTTCGGTACTACGCAAATGACTCGTATTTTCCCGCTTTTTCGGAAGAGAACAAACATGTACACGGCCAGCGGCACTTGTACTTGGTTGTGCATCCATATTGGCGACCAACTATAAAACTTTTAATTATATTTATTTCGATATATTGCTTACGAGTATATCTGGCAACTATTACTGTAGAGCTGCTAGAGTATGTAATGAAATAACGGAGAAATGATAGAAACAACAACAAGACTTAACCATAAACAGTGTCAGAACACCGAATCTGAGAAGATCGATACAGTGTAATTTGGCCTTGCTTTCAACCAATGAGAATTCACTGTCAAAGTGATCTGTTCAGAAATTCGTCTCTCTACTTTAAAAATAGACTATAGACAATAGCAATGACATTTTGTAACCGTTGTAAAATTAATTTCGTTCTTGAAAATCTCTATAAAGATCGTACGTAGTCTATTCAAAAATAAATCTAATATACAAGAGATCCTAACATTCAAAATACATGAAAATAACAACTCCAATACAACCGTTACAATCCTTAATTTTTATTTCTTCTATAAATTTGAATTGTTTACTCAGAGAGTATGAAATATGAACTTGCGCAGAATAAGTAAGGCATAGAACTATTTGAGGTGTAGTACAATTAATCCGACTATGGAAGATTAGCAGGTTTTTTTTTGTGTATAGTGGGTGCTTAGTTGCAGTGACTCCGTTTAAACCGGACAAGCATTCTTCAATTAATCATTACCGTTATTCTGTTTAATACAAACAAAAGAAAAAAGTATCAAAACACTTTTAGATCAGTACTAGTTTTTTCAAGGACCCTAACCACCCTCCTTCACTTATTATGAGTACCCTTCATGTTTGGATTCAATAAATCTCCAAACAGAGTTTAGTTGAAGATCATCTCCCAAACGCCAGCTGGTTTCATTTGCGCCTGTCTTCTGTCAAGTCACTTCAATGCACATAAAGTATTCTCTCGTTTTGCTATGTCCAATCGCTAACTGCTTGCCCACTTTCTTGAGATGATATCTCAGATAGTCCTAACACAGCTCCTTTATTGAGATATAATAAGAATTTAGTTTTAGTGACAGAAGAAGTCATGACGTTCCTTTCGCATCTTACGTCTGAAGTATTAATGTAGTGCAAAGGTTTGGTTCAGACTTCCAGTAGTAAAAATGAGCCTATTTCAGTGAAATCATTAGAAAGAGAGAGGCGTTTCATTTTGAAACCATGGCTTTCAAGGATAACAAGCTGTTCCAAGTTGACTTCAACTTGTAATTGCACCTTGCTGGTGTTTCAGACAATCTTGGGCAACAGCGCCAAAACCCTGTGTCTGTGCCAGCAAATGCTTATGTCCACTGCTGTATCTGTTTAAAATCCATCCGTATATCCACGTTTGAACAAGATTTGTAGTAGAAGTCCACTTGATACTCACGTTCGACAGTTTTGAATTATTACTTCAAGCTGTTTTTCTGGTTTTAGTTTTGCCGTTTTTTGATTAGTTGTTGTAGAACGTGATAATAGCCCATTAAGCCTTTTGGGTTGAAACTTCAATCCCTAATAACAGCCATAATATCGCTTTTCTCTTGTTTTTGGCAGTGATACTAGTTCAAATTATCTTCGGTTTCAGATTCTAGATTTTTTTATATTATTATCTTCTAATCTGGGTTGTCATCGATACTTCTCCCCAATCATCTGTTGTAATTGGAACCATAGCTATTATATTTAAGTTGACATTTAGATCGTTCTGCAGCCACTACCATCGATTTGGTTCAGGGCAAAATGTTCTACCTTGAAGTCAAGGCTTGATAATCTAGTGAGAATTTTGTCTACAACCAACGGCCATAGTAATCTACTCTAGTCTCCACTCTAAGAACATTGTTCTTTATTGCAACAGATGTTGCTCTACAGTCTGCTGTATTTGCATTTATAATTAAATTTTTAATAGATCCCAAATCATCCTCTATGTCAACAAATATATACAAAACCAAAAAATGTTTTTTCAATCGTACTAACCCAATTGTGTAAAGCAGATTCTATAGATTTTTCAGTTTAGTATGCAAACTGTTTCCAATGACGTGACTTCTCTCTGAGAATTGAGAAGACATAAGTTCATAACAAGTTCTGAGTCAAATCATTTGCCAGTCTTTGATAGAAAAGCCAGCTTCACTTGTTTCCACACTTGAAGGTTGTAGCTCACAAACTAGAGTCCCAATATTTGCTCCACATTCTCTGCGTAGCTAGGTAGCCGCCTTTCAAAATTTTGGAAATTTTTCGAATACATCCTGTATAAGTGTGATATACTATGTATGAGACTATCAACTCAGATTTGTTTATTAAATTATTATATTTTTGCGATGATATATTACTCAACATATTAATCTTTTCACTGAAGATTTTCGCGGATAATGCTATTTAGAAATTTGTGGTTGTAACATGTTTATGTTGTAAAACAGAATAAATCTTGTGACGCTAATATTTAAAAAAAGTACTTTCATTTTAACATTTAAAACAGAAAATAATCTTTTTTAATGTGCAGTGAATTCGGAAAATAATTTTAATATTATTAAGTTAGTCATTCGAAATGAAATCAACTTCAGAGTGTTTAATTTACATTTTTAAATACATTCGTTCCGATTTTCTCGGATTAAAATTTCTAAATTAAATTGACGAAGTTTTCTATACAAACGTTTCAAGCTTGATGGATGATGTCCCGAGCAAGGGACTCATTCACGCCAAAAGCATTAATGGACTAAAAAATATTAAGCTCTAGGAGAGTAAAAACCACTTCATCGTATTTACAGAATTACTTACACGTAAAGCGCCATCATCCAGCTCATACATATATAAGAACATCAATTGTTGTACACTCTGCACTCAAAATTGGAATCGTCGCAATCACAACGAAGATTTATTTATATTTCTAGCTAAATATGTACTTATATGTTTCCAGGGCTACTGGGGAATATAATTTCCCCAAATACAAGCGTAAAAGTTTAGATATAAAACTTGTACTGTTTTAATCAAAATAAATCCTATAAAAACGAAGATATTTAAAACTGAATTAAAAATGTTTTTACGGTTTGTTCAGTATCAATTTGTAAACGAATTTTTTGATACTCTAGCACCAACATTGGAACTGAACAGTTCCTTTTACATCTGATCTCCCTACCCATCATTTGTTATTGAAATTTTTCCCTGTATCCATCACCATTCAGATCATGGTGGCACACTGTCTTGCACACTATATTGTCATTATGCAAGAATTGAATTAAATCGCTTACAATAGTTTACTCATAATGTGCACTCTTGTTTACTTCTATAATTTGAGAGGTTCTGTTATCTATGAATGCCTGAAAAAGATAAAATTCAAATCGAATTTCCGTTGTTCACAAATGGCGACGCTGTATGTTTTAATTATATCTTCAGACCACATGCTTTCTAAAAGTATATTGTAGAACAAAATATACTTTTTTTTAATGTAGGCATGATTTCTAATTAATAGTGTCGCCTTGTATGGGACACATGGTACACTGCATGATTTTCTAATATCAATGTTCTACCACTAAATCAAATGGGGACCAACTGCAATTTAGTAAACAAACCCGAGAATTTCCTTCGAACTATATGCGAACTGGCAATAGTAACAAATTGCATTTGACGCAATTGCAGATGCAACACAAAATTACAATTGGCATATGGGTGGCATTGACAATCTCGATTTTCTACTAACTTTATATGAAATGTTTCGCTTGAAAAAAAAACGGACTTTACGCATTCTAACTCATGCTAAAGATTTGGCGTGTATCAACTCTTGATTACAGTGCCGGACTAAAACTGTTGCATTGGGCGGTAATAAAAAGATATTGGATTTGGTTAACTTCCGATCCAACATAACAGATATCGAGGCACACCCAGAAATTCACCCAGTAACAGATATGCAACAAAAGTTTTACCTTCAGATGCAAACAACATGAGAGCAAAGCGAGAGTATATTTTATATGCACAAAATCTCAAATACCTTTATGATCTTAAGAACAAAATTTACAATAATTATCACCCGAATTTACAATTTACCTATGGACAAGAAATAAATGGAGTAATTAACTTTTTACATACAACTTTTATCCGTAAAGGCAATAAAATACAAATTAAATGGTGTAATAAAACTACCAGCTCAAGAAGAGACTTAAATTTTGCATCATCTCAACGTATTGCTCATAAGAAAAATGTTCTCTGCAGGTCCACACTTGACAAGAGAAGATAAATAAACCTAAAAGCATCCTTAAAATGAACAAGTAATACTGAGGAAATAATAAAAATAGAATATATATAAATATTATAACAATCACGAGTTTGATAAAAACAACAACAAAAATTATCCTAGTCCACCTTACCTTCGAGGTAATCGATAAAATACAACAAAAGTTTCACTCAAAAGCAACAATAGTTTTTAAGAGTTCTCTAGTAAAGTAAAAGACTCAAGAATATATACAGAATCGAATAAACTAACACCAAAAGCCAGATACTTACCTACTCCAAATTAAAACAAAATAAAAATTCTGTAAATGATCTGATATTGCTGAATTATTTTTTATTTGATTTACAACCAACTAATTAAAATGTTTCCAAATAAAAGAAAAGTCGATTTATTAGGTAATAATGTACCACAATTTTGTTACATCAAAAGAATATAATTGGTATATATCCCGAGGAAGAAACGTCAAAACGTTAATTAAACGTGAATTGTTAAGAAATACAACTTCTTTCATCTATCCTTCACCCCCACATCCCGCTGACTTGTGATTGGTTTAATAATTCTGGGTGTGAGTGATTAATATGAAATCTTATGTATTACGTCCTTGTAGTAAAATTTCTACTTAATTTCAAAGATTGATCCCTGGAGACGATATAGTATGAAAATTTTAAATGAAATAAGGCGTCGAGTGATACCTCATTAAAAAAAAGTGCAATAATCAGCAATAATAAATGTCAATTTTTCGATTAACTTGTTATATTGTATAATGCTAAAGTTTTACAAAACTCTGTCGACTCAAAAAAATACAACAAAGTTAATATTTTACTGTTTTTTTATATAATTAGACAACATCCTACTCAGCGTCAATATTACGGCAAACATGTACTACTATCAAACGTAACTCTTGAAAAGAATGAATTTTGGTTTTATAAACTTTGCATCATCAAATTCTTCTGGAGTATTTTCAGCAGTCTGTATTATTTGTGGATGTGCTATTCCCTCAAAAATATTTAAATACAACACCCTAGTAAGGTTTTCTTCCATAAATATTGGACTTACTATGTGAGAGCCGCACAATTTCTACGAGTATTCTTTCATCTCTTTACGTTATGATTATGTATAAACACAAAGGCAAAGCCCATTGCTATATTTATACATATTTGCAACAGGTTTAATTTTGACTGACGAACAAAATAACAACAAAAGAGACAGACAAAAACAAATAATAAGGAATAAGTATCTCATCGTCCTTTTTAATCCTATTTGATACGGTTTTAATTCCCTAAATTGGGAGATATATCCTTAAAGAAAGTACCGAAAAGAGCAGTGCTTCCAGAAACTCTCCAACTTTAACAGATAAGGAAAGGTACGTCTTTGGAGAAAAGGTTGTTTAGAAAGGAAAGGCTCGCGGAGAACTTTTACAAATCACTTTCTAGTTGCCTGAACTTTACTGCGAATGTTTATCAATGTGCTTCCGTCCGTTTCAAAGTTAAATAAAAAAGGTATTTTCGGAATTCAATATTCAAACTGGTGTTATTATTCAATTAAAAAGGTATCTGTTACTAGATGTTAATATGTTTTTTTTGTATTTCTCTCACTCCGGCCAGGGAACTATTCATCCACGTTTCTCTGTGTATACAACTGTCTATCAGTGCTTGTCCAACATTTACTCTTACATAGATGAATACATTTAGGTTTACTTTTAATCTAACACCTGCAAGAACCAACCAACCATCAGTTAATTTTGTAACATCGAACTATTTGCGTTAGGTTAAATATATAAAAAAATAAATATTTTAAATATTGATTTAATTTATCCTAAACATATTCTGCGACGTATTGGGTCATATTTCACTGCTTGTTATTCGCTATACACAGTTATTTGTGCTGAACATAAAATAGAGAACGGTAAAGTAATTTTCCAACAACGTTCAGCAACAATAAATTATTGTATGCGAACTATTGTTAAAAGTTCAGAAACTTATAATGGCACATTTCAGCCTGACTTTCTTGCATACATTCGTGTTCCTGTAAATCTGAAGTCTATAATTTAAAAGTTACAACTTCCCAGATAGTAAAGAATCAGATTCAGTAATGACATGGAAAATTCCCTTCGGAAGGGAACGAAAAGAAATATTGAAATACTTTTAAAGTCCTACAAATTCCCAACAAAGCTTCAAATTCGCTAAATATAATAAACCCTCTTTGTCTCGGCTGAAAAGTTTTGTCACATCGACACGGGTCCTTTCAAAAACCGAACAGTTCGATATTTCAACGAGGCAAACTTTACTTCAATAGGTGGAAGATGATAAAATAATATTGCGTAAATCTTTTTGAAGTTTTGAGCGGTATGATACCTCTATTTATTTGTGTGTGAGTTTTTTTTTTTATATTATATCATACTATTTTGTAATAAGTTTGTGACAATATCAATACCAAATTAAACAATTTTTGGAGGATTACTATAACTGCAAAAGCTATCAACTTTAATGTAATTCACCCTTTTTAATCAAAAACCAGTATTAAAAAAATGGTATAAAATAGCTCGAGTTGCCAAATCATGCAATAGCTAAACTGATGGAGGAATGTAATTAGGATTCTTCTACAAAGTAACATATTCATTACTCAATCGAGCAACTTCGAGAATGTAATCACAATGTTATTCCTTCCGCAGAAGCTATCCTAATCCAACTTTACGATCCAAGGGCACTACTAAGATTAGCCTATGATTAATGTTTAATGTTATTGGTCCGCGTGCTTCCATCCGTTTAATTTAATTAGCCACGGCTTTTACAACAATTATCGATATTATTATTGCAGGCTTCTATTTCCCACTTACATTAATTAAAAGCTGTTGTTATACGTTCGATGGAACTGCCACGGGCCTAATTAGGGTACCAGTTCATTTGATATTGCAATTAATTCGCAGGCTGTGCGTAACCCATGCTGACCTAATCATGATTACGCGAGCGTAAATATATTAATTTAGTCGCCCGTTTCGCAAAGTAAACATTCGGTTATTTGCCGTCTGGTCTGTTGAGACATACTGAATTCCGACGTTGCAAATTCCTTTACACGAAAATAGAACAACACAAATACATGCAAGTTATTATAGAAAAAGTTTTGAAAAACTATAGAAACGAACATAACTCGCGTGTATGTACCTAATAGCATAACTAAAATTTAATATTAACTACATACAGAGTGGAATTTTTCTGCAAAGAAATCCGGTTACTTCTTTATAATACGATGGTTGAAAAACTATTTTAAAGCTGAAGCATATAGGAGGCCATGTTTTGAAAATACTTTTCCATATACAAGGTAGTAGTTATATATTTAGTAGAGTGTAGTTACTACTCACAGTAACAAACTATTACATTTATTATTGTTTCATTCACACTAATTATTCTAACGATCGCCATTTTTGTATATGCATAACTACAGACGATTTTCAACAAACGACATTCGTAATTATCTTCTGTCTACTTTCGTTGTAGAAAGTGTAGACTTAATCGTTCCCTCTCTTTCAAGCTATGTTCGTGACAACTAAATGTTCATTTATCAAGTAATGGCGATGTACAGGAATGTCAATGTCAATGGTCGTACTAGTCGTGAAAATGGTTTTCCGTAAAATAAAACTACGTTGACATTTAGTTTCCCTTCGAAAAATCGAGATAATTCCCAATAATGCCAAACCAAATATTCAAGGGCAATATTGTGACTGTGACTAAGAATGTGGTAAAGGTTGATCTTGAATAAATACATTCATTTATTAATTTCTACATCATCCTTAACCATATTAGCGAAGCGTTCTAAACTATGATATACACGGAGATAGTATTACATACTACATACAGTATTGGGCAAATGTTTCGAGATGGCTTAATTACAAGAGAACGAAAGGTAATATCGGATCCTGATTTTGACAATCTCTGCTACTAAAATCATACTATTTTCCTACGCCTTCAATAAATGAGTAATGTCATCAATCTTATGTTTAAATTTTTTTTTAATGTGGTGGGTGCTTAGTTGCAGTGACTCCGTAAGCTGTATCGCTTGTCTGGCTATCACTGCAACTCTCGCGGTGTAGTTTTGTGTGTGTATGTTGTGTTCAATTGGCTTTGTGACAGCATCATATCGCCTTTTATGATGCCGCGCTGTTAATCACTTTGCTCCCAATAGCGAATGGCAAGTTGATCCGGGACTCTCTGAAAAAATGTCACCGTCCCTCGAGAGAATTGAACCCCGGCGCCTATCGTCCTCTCACAACAATAGTCAGCCGCCTAACCACTGCGGCCATCGACCCGTTTAATCGAGATAATCGAGAGTTAATCGAGATATTTCGAAAAAATGAGGAGATAATAAAAATCAGTGCAGCAAATGTTTTTATTTGTTTGTTAAATGTAAAAGTAGAAAATAAATGTTAATAGTAGCTACAAATTGTGGCCATCGACCCGCCCGGCCCATTCAACTACATATTTGGGAAATATTGAACAAAATAATGTAAATATAATAATCGTTTAGCAGTCAAACAAAGATAACAAATAACAGTTTAAGAGAAAACTACTACTCCCTGGAAATTCTCAAAAAGAAAACGCTTTAGTATTACACGTCATGACAAAACTAATTTTATGGAACTAAACGGTTTAGCGTGTTTAGTCACGGTAACTATTGCAATACTGTGTAAAAATATTGTGCGCTAAACGTGGGCAATGAAATAAATAATTTTTCGACTGAGGTATATTTTAAGTTTTTACAATTAATTGTCAGGTTTCTAAAACATTTAAATTTTGACAGAGGATAATACAGGGAGGCGCAAAACAAACTCCACTATTTTAAACAAATAAATTTTATATTTATGAACAAGTTAGAAAAGAAATAACTAAACATTTCTCAAGCCCTGGAAATGCAGTTTTAAGTTCTGAATATTACCTCTTGATTAATTAAGCGTATTTCGTTCCGAATGCTTTCTTTTAATTCGTGGATAGCGTAGCGATGGTGAAATACCTTCTGCTTCAAATACCCTCACAAGAAAAAATCTGACACTCTTAAATCCGGCGAACGTGATGGCCACGGAGTTTGTGAAAAAAAGTGAAATAATATGGCCAAATTTTTCCTCCACTAGAGCCAGACGTATTCACACTGTATACGCCGTCGCCACATCCTGTTGAAGATAAACATTTGGTGGATCAACATCAATCCTATGTAGCTCCAGAATCACAAAATGCTGAAGCATGTTAACGTACCGTTCAGCGGTAACAGTAATGGTACGATTTCCTTCTTCGAAAAAGTACGCTCCAATAATTCTAGACCTTCTTACTCCACACCAAACAGTTATTTTTGGAGAATGGAGTGGTTGCTCGTGTAAATCCCGTGGATCATCATTGGAACTTGAAACCTATTCCAAAAGTGTCGTTGTGTTTGTATGATAGATTGTGTTTCGTAATATAGTTTTACTGTTGCAGCATGTTGTTTACTTGACCACCGTTCCATTGCTATTAGCCGAATGAAACGGCACGATATGACGTTTACACTGACAGGTATATTAAATTTCCATCATACTATCAGTCCTGCCAGTTACATGCTGAAATAATGGAGTTTGTTTTGCGCCACCTTGTATAATATAAAATATTCTTAGTTAGTTGAGGATTTATAATGAACACTGATAGATGGGGTGTTTTATTTAAAAACATTACAAATGTGAGCATATTTTGACAGTTGGTAACGTCACTCATTTACTGATGGAATAAAAAAATTGTATAATTCATAGAGAGTCATAGAGATTGTCAAAAATCATTATAAATGTTGTTAGGGAATAGTATATTATGCAATGAGCATTTAATGATAGCTATAAAGACACGAGTATGAAAATACGAGGCGAAGTAGGCCGAGTATTATAATGAATACGAGTATCTTAATAGCCATTAAATGCGAGTTGCATACACTATTTTTCTACGACCTCATAATATCATACGTATTTCATTAATTTTTTCTATATTTAAATAGATACAGAGAACTGTCAAGTTTAATTAATTTTTATATCTGTCAGATATGTAGTCACGGCCATATTGAATATTGGGATGTCACATTCCTATTGGATATAAACTTGTATCGTAATGAAAAATCTGTATTCCTATTGGATATAAGTAAACTTGTATCATAATTCAGCATATCTAATAATACAATTAAAGTATGGGAGTAGAAAAAATAAATTATTTGATGTTAAAATTGTATTGCGGTACATGGTGTTACCATGTTGTATACAGTAAGCTGTAAAATCTGTAAAATCCTGTATTAATAAATAAAAGATCAAAAATACAAAATAGTAAAAATATACCAGAAGTTTCCATATAAAATAAAGTAAATTTAATTTTCCCTGTCATGGTGTATTGTTTTAAAATATGTATTGCCTCCCGTGCGTTTCAGTTTTTATCTTAATAATATTTGCTCTTTCGTTATATTATTCTAGAAGATTAATTGGATTCCTTCACTCTCCATACCCTGTATATGTGATTTAAAGCAAAAATAAACCAAATTAAAAAAATGCTGATACAACAGTAATGCAATTTTTCCCAAACGCCAATTAAGTTAAACATATTTTATTTAAAAATATGCCATCCGGAAGTGGAGTCGAACCACCAGGTATGGCTATCGCGGTCTACCGCAACACCGTTGCGCCACCGGGCGGTTTAGATAGCACTAACAATCTTCACAAATATATGCGAACGAGATTTTTTTAATAAAAATATGTTTAATTTAATTGGCGTTTGGAAAAAATTGCATTACTGTACTTACATACGCCAAGAAAATAAATACACTTCGGTGTTAAAAATGTTGCCTATCCTAGGTCATTATAACATCTCGTTCGCATATATTTGTGAAGATTATTAGTGCTGTGGAAGCCGCCCGTTGGCGCAACGGTGTTGCAGTAGGCCGCGATAGCCATACCTGGTGGTTCGACTCCACTTCTGGATGGCATATTTTTAAATAAAAATATGTTTAATTTAATTGGCGTTTGGGAAAAATTGCATTACTGTACTTACATACGCCAAGAAAATAAATACACTTCTGTGTCAAAAATGCTGATACAAATTCTAAACAAGGAAGGTGAAATAAAACTTATATGAAGAATGAATTTTAATACACCAGTTTTTTGTGTACTATTATCGCCCCAATAGGATAATTTCATGATTCTGACCTTCAACGTTACAGTTATGCCATTCAATTAAAGTAGTACATTTAAGAGAAGTTGGGTTTTATTTTTTAAATATTCAATTGTCTTGGTTTTACTAAATGAAAAGTTCTGCGAACTAATTAGACGTACTAAAGAAAATATAATATGCGGCAAAATAAAAGTAACTGAAATTACAAAACGTATTCAGAAAATCAATATGTAATTATAACATGTAATAATTAACAACAACAACAACAGGCATGTAAATGCGTCGATACAGCATGAATTCAAAATCTGCACCCTTACGTCTTACACATTGTTCATAAGAGTACTTTAGATTGTTGAAGATGTTGATAGAAACAGGCTGTTCCAAAGAGACAAAAACTGACTCTATCGTAATTCGACTCGGTAGACTCGGTCCATTTTGACGCCTAACTACGCACGACCGGCAAAAATGTTTGACGATAAAAAACCTTCTCTGCTGTTACGAGAACCATAATTATAACACAAAACCCAACACTAAATACACAATATGTCAAACTGTTATATAAAATAAATAAACGCTTGCTTACTATGGAAACTTAAACCACAAACGACCAATAATTTCAGTTACCTTTGTTTTGCCGCATATTTTAGTTAACTATACCACTCACTGGTACTAAATAAAACCAAATTTTGACATTATGGTCCCCTTAATGCTTTTCCATTACATCAGAAAGAGCCTCGTGCAAAGTTTTGACAATATTAAAATGACCCGACACCCACAAAATTTTATAGTTTGGCGATAATTTGTTAAATAAGTTTCTATATTTTCACCACCTTACAAAATCTAATTGTTACTTAGCTCTTCTTCAAATAAATCAAAAATATATTAGATTTTTTAGAAATAATAAATCTTGAACAATATATAATAGTCTTATTTCCCGATAGTGGATGGAACTACAGAAAGAATTTTTCCATTCCTACTGCAAATATAGTTCATAATTCTTAAAGAGATGATGAACAGCTTTTAATATTTTTTGATACATAAAATCCCACACATGTATTTTATTGTTACCGGAAAAGCATAAAAAATGTGTTAAATTGTAATTAATAATTATATCTCCAGCTTTACTTTCTATATACTTTTGATCATAAAGACGGTTAATATATAATATACGCCGTCTTTTACTACCGCACATTACTATATACATATACACACGCAGTGAATCAGCCATCAGCAAATCATGTCATTGTGTCTATACTAATAAATATCGTCGTACAAGCAATAAACCCTTTATATCTCGTTTAGCTCTAGAAGGCGCCAAATTCCACAAAATCCACAGTCGTTTATTGACTCATTAGTTATGTGATACCGTTAGTCGAGAGATCTTAATAAAAAAATTCCCTACATTTTTCAAGAAATTTGTCGAGCAGTCTCACTCTTCGCTAGCATCGCGGTATTCCTCTCGAGTAGACTTCCCGGTCACGATCGTCCATTCAGCGTCGACATCCCCGCTTTCGGTTTAATAGCTCTTCACGCCAATGAAAATGCTATTAAAAGAAAATCGTTACTAATCGCTGAATATGCTAATTACGGCTCTTTAAGCGTTGATGTTCTTTTACGCAACTTATATAAATTATATACCAGCTACGTTATGTATCACTAATACAGTCATAAGAGGAATTTTTATTTATTGTATTGTTCTATTTACTATGATTTAAATTAGAAATAAAAATGCTATATTACAGATGCTAATAAAAGATGTCAATTTTTGAGAGACCTGATCTAAAACCTAGCGCAAAAATTTTCTTTAGAAAAACATTTAAGGTCGCTTGTTCCAAAGTTAGGCGCAACAAAACTACAGAAAACACTAATTCCATGTTTACCTCTAAAATGGCCAACATATCGAGCACCTGTAACTTTTTTAAATTTTATGCAACAAAAATGCCACCGATTTGCCAATTTCTATCGGATTACTTTATTTCATAGCAAACTACGATAAAAAGTAACAGATATTAGGATAATTTCCGTAGTTCCGTAGTTGAATAACTAAAAAATTAATAATATAGATAGGTGTACAAGAGCTTACCAGAGCGATGTAGAATTTCTACGTGAATTAGGTGCTACAATAAAAACTAGTATATGTCATTTCAAAAAAGAAGGATTGTTAATATTTGAAAATATCTTAATTGATTGCTAATTTATGGCCATCCAATGGGTCCACGACCACCAATCTACCTGTTTGAAAACATCTGGTCAAGTTATCGTTTAACATCTGCTAAATAATGAAGGGGAGGACCATCCTGTTGAAACCATATACTTCCTTCGAAATAACTAAGATTGTTCCTACTGGGAAATAATCTATTCTATTCATCTATTCTATTTAGAAAAGTTACTGATGATGATCATACCAGATTACTAGTGACATCATAACTGAAATAAAATACCATACAATATGTACAATTAAAACAAAAATGGACCTCGATGTACATACTTATGTTACTCGATATAGTACTTTTTCTTGTTCGCGGATTTTGCGTTTTTCGTGATATAAACTGAGCAAAATAAATTTTCGGACTATGCCATGAATTAACTGTCTTAGATTGATTTAACAATTTAACCTACATGTGCTATTCAATTTGAGGTTTCCTATTCCACTGACACTCATCAAGTTTTAGTTGTTGAAGTGTGTAATAAACAATGATTTGTTTTAAAATGAAATACAGTTTCTACGTGTGTGTTTGTCTTGTTGATCCCGGAAACATTTCAGGTCGCTCTCGTATATGATAGGGGTTGGGCAGCCCAACGTGAGGAGCAGTTAAGACGCAGAATCATTTAGAAAATTCGAGAAGTCGACGTGAGAGCCAAATTATATGCCGTAGAAGAACATGAGCTTTTGCCCATCATGTACGGTAAAGTCGCCCATATTGAACCAAAATTTATAGAAACAACGGTAACTTTCCGTAAAATTAAAACAGGTAGTTAAAATTGTGGAAAAATGTTTATTGAATATTTAGGAAAATAATGTGGATGACAAACGAGCATTATAAAAAAGGAACTAATAATTATTAATTACAATAGTTGTAGTTGCAAATGGTTCAATTTCAGAAACAAGTTACCTAAATTAAGTTACTGGTTTCCTTAAATGAACTTGGTATAAAAACATGTCCTTAATTGTTTGTAAACTGTATTATGAAAGTACTAAGTTCAAATAAAGAGTAAAACAAAATTGAAACATAATAATTATCATGGGACGCATGCTCCACAAACAAATTTCTTTTGCTTTAGGCCTACACCCACACATTCACAGTGAAACCACGTCTTGCATCGCATACATTGAATCATGTCCTTATAGCCCATCATTGAACACTTTTTACAGAACCATCCATTAGCTTCTGCACTCTTTGACTGAGATACAGCTATTGAACCAAGTTAAACCGCAGTTCAATTTAAGAAACTATACTCGGTTCAATTTGGGCAATCTAACAGAAACATAACCTGAAAATTGAAAACAAACAGCATATAGGAAATTGTTAATGGTACCAGACGTAATCTAAAATCTGTACTTCTTTATGAACTAATTGAATTTTACTTATCAAGGTACTCTATATTTGCTTAGACAAAAACACAAAATATTGCACGTAAACATGTGGAAAACTTTCTTTAGTGGTAACATGAGTCACTGATCCACTCTGTGTGTGACATTTGGCACCTTTATGGTATCCGCTCATACAGTTTCGAGATCTCATATGTAGATGCCTCTTACCGTCTTGCAATATTATAAAATTAAAGCGGTTCAATTTGGGAGTCGGTTCAATATGGGCTACTTTACCATAAATGGTATGTTTAGTTAAATTAAGAGTATACAGGGTCATTCACGGAACTGGTTCGTTAGAACTTTTTGATGTTCTTGAAGTTCAACATTTCTGAAAACTTGTAATTATAACTGGTATCATCTGGACTCATCAAATTCAAAAACGGTGCATTTTAGACATAAGGTTTATTTAAGAAAGTTAGCCTAAAATTTTGCGTCAAATCCAAAAATCCACTAACATATGGGGTGTTAAAATAACGAAGTTCCTATCGATTTCCGTTATAACCGGAAGTCGGCCATCTTTAAAATTATTTTATTTAAAAAGAGCATGGCCAGAAACCAAGGCAACCAAATTTTTAGGGCTCTCTTCGGTGTACTTTAGGAAATATTCTAATAGGCCACTCAACTTGGGACACCCTGTATAGCGTGTTCGATTTAAAAAAGTGACTTTTATCGACGTGAAGTTGGTTGAAATGAACGTTAATTTTGGACGACCCTGTATAAATTATGATAAATTTTAGGACACAAATTTGATGTATGCTACTTCGGCTAATAACATGCCAAATATGACATTTTTAGCTGCAATGCCTTCAGAAATACAAAATTTTGAACATAGCGTCGCAGTTGGCCCCATATTTGAAAAAAATTTAGTAACTCAAAAACGGCTAATTTCTGACATAGGGTGTCTTAGTAAGTTTTGATGCAGAATTGTATGCCCGATACACAAAACTCATAAAAAATATACCATGCTATTTAAATTAAGAAAGTTGGCGTCAATTTCCGGTAAACCGAAAGTGGTACAATGACGCAAATAAATTTGCTAACAAATCCAGCTGATATCAGTTATAATTACAAATTTTCAGAAATGTTGAATTTCAAGAACATCAAAAAGATCTAACGACCCAATTACGTGAATGACCCTGTATAATACAAAAAAATTGACTTCACCATCTCAGTTTTTTCTAGTGAATAAATTTTTACGAATCTTAAATGAAATATGTTCTGTATTCTACCTATATAGGTATGTCATAAAGAAATTCAATATCAGAGAATTCATCCGAAACCGTATTATAGTTTAATGCAACAAACGTTCATAATAAAATTTATATCCGCTTTGTTTAATATCCCCTGTAACTTTTTCATAAGGTCTCCGTCATACTCAATATTCTTTGCTTTTTATCCCTCTCTGCTTTTTCGTTTCTTGATAAATCGTACTTGAAAGAGGCACGCTACTTTTAGATATGCATCATAATTCCTGTGGTGAAGTTTTATACGGAATCGATACGAATCCGGGGTGATCTCGTAGAAGATAGATCGCATCACTTATTCGGTCAAGAGATGAATCTTCCATCTTCACGAATAAACGGTCGCGCGCCAGAGGGTCGAAATCAACTATAAATTCGCATTTCTCTTTTCCAACGGAGCATCTTGTGCATCGCCTGACCGCAAATTGAGACCATTGAAACTCGAAATGCATCTTTTTTAAAGTACTATACAGTAGTTACGTGTAATGCAGATGGAGTATCTTGAAAATATCCGAGTGAAATAAGTTTATAAGAACTTCTCGTAAGCATGAAGATCACGGACGGCACTACATGCTAGAATAATAAAGTAAAATTTTATGATGGAATGGATGGAATACTTAAAAATATGAATTTTCGTTGGAAAGTTTATGTGCACTTTTATGATCTTTTTATTTCTGTGCTTTTAGGAGCGATGAAGTTAGAAATAAAATGCTTATCCTGTGCTCCTTCTAAATTACTTTGCAAAGCAGTATATATTAGGTTAAGATTGTTGAGCTTTTTAAATAGTTCGTTTGAAAAACATAAATATCGTGCTGCGCAAAACAAAGCAATATCTATCATTGATTTAACATTAAAAATTTATGAACAATAACTTTCTATTATTACCAGCGAGTTGAATAAATCAACGCCTTGGATAAAACACAAACTTTTCAAGAAACACACAATAAACAAGTTGTTTCATACTTTTCCGAAATATTAATCTAATCATTTATTCAAGCAATACCTCTTATCCGTAGCATTCCTGCCTATAACCTTTATCTAGCGAATTTCCAATTTATTGCCTACGATATCTGCATATGTGTTTTCCGAGTATCTATAACAACGCTCTCCTTTTTTTTGCTAGACATCTATGTGCTAATAAACATCCAACAAAGCTGTACCGCATATCGAAGACCGTTAAAGTTTTATGAAGCTTGAAAACCGTATACGAGAACATCCGGTACTAGCGTAGAATAGCTGAAAATAATGGTTAACTCGTTTTTTATCATCTAGAAACCAATATCGATACATGTTCACCATGTAGCTGGATAAAATTTTAAATGCCAGAGGGCATGAATGGTTTATGAATGTACAATGTAACGTGCAGCGTAGGAATAGACAAAAAGAACAACTTCAGAAGGAAAAACAAGATCTATATACAGGTTGGTAGGTATCAGACTTTCTCATAAATATAGCTTTCGTTTTACATGCGCTTCGCTTCAGTTGTGACGTCAACTGAAGTACTACGGAAATGCAATGAACCAAGTGAAACACAAGTAATAAATGAACGCTTCTTTTTAGCTTATGTATTTAGGTTATGTTTTCAGTTTTCCATCATCAGTCACTGTGTTCTTATACATTCTTATCAACAATTCGTTTTTCATTTGAACATCATGTAATCCGGGGCCTACACTATTACTTTGAAATTGCTGATAAACGACGTCCCACCAGAGTTAACATTTCCTATCACGGAATTGGAATTTATTAGAAAATTGGCATAATATATGTATACCTGTAATGTGTAACAAGTAATAAACACATTTTTAGAGGATGATGTTTTTCTTGCTAATTATTTAGAACAATTACGGCAAATAAAAGTACTTTCTCCTGAAATACTTAGAATAAATACTGTAGAGATAACCACAGAACATATGCCGTAAGTATTACTAGTGGAAACTTATAGTAGCTCAGAATATTGCGTCAATACTCGGTTGTAGTAATAGAATGTTTATTTACAGTTCACAAGAAGATACAGAGGTAACAGAAAATAACATGGAAGAAATTGAGAAGCAATACCTAAATAAAACTTGGCCAAAATATGCTATTTTGGCATTAATCTCAAGCATAGAAAGTAGATATGATGAAATGCATCATCCTGTGAAACGGAAACATTTTTGGGAGCATGTTGCTGAAGATCTGCAAAACAACAACATTGCTGTATGCATTTTTTTTTCATTTAGAATTTATTTCTAGCAATTTACAATTATAGCACTAAATTAATTTTCCAGGTGAATGCATCAGTATGCCGAAATAAATGAAACAACTTGGTGAGAACATAAAAAAGCAGCATAGACAATAGACACAAGACAGGCAGAGGTCCATCAAAGTTTTTTTTCTTTGATAGATTAGATGAAATCCTCGGAGAAGAACCAAATATGATATCGTCTGAAGCAATAAACGTAACTACTGTTACAGAAGATGAAGCAGCAAATTCTTCTGCTTCATCATCGGTTATAAGTAATGCACCGTCTACCTCCGACAACAATGTGAGTAGATATACTTCTTAACAAAATCCAGGACAAATTATCGTGCAGAATATTTCAAAAGTAAAACACAATATTACAAGGAGAAAGAAAGGAATAAAGTGGAAACAAAAAAACTTATTAAAGAGAAAATTAGAGCTGGAGGAAAGAAAGATTAATGCTCTGGAGAAATATATGTACAGATAAAAAAAAAGATATGGGATAAAGCTTAAGTTTTGTAATATAAGATTATTTTTTGTTTTATTATTAAAAATATTTATTTTTGTTATTATACGTGATATTTATTTTGTATAGAATAATTTAAGTTTTGTAATATAAGAATATTTCTTGTTTTATTATTAAGAATATTTATTTTGTATAGATTATTTTTTTGTTTTAACATTGTTAAGAATACTCTGATTTTAGTTACTATAGATTTATTTTGTATAAAATAAAATGCCCAGGGTAGGGATTGTTGGAATCTTTGGCAAAGATTCCAACAATAGTAGTCTATTATTTGCAATACTTATTACAGATCTTGGTTTTTGCGATTTCTGTTACTTTTGCTAATATGATTAGTTTACTTCTGAATTGTTTCGGATTTTTATTTACTTGTAATAGTTAATTGCGTAAACATCCTATATTTATTGCTTTTTTTTGAAGAACTGCTGTATAATAGGTAAATACGGCATTTTCTATTTTTGATATGTATCGAATACATACATATACATATGTATATTGTGAAAATGTCTCTTCAATTTGGAATGTAATGTTATATATGTATGCATATTAGGTTATTTGCTATTTAGTACTTAGCACTGTTTTCTCTTTTTAATTTTTTTTTCGTTATAACGTGCGGGGAGATAGAGTGGCAGACCCTTGTTTTGTTTGGCTTTGTGTAGTGGAAGCCGCTATTATTGTCTTATAAAACCTCTATTAACTTATATATTCTTTACTTTTTTGTTGTTTTTTTTTTGTCTATTGATGCTTAAAATAGCTCATTTGAATCTAGATCGCTCCTAAATAAAATTGATGAAATCTCAAATTTATTATACTCCTTAAATATTGATATTTTTGCAATTACTGAAACATGGCTACATTCTAGCATCTGCAGTGAGGCTCTTGCAGTGGAAGGTTATACGCTAGTTCGGCAAGATAGGGAGAGTCGCGGAGGTGGCGTTGCTTTCTTCATTCGTAATAATTTAAACTTCAAAAGAATTCCTATTGAATCTACTGCTGCTGTTGAGCAACTATGGCTAAGTATTACTTCTAAAAATATATCGTTATCAGTTGGTGGTTTATATCGACCACCTAACACTAGTATCACGGATTTCTTTACTTGCTTGAATGAGAGCTTGGCTGATGTTCATCTTTTGTCTAATGAACTAATTTTTCTAGGTGATTGCAATATTAACTTAGCTTTAACAGATTATAATTCACTTAATTTTAGTTCTACTTTAGAATCTTTTCAATTGGTGCAATTGGTCAAGGAACCTACACGTATTACTGCAGCTGGCTCATCTTTGTTGGATGTTGCTGTGATCTCTGCCTCATTAAATAATACGTTATGTAATGTAATTGACACTCATGATCTCTCCGATCATTCCTTGGTTTGTTGCACTTTAGCACTTGATAGTATTAAGCCTACTCCTCACGTACGCACATTTCGTAATTTCAGTAATTTTGATTATGATTTGTTTCTCGATCACTTAAGAGAAATTCCATGGTATGACGTGTTTTTGCTGGATACCATTGATGATAAAATTTTGTTTATCAATGAATATATTACTATGATTTTTGATATTCATGCTCCTCTTGTCACTTGTAAATTTTCAAACCCTTTTTCGCCTTGGATTACGGATAATGTTAAATTATTAATATCTCTAAGAGACAAAGCTCTTCAAAAATTTAGACGTTCTAACTTACTTGCCGATTGGAACTATTATAAATCCTTAAGAAACTATACTACAGCTACAATTAAACGTGAAAAGAAAAGCTATCTTGAATCCAGAATGAAACGTTTTAATAAAAAATCTATTTGGAAAGATTTACACTATCTGAATATTTATCGTAAGAAAACTGTGACACTACCTGAAGGTTTACTTGATGCTAACGCATTAAATGCACATTTTGGTAGAGCATCTTGTGAGCAATCAGTGGCGGACGATGAGTATCTCATGTTTTATTCTAATAATGTTAGGCCTGGAGTTGGCTCTTTTTCTTTTGCTGAAGTAACGGATTTGCAGATTGAAGCTGCAATTAATAAGTTGTCGTCCAATTCCTGTGGTTGTGATGAAATAAATTTAAAAATGCTTTTATATTGCTGTCCTCATTTAATTCCCATTCTTACACATGTGTTCAATTTTTGTTTGTTTCATTCTATTTTTCCTACAATGTGGAAGCAAGCACGTGTGATACCAGTACCAAAAAATAGTAATCCCAGGACTTTTTCTGATCTCAGACCTATTAGTTTACTACCTATTCTCTCAAAAATTTTGGAAAGGCTTATTGAACAGCAGTTACGAAATCACATTAATAATTTTAATATACTACCGACTACTCAGTCAGGATTCAGACCTGGATACAGTCGTGCTACAGCTTTATCCAAGATTACAGATGACATCATTTCAGCCACTGATCTAGGTAATATTACGGTTTTGGTGTTATTAGACTTCTCTAAGGCTTTTCATAAAATCAATCATTCTTTACTATTATCTATATTGCATTACATCGGATTAGATGCCTGTGCCGTTCAACTTATCTCAAGTTATTTGGATCATCGAACTCAGCAAGTTTATATTGATAAAGGTACCTCAGACCTCGTATTCTTAAAATCAGGTGTTCCACAGGGCTCTGTTTTGGGTCCCTTATTGTATGCAATTTATACTTCTCATTTTCATTTCTTTCATAAATTCTTTTGTTCCTATCACTTCTATGTTGATGATACTCAGCTCTATGCATCGTTTTCTTTCTCTGAAATTGATGCAGCTATTGATGCCATTAATAACGATTTACGGCAGGTTTCTGAAATTTCACAACGTCATTGTTTGAGTCTTAATAAAGATAAGTGTTGTTTTATGGTATTCGGTAATTCTGTAAATAGAGTACGTTGTAATAATTTCGTTAAGCTTCGATTGGATGGTACAGATCTAATTCGTAAGGATTCTGCGAGAAATTTGGGCCTCATCTTTGATACCGAGATGCGGTTTAGGAATAACACTACTGCAAATATTAAACGGGCATATATCAACTTGAAACTAATTTATCCTCACAGACATACTTTAAACATTTTCAATAAAACGCTGTTATGTAATGCTCTAGTGTTATCACATTTCAACTATTGTGATTCCATATATGGAGCGTGTCTCGATTCTATTGACAAATATAGGATACAGGTTGTTCAGAATTCGTGCCTTAGGTTTATCTTCGGTATTAGGAGACGGGCGCATGTTTCTCATAAGTTAGGTGATTTGTCGTGGTTAAACATGTCTAATCTTAGACGATTGCATTTTGTATGCTTTATTCATAAAAATTTAAAATTGAATAACCCACCGTATCTGGTTGCAAAAATTAAGTTTAGGACTGATGTGCACCACATTAATATCAGGAGAAAGGATCTTATAGATATTCCTGCACATCGTTCTCAGCACTATAAACGGAGTCTCAGTTATAATTGTGCACAGGAAATGAACGGGTTACCAAGCCACGTAAAAGAGCTATCGCTGCTGCAGTTTAAGAAAACTATTACAGGACTCCTTCTTGTTGAGCAGAACAAATAAATTTGGGAGTGATGTTATAATTGAATTAACATTTGTCACTATAGTGGGGTGCCATGCTATTATTGTCTATTATTGTTTATATAATGTTTTTGCTAGGTCATCAGGAAGAGCAGCGATTCCTCTAGGATAAGCTGATGATGATCCTGTTGGCAATACAAATTACTATTTAGCTTTTTCTTTTAATTTTTGAGTTTCCGGCCCACATGCATTTCATCGGGTTTGCACTCTATTTCCTTCTAGTTATCTTATGTGTGGTAGTTGTATGTAGTGTCGAAACACATGTATGTACGTATATTGCCAATAAATGTGTTTATTATTATTATTATTATTATTATTATTATTGGAATCTTTGGCTGCCATCCCCACAATCCTTACCCTGTAAACTTAACGAGTACAGCCAGTACTTCTTTTCAAAATATAAGTAAAATAAAAGTTTCTATAAAATATTTAAAATTTTCTCTCTTCTATCCTGAACTAGCTCCATTTCATCCTGAACATAATCATAAGCCTCTTCGTCTGATGTATTTACGTGATCCTCAATTTCTATATGCAAATTGTCAAATGTCATACAAATATTATGGAGTACACATGCTGCTGTCACACATTTCTTTATAAATATGATATCTATATTCTCAAAAAACTTTAGCCTTCTGAAACGACCCTTTAACAAGCCGAAAGCATTCTCAATTACTACTCGAACTGAGGAATGGATTCGATTAAAATATTTCTGCCTTTCAGTAAAATGACCATTGCCTTTATACGGTGAGACAAGCCACCTTAAGTTGGGATAGGCAGAATCACCTAAGATATCTAAATTCATTATGCATAAGTAATGTATTATCTGTAATATTTTTGTACAGTTTTGATCTCTTTAAAACCCTTGCATCGTTTAAAGATCCAGGTTCTCCACAGCATATATCTGTGAATAACTTATTTTCATCACATAGAGCTTGTAAAAGAATGCTATGGTAGCCTTTCCTATTAACATATACCTCTTGATCTGCCTGAGGTCTATTTATTTTTATATGTGTCCCGACAATTGCTCCAATTGTTCCAGGTATCTTCATAAAACTCTTTGAGGGGTTACTCATTACATTCATTTTTATATACTGTGGGCTAATCAATATGAAGCAATCAATTACCAGTCTCACATATTTATGTGCGGTGGATTTTGCGATACCAAATCGATTAGCAACCTGGCGAAAACTTTCTGTGTTACTTATGTACCACAAAGTTAACAGAAAACCTTTCTCCACAAAAGATTTTGCACGTCCAAAGGTATGTACAGGAAATATATTCTGTGCAGTAATAATGCCAATAATATGATCCGCTGTGGTACGGCACATCCGAAAATGTTCCAGAAATTCTATGTCATCATACTGTCGAACATATTTTTCAACAAATAGTTTGTCTTTTATATCAATTCTTCTAATATTGGGTTGGCTGAGCTCTGATTCAGAACTGCTTGAAATTCGAACCCACACATCTTCATCGCTTTCGGCAAAAAGCGCGCCCTAAAGTAGAAATTTATCAATGCAAAAACTTGTGTTTCTACATTTTCTATATACCTTAAGCACGTTCTGCATATTTCAATTGCTATCTCGAATACTTTTTAATTTTCTCGCGCGTTAAGTATAATTATACAGAGGTTAAGTGAGGTTAGGTGAAGCGTATCACAACAAGTGACGCGCTATTGGTCTGCTTCACATTCATCTGAAGTACTTCAGTAAAGTGCATAGTAAAAGTGCATTTCCATACCACTGAAGTGCAGCAAAACTTCAGAAGCGCATGTAAAACGAAAGCACCTAAAGACCGATTTTGAAGATAATGTATCAGTTCCACAAGCTCAGGGGTCAATTGACCCCTGAGGAACGCCTGTAACAATAGCTTGTGGAACTGATACATTATCTTCTATAATAACTGATTGTACGCGGCCTGATAAGTAACATCTAAAAAAGAGATAACATCTTCTGACAACCCAATATAACGAAGCATAGCTAATTTTCACCAACATCTCCCGATCTAAATATATCGTCAGTCACATCAAGAAAGGAGGTCGCACAACTGTAACCTGGTCTGAATCCAGATTGATCCCTACTTTGGTAAAATGTTGTATTGAAATAAATGTAAGCACACGTAATTGAACATCCGCAACTTTTCCTAAAACCTTTGATATTTCGGGCAATATACTGATTGGCCGGAAATGACTCAGCGCTGTTGGAGTATTATTCTTACCTAAAGAAGTCACCATTGAATGCTTCCTTTATGAAGGAAGAATTTGTCAACAAACATGATAAATACAAACAAACTGATAACAGACCTAAGATCAGGATATAGATTTATTTTTCTCGTTAGCGTCTGTTAAAATACACTAATTTGTAATTAAAAGTTTCCACTGAACTACTAGGTCTGACAATTAAGTAATGAGACAGAGTGGATAAAAACCGTATATTTAAAAATTATTCGACAACCGTATGATCCCCTTTGAAATAGTTCCCTTGGGCACCAACACAGCGACTTTTCCATGCATCGTAGCAGTTCTGGAAAGCTTTGATCGGAATGTGCGACAGTAACCTTGTCACGACCTCTTGAATCTCTTCAATCGACTCAAAATGCATTCCTTTTACCACCTTCTTGACTTTTGGGAACAAGAAAAAATCTCAAGGTGTGTTGTGGTGGAGAATCTTGTGCGATGTCGGGACGCACACTATTGACCCTTTTTCGAAGTCTATATCGAGTACTTCGCGGTAGTAGATCTGGTTAACGGTCTGTCCAGGTGGAAGGAACTCCCTATGGACCACCCCTTGACTATCGAAGAAGCAGCTGAGCATGGTTTTCATCTTGGACTTGCTCATGCGAGCTTTTTTTGGTCTCGGATCATTTGGAGACAGCCACTGTTGGCTTTGGCGCTTTGTTTCAGGGCCATATTGGAAGAAGCAGCTCTCATCACCCGTAATAATCCAGTCAACCAGCGTAGGATCGTTTTCCACCTGTTGCAAACAATCTTCAGCGACTGATATTCGACGTAGTTTTTGCTTTTCCGAAAGGTTCTTCGGAACCATTTTCGCGGAAGCTTTTTCATCCCAAAATCTTAAGTTAAAATATATCTAACAGTTTCACGGTTGATACTTAGTTCGTCAGCCAACATTCGGACAGTTAAACGACGATCTTGGCTAATTAGAGCGCGCATTTGCGTCAGTTCGCACTTCAACCGGTTGTTCGCTTCGCACCTCGTCTTCCACACTCTCACGGCCATCTTTGTATTCTTTGTGCCAACGAAACACTTGTGCACGAGTCAGGGAAGCACCACCATATACTTTAAGTACTTTGCTAAACGTTTCCGTAGCCGAATCGTCCAGTTTTGCGCAAAATTTGATCGCTACACGTTGCTCTAAATTACGCTTGTCTATTTTCGTGCCGAGCACCACTAACACACTTCTTCAAAACACGACACAGCTGATAAACTAACGGTCGTACCGGGCTGGTAAACACATCAATCGATAGGGCAGGGATGCCTAAATAATAAGTAAAAAATTTCAAACCTGCAGTGTTACCACAACCTCATTACTTAATTGTCAAGCCTGGTATATGCCAATAATTCTGGAAATGTCTAACACTTGACCAAATATAGCTTATTTTCTTGCTATTGCGTTTTTTTTTAATTTACCTATCTATAAAAAAAATAGTGGCCATTCATAACTACTCTATTTATAAGCAATAGAAACACTTTATATTTTTTTTAATTTAACATTTTTAAGAATGTAACAATTCAATAGCCGCAGAGGCCGCTGGCCATAGGCATTAGGGAATTGTAAGAGTATGAAACTAATTTCAGTTATCAAACGGCGAATGTTTGAATACATTCTGGATAACGCAGCATTTACGAACACAACCCAGACGTTCCCAATTCGAATTATACGCCGCGGGCACAACTTACATGACAAGAAGAGACACAAGATTCTTACACAATTTTTCAGGGATGAATAATGGAAGATAACGTTATCGGATAAGGGAATATTCCCTATAGTCGGCGTCGTAACGTTTACAAAGGACGACACGACTGGCATTATTTGACGGATATGTATCTCGAACAAACGGATTGATGCTTATGTCGTGCACACCTATATCTCGTTTATAAATTTAGAACTGAATTGCGGTTGAATTTCGTCATGCTTTATTTACACGAACTTAGTAACTGAATTAGGATTTCAAACAATACAATATGTATTCAGGATAATAGTACTGCCAATTACCGCGAAATTTCTTATATTTTGGAAAAAATAAGGTTGTTTTACTCTAAAATATATGTCATAATGAAATTTATTTATTACTTGCTTTTCAAGTCATTGGGCTTGCCAACTTGATAAAGTTTTCATAAATATTGCTAAATTATGAAATACAAAGCAAGTCACAATTACAGCAAGGTTTATTTCCATTTTAAGCGTAAACCAAAAGCAAGGCATGGGAAACGCTGTTTCAGTACGCTAAATGCTCTTTTAATTGTGTTTCTAGCTCGTAGATGTGCTGTATTGTAATATTGTTCTGCAGCTGTTTGTAGATTTAATATAGGTACCATTTTCTAGTTCATGTTTCAAAGGAGAATCATTAAAAATTCTGCTATCGTGTACTGAACCAGGCTATCATATAATTATATTTAGAAAACACAGCTGTTCATGACAAGCAGCTTGAACATTTATTGAAAAGTGTCAGGTAGAACAATTTATTGCATTCGTTCACAAGGTGATTTCCAACAATATACTATGAAAGCCTATTATAGGCATTTTTTGGTTTTTAAAAATTACGCCTTGGCATTCCCAAAAGATGGAAGCCATAACCTTGTTGGCTGAAAAAACGGTTTTTGCCTTTTTTGGAGCACGTTCTTCGGGAGTCTATTGTTTTGTTTGTGATTTGGTTTCTGGCGTATAGTGATATATCCAAGTTTCATCTATGTGTAGAATATTGTGCACCCGTTGGGTTGAAATGTTTACTGCATCATTTCTTCAGTAGTTACGGTTTCTGAAGGCCCAGGACATTCAGCGTCATCAGTGGTTCATATTCATTCGAGAATGTTCATATCAGGACTATTCGATGGCTGAAAATACATTTTAATACTTAGTTAATTAATTCTTTGCCAAGCTTCCTTAAAAGTTATATCTTTAAGACGATTTGATCTAGGCCATATCTGCTCAATAGCAGGTAGCAGGTAATTTTTCGATTGTCACTTTTCTCTATTCTTACCAAGTTACCTTCGAAATAAGTTTAGTTTCCATTGTATCAGCAGAGCGATTTTTGCTTCTTCTCTTAGAGGGTTCTTCAAATACGAAAGACCAAATACCAAGTCTCAAATGCTTGTTCTAAGATAAATTGCAGCAAGGTCGACTAACAGTATCTATAAATATTAACTTTCGTAAACTGCTAGGTTCTGTATATACCATATCAAATGCCTGTACAATGCCTATGCCTGTCCAAAAACCTCCAATGTTTGATAGAGAATGAACAGACGACTTCAATTGTCATAAGGTCATCTTACAGTAGGATGTTCCCCGTTAACCTGTTAAATCATATTAAGATTCGCCAAATATGGTTTTATATCATTGGAATGTCTCCTTATTTGTCCTGCTTTGAGAAGATACATTAGCTACTACTGCTAACACTTTTATCGGATACTTCAAACTTGCTAGCAATAATTTTAATGAAGCCACGCTTTAGCTGAGTTCTAACAATTAATGCCAGAGAGCTTGCGGTAAATTTGAAGTCAAATTAGGTTTTTTTTGTGAATTTGCAACAAAAACATTTATTGAATTGTTCATATTTAAAACAAGCAAGTTTTTTGTTTAAAACACCGTTTTTTAAGATACACTTTTTATTTTACAAATAAGGGTATGGGGACAAACAATCCACACAAATTTTATATTACACTCTCTCAAGTGTGCTATGACCAATTGGCAAATGCGCTTACTATGTTATTTGACAGTTGTCAAAGTAAATATAAACGTATTTGTGAACGCTTATCTGTTCAAGTTTTAACAATGAATGAAAATCAGCGTCGTGCGGTAATTGCCGAATATTATGAGAACATCATCATCTAAAGAAATGTTTTACTGTGAGCCACTTTTATGCTATGGGTATTTCGAAACGGACAACTTACGATATTTTTCAACGCATAGACTCCAGAAAAAGCGTTACTAGAAAGTCCGGCAAAAAAATGCCAAAAAAAAAGTTGAGGATGCTCATCGCAAACTAGGCGTTTCTCTTAGCAAACTAGATCGAAAATATAAAATTAAAAAAAAAATGTTACTTTAAAAGCAAGAAAAACTGCATCAAAATACACAGAAAAACAACAAAACGACCAAAAAACACAGGCTGAGACAACTTACAAGGAAACACAGGCAAGTGGTGGTGACCGATTTGAATGAAATTTGGTGGGTTTGTAGACTGATGCAGTGTATGAACAACGGTAATTTCCATAGATGCTAAATCGCCCGTTTTAGAGGGGTGGGGCACCCGAAAGCCGACGCTACCCTTCGCTATTTGCTTTAATATCTCCAAAACTATAAGACATATCAAAAAAAAGTTAAGACAAATATATAGTTGTTTTATGAGTATTAAAAGATAGCGACAATAGTTTAAAAAATGTAGGGAGTGGGGATTTTTTTTGGAAAACAAGAACTATGACAGGCAAACTATTGTCGCTATCTTTTAGTACTCATAAAACAGTTATATATTTGTCTCAATTTTTTTTTTGATATGTATTATAGTTTTGGAGACATTAAAGCAAATAGCGAAGGGTAGCGTTGGCCTTAGGGCGCCCCACCCTCCGAAAACGGGGGATTTAGCATCTATGGAAGTTACTGTTGTTCTTACACTGCATCAATCTACAAACCCACCAAATTGCATATATGTGAAAGTATTGACATAGTGAATGTTAGAAGTAAAAAAAAAGAAATACTTCGTTGTTTCTATGTAAGAAGTAACGTGTAGTAAATTATGAACTATCAACTTAGAAAAAATGCAACCAAGACGATGATTTTAAACGTACTCCAATTTTAATAGTTATTTACGAACCAAGTGCGTGAAATCATATTTCGCGAATGAGTGACCAGTGACGAATTCGCGAAATGTTTCACGCACGAAGTTTGTACAATACTTTTTGTACGAGAACTATAATAATAATACATACAAATTGTTAAATACGTTAGCGTTTATGACCATATTATTAAGGTTAGGAATTTATAATTTCAAAATGTCACTAAATTAATCAAGTTCTAGGAAGTACCAACTTTACTTTTACGCACTCGTGTTTAAAGTGACTTTTTACGCACGCAAATCGAATCATGAAATGACAGGTTTTGATAAGCGAGTACAAAAATATATTTTCGTCGTTTAAAATCATATATATATAATATAAATGTCACTTTATAAAATCGGACACAGGTAAAATAAACCAAAAAACCGCATAAAGCTTTGATAAATTCGTGTGTTCAATCGATGTATTGACAGCATGGGTTCATTGAACTCTTGTCAAAACTAGTATTTCCCAAGGTTATCCCATTGTTTTGGCGGCAATAGCTCTTGTTACTCTTTGGTATTGGTCTGGATTGCAATTTCTTCAAGGGGACACTCATCAGCTTACATTTGTCCCTCTGAAAATTCTGTTTATGCGTAAATTTATGAAAAATATTGCATCAGGTCTTGCTTAAAATGATTTATAAATAAAAAGCATTCAGATGGTCAGTTTATATTCTGGGCTGACATGGCTGCAGTTCATTACGCTGGTAATGTTACAGCAGCAACGAGCTGCAAATCAATTTCATACCAAAGTCTCGAAAAGTTCTTAATGTGCCTCACCTTAAACCTATTGAACAGTTTTGGAGACACTTAAAGCGAAAGATCTACAGTTGCGGTTGGGAAGCTTCTTCAACAGAAGAATTAAAAACAAGAATCCGACAGAAGTTGCGACAGTATAACGTAATATGATGAAGCGTGTGAAGACCAAAGTTCGTCAGGCCAGGCGACATGGTGCTGATTCAGTAATCTAAGATCAATATAATTTACGTTTCAGAGTATGTTATAAATATACAGTGTTTAAGTTATTAAAATTTGTTAACCAAAATATGCGGATTTTTTGTCCCCACACCCTTAACTCAAAAAACTTGTAACTAATATGTTTCCAAATACCAAACTCCACTTTTAAAGTCAAATCTTACATTTACTTATCAGTAAAGTTACGAAAAATATTGTACGTGAAGACCACTTCCAGCATTTACGGTAATAAAGCACTCACTGTGCTACGGTGGATAAGTTGTCTTCCCGAATTCAGTATTTATGTAAATACCTTTTACATGGCTTTGTTACAACATTAACAAAAGCAAAAAAGTTTTATTAAGAAAGTTTTAAACAATCCATTTCATTTGTATGTTTTCTTATAAACGACGTTGTACCTTTACTGCAGTAGTTCCTGCACTAGATTCATACTCTTTTTTTGCTTTTATTGTTTCAGGATCCAGAGCTATGCATAGCGCTAGCTTTTTCCTTGCAATATATTCGATTATGCGTTCTATGCTGGATGCTAGTGATGGCGCATCATATGTACTCACAATTCAGAACAAATCTGCATCTGGTCCCCATCACAGACAACGCGATCGGAAAGCATTTTCTAAGGTAAGGCGATTTACTCGACGATACGATTGCAGTTTACCCGACACGTAAAGTGAAAACGCCAGATGTGTTTTACGAACAAACTAGATTTTGCAAAGAATACAAAAATAAATGTTCTGTAGTTGGAGAGCACTTATTCTTTACTGCAGAAGTTGGTTGTGTTTTCTTGAAATAGCTAAACTGTTTATATTCATAATATTTTAGCAGAATCTCATGTCTTAATCGAGGTATAATAAATTAAGAAATAAACAACAATCTAATTTTGTTAACGTAACTAAAATTCAAAAATTTGTTCGTTGTTATATTTCAAAATCTATCAACTACATATTGATATCAATCTCGCTTCTAGAGACTCCTCGCAAATGCAATCTCCAATTCAATTTCAATGCATACGAAGTCAGTTAATTTAAATTTGAAATGGGTATCCGGATCTCTCTCCCTCATACAAGCAGGTATGCCAGATTCTATTATACCCACGTATGCATTTCTAATACATAAACGTAGATAGAATGACAAAACCTGATATATGTATGTGATAAAAAGAAACTCATCTCGGTTGGATACATTTCAAAAAGTAATATAACTTACGAATATTTGAGAATCGATCACAGATATTTTCCTCATCTTGATTTGATTTCAGTAGGAATCAGTGAATTTTCAGTGGCTTCTTTTATGTATAGAAAACATATTCCCCGTATTCGTATTCATACTTAATAAAAAAAAATTATATCGGAATATGTTATGAATTTTATCGACAAAATTTTATTTTTAAAGCGAGTATTAAAGAATGTAGGTATCTAATAATATTATTTCATGGAATCAAATTTGTTCATAGAAATTGTACGAATTTTCCAGCTAACACGCATTCCTATTAAAATTAAACTTTTTGAGAGGTATTCTTTTAGACATAAATATCACTTTTATCCAATTTACGTAAACATGACTGACACGATGATCAATATTAAACAACATTAAGAACTTTTTATCTTTTAGGAACGCACACTAGAGCATGAGATCATTTAAAAAATGGTTCAGAGACCATTCACATTTGGCAGCACTGATTTGAAACTATTTGTGTCCAGCTAAAACTAACATTTGACAAAGAAGAGGTTAGTTTTATGTATGCAAAATGTAATGGACGTTTATAAGAAGTGACATTTATAAATTCTCCTGTCATTAATTTAATTATTGAAAGTTAATGCCGCCAAATGCGAAGCTCTATCCAAGGTCTTCCCGAATCATCTTTTTAAATGCTTTTCGGGGAACAACCCTCCATTCCCCATTTTTATTCAATGATTAAATTTTGTGTTTACTGAAAAAATACGTTTGTGACGACTACATATTACAATGGTTTGATAATAACTAAATAAAAAATTCCTCTCACGACCCGATCTCTATAAAACTTCACAGGCAGGAAGACTAGGGGAAGATTTTGTACCTTGAATACAATTGTATGAGCGGCACGTTATTGCAGTAAGATATGTGATATCCCTTGCCTTGTAGTTGTAGGATGTGTGAGAGTTTAGTCGGCTGAAATTTGCTTGAAAAACTTACCTAAAGGTGTTGTGTGATTTGTGTTTTTGTAAATGTTGCAATTAAGTTGTGTAAGGTTTTATTTTAGAATAATTATGCCAAGAAGCAAGAGCGGCAAAAAAGACTACCAGTGGACGCGACGGCAATTGAAAGAGCTATTGAAGCAATCAATTCACCCACAGAAACTAGGATATCTATTCGCGAAGCAAGCACAGTTTATAAGGTGCCAGTGGCAACTTTATGGCAACATTTAAAACGGTTCAAGCAATCTGGAGCGGAACATTTTACATATTGTGTGAAATATGATGTGAAAAAAATTTTCAACTAAGAAGAGGAACAATGTCTTGTGAAATATATTACAACTGTCGCCAAAATGCAATACGGGTTAACAAAAAAAAGGAGTTCGTAAGCTAGCTTTCAAGTTTGCGGTGGCAAATAAAAAGAAGCGTCCGGAAAAGTGGGATGAAGACAGCATTGCAGGAGAAGAGTGGATGAGATTCTTTATGCAGAGACATTCCAAATCATTAAGTACAGGCTCCAGCAGAATAATCTCCCACATTTTGCACCGCCACTGTGCCCGCGCCACTGAAGCGATGGGGAGCTTAGTGTTTTCAGTTGGTAGCACATGTCTTGCCATTTTAGTTGTCATCATGATTTGGACGGGCGAACATCGTGCTGTCATTATCGATACATTTTTGAAAAATGAATCCGTGATTACAACGCAACGAACTTTTCGTACTCTCTTCGCACTAGGTAGACATGCTCCGGTTCCAGATCGCAAAACAATACCTACTGCTTTGGGTTTCGAATTTTAGATTCGCAGGTTCAGCCTTAAAAAGAAAACCCACCGGTAGACCCACAAGTGTTCGGGTACCTGCAAATGTTGCAGCTGTTGGAGAAGCTGTGGAACGATCTCCTACTCGTTCAGCTGCTAGACATGCCGCTGCTTTGCGTTTATCAGATTGTTCGCTGTGAAGAATTTTACACGCAGACCTACACTTCCACCCATACAAAATGATGATCGCACAAGAGCTGAGTGAACGAGACTGGGAAAATCGTAGAGCATGTTGCAACGATATTCTTCAAAACATTCCACAAAATGGGCTTTTAGTAACGAGTGACGAAGCCCATTTCCATTTATCCGGCTGTGTGAACAAGCAAAATTTTCGTTACTGGGCACGAGAAAATCCGCAGCAGCTCCATGAAAGGCCACTTCACAGCCCACACGTTACTGTTTGGTGTGCTGTTGGGTCATTTGGCGTTTGGGGTCCCTATTTTTTTGAAGAGGGAAGCGTTACGGTTACCGTAACCCCCGATCGGTATATCGACATGCTACGTAATTTTTTGGATCCAAGACTTAGAGAACTTAACTATGCGGATGTGTGGTTCCAACAGGATGGAGCTACGGCTCATACGGCCAGAAGGTCCATGAACGTTTTAAGGGGGGATGTTTTCAGGACACGTAATCTCATTACGTGGAGACGTTTCCTTTGGGACTACCTGAAAGCGAAGGCCTTTGAACATCATCCCCAAACCATTGACGAATTAAAAGCAGCAATATGTCAAGAAATTGCAGGAATATCGCCTCAAATGACTGCTCGAGTAATGGAAACGTTCAAAAATCACCTTCGAATGTGTATCGAAAACAATGGTCGCCACTTGAAGTCTGTAATTTTCAAAACTTAATGAAAACCAATGGCAAACTATACATTTCCATTTAATAAAAAAAAATTGAAACAACATTTACAATGGCGTTTTTATTAACGATTAAAATGTGGGAGGTTGTTTTGCCGGACCCTGTATTGAAAACCGGAAGCGACCAGTTTTTCAGGATGTACGAGCTTCAATAAAACGAACATAAACTGCTTCTTTAGTAACCTAGGAGATGTTCCTAAGCGATTTGGCCCTATACCTCCCGAACGTATTTGGAATACACATGAAACTGCGCTTACAACCATGCAAAAGCCAAGCAGAGTCGTGGCACCAAAAGGAGTCAAACAGATTGGAAGCGTAACCTCCGCGAAATGTGGACAACTGGTTACGTTAATTGGGGCAATAAACGTAATTGGCAACCATATTCCACCACTGCTAATTTTTCCCAGGTCAACTACAAAGAATTCACGATTAAGGGCGGACCACCGGCCACCATTGGAGGGGCAAATACTTCCGGCTGGAGGAATGATCAACGCGTTATCCTTTTTTTGGACAACCATGAAACGCCTTTGTCAGTAGAAGCAGTGGATTATGCTGCCGTAGTGGGAATCATATTGGTTACACTTCCACCCCATACTTCACATAAACTCCAACCCCTCGATCTGACAGTATTTGGACCGCTCAAAACTTTCTACAATCAAAGCGTTGATGCCTGGCTTATGAACAATGCAGGGAAAACATTTGACGTACTATATATAGCTTAGCAGAGGCAAACAATATTGTAAATAGATTTCGTTCGGCTGGCATCTATCCACTTAACACGAACATATTGCCCCGGAATCCGTTAACCTGGTGTCTGTCAACACAGAAGGTGCTTCCACATCGCAATCGTTAATTGCCGATTCTAATGAACTACGGATGCATACTCCTCCTCATAATCCTAATACAGTTGACAGTGAGACTTTAATCACACCAGAAGTGATTCAGCTCTATCCAAAAGCGGCAGCAAGAAAAGATAGCAATAGAGGAAGGAAAGCGGGTAAGACACGGATAATAACACACACTCCAGAACGAGAGGAAATTAGAAGAGAAAAAGAAAAGAAGCAGAAAACTCGCAGAGATGGACGGAGTATAAAGAAGGTACAGAAAAAGCTATGTGGAAGTAGTTCTGATTCAGATAATGGAGAGTTCTGGAAAGATAAAGGAAAAGACAGCGAGGATTATGATGATGGGATGACTATTCAAATAAAATTCTGCACGGGTGTTGCTAATAGCAATAAATTTATTTTCAATTCTGACAAAATATTTGATGTCTGCGAAGAAGACATTGTAAGGAAGCTACCTAAGCTAGTCGGCCTTTGTGGATCAGAACGTATAAACAGTCAGTTATGGTTCGAAGTTGATTTCAGAACTTACAATGTTAATTAAATCCTTTCTTTTTAATAAAGACATTTTCACTTACATTATTCTTGTCTTACTTATCTAATCATTCCTTATTTGTAAATGATATTATACTATGGAAACTTTCGTTTCAAGGTACAAGATCTTACACGATGGTCCTGTACCTAGAAACATTTTTCCAAAAACAAAGAGCGTTTGGATCTTAGTGAAGTTGGTTTGAAGCATATTTTTTACTTTTCTCTGTAGAGGAGGGTATGGGTAATTAATTATTAGTCACAAAAATCAAATTTCTAATATAATTATTACTTTTTAATTTCTAAAAATGGTTCGAAAAAAAGTGTTTCAAGGTGCAACAGTTTCCCTTACCTTCGCATAAACCCTAAGGGTTATATTCATAGTTCGTGCCGATACTTGAGCTTGCGATTTTGATACATTTGTAATGATATTTACGTCAAAATGGCGTGCTCAAGCATTGGCACAATCTCAAGCACAACCTATAAATAAACCGTTTGCCTTAGCTTTTCAGTGTAGTAGAAATTCGCTGAAACAAACTTAAAGATTCGATTTAATTTTATTCGTTTGTCCCTGTGCTATTGACAGTTTTATTCGTAGTTTCTTCGTAGTGTTTGAGTTAATATTTTTTCTCTATGTTGGTTCGTAAATTTTAATTTAATTATTCTAGAAATATGTCAAGAGGAAAACAATTAACTTTAGAACAAACAGAATTTCACTAAAGGGCGTTCACTATACTTTGACAAAGAGAAGAGAAACCGGACAACTTAGTGGACGTAAGCGTAACTGGACGACCATGGACAACAACCGTTGTTGAAGATCTATTTATAGTTATAAGAGCAAAGCGAATCCGACGACTTAAGGCACCAGATATCACGAAGTGTTTTAATGCCCAACGATGAACAAAGTTATATGTTACTTTGTTCATCGTTGGGCATTAAAACACTTCGTGATATCTGGTGCCTTAAGTCGTCGGATTCGCTTTGCTCTTATAACTATAAATAGATCTTCAACAACGGTTGTTGTCCATGGTCGTCCAGTTACGCTTACGTCCACTAAGTTGTCCGGTTTCTCTTCTCTTTGTCAAAGTATAGTGAACGCCCTTTAGTGAAATTCTGTTTGTTCTAAAGTTAATTGTTTTCCTCTTGACATATTTCTAGAATAATTAAATTAAAATTTACGAACCAACATAGAGAAAAATATTAACTCAAACACTACGAAGAAACTACGAATAAAACTGTCAATAGCACAGGGACAAACGAATAAAATTAAATCGAATCTTTAAGTTTGTTTCAGCGAATTTCTACTACACTGAAAAGCTAAGGCAAACGGTTTATTCATAGGTTGTGCTTGAGATTGTGCCAATGCTTGAGCACGCCATTTTGACGTAAATATCATTACAAATGTATCAAAATCGCAAGCTCAAGTATCGGCACGAACTATGAATATAACCCTTAGGGTTTATGCGAAGGTAAGGGAAACTGTTGCACCTTGAAACACTTTTTTTCGAACCATTTTTTAAAATTAAAAAGTAATAATTTTATTAGATATTTGATTTTTGTGACTAATAATTAATTACCCATACCCTCCTCTACAGAGAAAAGTAAAAAATATGCTTCAAACCAACTTCACTAAGATCCAAACGCTCTTTGTTTTTGGAAAAATGTTTCTAGGTACAGGACCATCGTGTAAGATCTTGTACCTTGAAACGAAAGTTTCCATAGTATAATATCATTTACAAATAAGGAATGATTAGATAAGTAAGACAAGAATAATGTAAGTGAAAATGTCTTTATTAAAAAGAAAGGATTTAATTACCACTGTGAAAAAGCGATTGAGGAGAATAAATTGCGGTAAAAAAAACTATTGTTAAAACGCGTTCACAAACAGCAAAGACTATTGTGGGCAAGAGAACACCTAAACTGGACAACAGACGAGTGGAAAGACATCTTTCGATTATAAACGTAGAACTTTCCTTCGACGAATTGTGAAGATGGGAATGTGAAGAACGGGTGACTTTGGGGGAAATAACTGGAAAAATGTGAAAAGAAGAATAGTTAGACATCCTGCATAACAACGCATTGCCATAATATGGAAGTCGTGTTATCAGTCAACCGTTTATTTTCAGCAGGATAACGACCCAAAGCATACAGCTAAGGTATGTAAGAAGATTTTAGAAGAAAAGTAGCAAGCGAATAATGATCCGGCCCTCTCGGAGTACAGATTTATCTCCTATTGAGCTATTGTGGGATGAACTAGACAGAAAAGCTAAAGCACGACAGCCACAAAATGCTCAACAGCTTTGGAGCTATTTACAAGAAGCTTGGCAGCAAATTGATTTTAATTACCTAGAGAATAAGTAGAATGCCCAGAATTTGCGAGGCCGTGGTATGTGTCAATGGAGGACATAAATGACAAGAATTTATAAATTAAGTAATGTACCAAATGCAAATATTTTAGACCATTTCTTTGTACAGGGTTGTCCAAAAGATGTTACCATTCATATGGTACTACCTAATTTTTAATTTTCTAGTGTTGCAAACCAAATATGGTCACCCGAATTACTTTGTAAGAGAGAAGGAAGATAGGAGCTTAGATTGAAGTGTTAGGGTCACTCCAAGTGGTAAGAAAATTTTAGTAATGGTTTCAGAAGTATCATCCAAACCCTTTAACTTTATGTCGGCTTCATGATAAATTTTTGGACACAAGATCTCTGACCAATATTCCCCTCTGCATCATAATCATCTGGTTACTTTCAGAAAGATGGTGCACTACCGCATTATTCCTTAACGGTTCACCACTACCTAGATGAAATGTTTAGTAAACGCTGGATTGGAAACCTTTAGCTTGGCCAAGATGGCAACCAAACTTGATTTCTGAATGGTGAAAGAACGCGTGTATGTCACATTAATGACATTAAAGAACGTATAACAATGGAAATGCTTGAACGAATTATGACCTGTATTGGGAAAAGACTTCAAATATGGATTGAGAATCAAAGGGCAGAGGTCGAAACAGTGCATTAGCTTATTTGTACACATAATGTATGTTATTATGTGTAAGTGGTAACGTCTTTTTGTGTTTGTATATAAAGCATTAGTTAAAAACCGTAATTTGTAAATTTTTTTCTAAAATTTATTACTGCTTTCAAACTTATGAACGGTAGCGTATGTACCTTTATAGCTGCAGAAATCATTTGATTTTGAGCCACAGTCCCCTCCAAAGTTTACGCAATTCGTCAATTTTTATGTATACCACCGAAGCTGCAACAGATATTAATAATAATATTTGTATCTAACATAATTTACAATATATTGTGTTCGTATAGTACGAAGAAATTTGGGACACATGGCAAAAAGATCTTGCATTTGGAGTTACGCCGACGAGACCTGGAGGGTCGACACCAGGTGGTCTACTTCTAATGCTTGATCTATTTTCATTGCATTCTTTCGCACGGTAAATTCCAACCATCATGAGCGCCTATTATAGGCATTTCTTTGGTTTTTATTTTGACAATTTTGACGTTTTCATATTAAGCGATTCATGTCGAATTTCTTCCTTAGCTTCAAAAGTCCACCATCACAGATTGATCTACAATGGCATTTTAAACTTTGTAAGAACGTGTTCAGTAATATCTACTAATTTTTCGGTGCTAGCATTCGATAGTTTTAGTTTTGTAATCGAGGTCTATAATAGTGCCAGCTTCTTCAGGAAGATATGTAATATTTCCATAATTATCTTCCTTATTTTCTACTAATTTCTTCAACAAACAGTTGAGGTCCCAAGTAGAAACCCTCACGGACTCCAGATTTTATATCTACATATAAGAGATTAACAAATATATCCAATATTTACTTTAACATTATTTCCATCTCATCACTTCCAAAGTAAATATTAATCCAACTATTTATAAATAATTAAGAATTGAATACTTGGCGGTGAAGCGCGCTAAATTGTTTTCGTTGCTATCGATTCTTTCAATAAAAAATTTCAATTTTCGTAACTGCCATGATATAATGACTAGAACTCAAAGTTATCATATTGATACATATTTCCAATGCATATAAATTACATTCTCAATTATCACTGGCTTCTACAATAAAGAGAATGACTAAAACTTCATTCGCTTGTCTAATTCGTTTATTTGTAGTGGATAGTTGCTGACTTCAAAGTCAATATTAAATTTAGTAACAACGAAATGCCATGTCGCGTAATATTCTGTATTTCCTTTGTACTAATATAGTTACGAACAAGCAACAGAGCGCTCTCAACTATAATCTCCGAAATTACTATTACAACCACCTGGTAAAGCTAGCACGATGACATGCTTTCCTGCTTTGTGGAGCTTAGAAGAGATTTCATGAGCTGTCTGTTTACGGACATGTAACATGCAAATGTAATTATACTAGTTGCGAAACATTCTACAGCAATAACAACTGATACATGTACGTGAATATCACTCCAGCATATAAAGTTAGCCATCTCATGGTTGCATTTATATGAAATTTAATTAATAGTTTTGAGTTTTCAGAAATGGCTACAGCGCAATATTTTAATAGTAAAAACATATTATATTGCAAGTATAGACTAAATATCAACATATTATCGATTTCTAAGCAGATAAAAGAGATTGTCAAATTGGAATGTAATATACCTTTTCCATTTTACAAATAAAACTATCTTTTCAAGAGTCATTCGGCAACTTAATAAGCCTTCTTTTACTTGTTATTTGTTTCCCTTTCGGTTCCTTATTCCAACTTCACCAAATCTAAATTCTCTTCAGGTCACTATGTAACCGCACCAAACTTATTAGATTAATCAAATTACTTAGTCGAAGGTATAGTTTCCTTCCATCAAAGTCGAAGTTATGATGTTCGGTAAGTGGAAAATAACAACCACGGTAAGCTTTAGTAAACTCGAAGGCGAAACCGAACTGAACTTTTCCCCAGATTACTCATATTAATACAGTATACACCGCGAAACCGTAAATCTATTTAGCGAGAAAGTTGATGAAGGAGTATATAGGCTTTTAACGACTTTAAAACAGTGGGTAAATTCAACGGAGCGAGACAAGGGGAAATTCTGTGGGGATTCCTGATGAATGAGATTAAACTCAGAAGCTGATGAGGTTTAACTTAATAAGAAAGTTATGAAGAAAAGATTGATGTAAATTTTTGAGAATGCATGTAGATCGAATTAAACGATATCTCGCTTTGCTTTCAAATAGCAATGATGGATTAAGATGCTAGGAATTTTCTGGATGGAGAGAATTGATAACTGTAGCTAACGTAAATAAAAACTACATTAATTAATCTTTTTCTTTTTATTCTTCTTCCTTTTTAACATTTATTATTAACATCTAAACTTACTACAGATAAAATATCGGAAAAATAAATACTATCTATGCCTATTATATATAAATTTTCTTCTTCATTACGATCATTTACATAAATTCCGTAAATAACAAGGGCAATTTGTAACAGTTACGTCAACACCCGATACGATCACGATACACCATTATCGCAACTGGACGCGACGGACACGCAGCAGTTGGCAGCATTGATTGATTAAGTGCATGGGGTGAATCCCCTGGAAGCGCCAATGAACCGCGTTGCACAGAACCCTCTTTATTAACACGCTAGACGAACCGGAACCGTATTGCGATCTGTGCGAATTACCATGTGAATTAACTCAGTAAATTCGTCGGAGAAAACCACTACAATCAATCTATGTTGCAGTATATTTAGGTTAACCTGGATTGATTGTATACAATTGATAATTGTTACAAAGTAGTACATTATAGAACAAGTTTCATAAGCCATTGTTTTGTCACATGTGGTCAAGTCTCAAACTCGTCAACAAGGCTCGTAGCGGCGAATTTTCTAATGAACGTATGCAATAAAGTGTTGTTCTTTTTTTTGACATTGACAAATTGAATTTTACATGAATGTTAGGAAAAATGGCATTTCAAATTTCGCACTATGCAAAATGAAATATAATTCTTTCTGAACTTAGTAATGAATGTCCGGCTTTTCATACTGTCTATCCATTTGGTCAATCTTGAAATAGAGATAACAACACATCGTTAACGCAGTTTTAGTTCTTTGACGCTATCATATTGTTTATTATTGGCATACACCTCTCTAGCCAATATTCCTCAAAGATTTTCGATTGAGTTCAGATCGGTCGAGCAACCAGGGCATTGTAATAAATTGGTCGCTAAAGTCTATCAGATACAATAATCGATTGTAGGCTTTCACGGCCACTGTTCCATAAAGATGTATTTTCGGCTGTTGCCGCGGTCGTTGTAACAAACTTGACGTTTCGCTGATCATACTGTAAGCTTCTTCGGAAGATCTTTAAAGACTAATGTTGAGAGGAGCAGAAGATATCAACATCAGTCTTTAGAGGACTTCTGAAGAAACTGACAATATGACCAGCAAACGTCAAGTTTGTTACAATGACCACGACAACACCCGAAAGAAGATACATCTTTATCTCATCATTATCATATCATATCAGAACCATTTCGAGAAGAAGAAGATGTAATAAATTGCATTGATAAGGCTTCTCCATCACAAAAAGCAATATCCACAAAAATTACTTCCTTTCTTTAACCGGATAACGACCAAGAGCCGATGTCTCAAGGTGTATAAGTTTATATTCATTTTGTGTTTTGATGTTATTCGTGGTAGTTGATTTAAAAAAAAATTGTTTAAATTGGTCAGAATTTCTTGATCGTTGTTGTCTGTAGGTGTTCAAATATTTTCAAGGAAAATTGTTCTTGTGATTTGCCATTTAGTTCATGCACAACTGCCCATGTTGCTTTAATTTTATTTCCGGCATTTTCTATTAACTTAGAAAAATAATCACTCTTTTTCTTATCCACCAATTCTCGTAATTTGTTAGTATAAACTTTGTATTCTTATAAACTCACATGCCCAGTTTTTGTACCCTCACATAATTGTCTCTTAATTTTATAATTTATCTTTAATTGTCCATCTATCCTATATTTTTATTGCAAGTTTTAGCTACTTTCTTTTCGCGAGAGTGAATGCTTATAACATAATTAATGTCGAAATCGTAAAGCAAGCGCATTGAATCGTTTTTAATTACCGTAAAGTGAAGTTGAGCGACTTAACTGAGACCTTGAGCGTCACAAAACAACGAGTGAGATGCATTTTACACGATCTTTTGAGAATGAAAAATCTTTCGACGTGATGAGTGCCGCCTTTGCTGATCGTCAACCAAAAACAACAACTCGTTGATAATTCGACGGCCTATTTGGCGTTGTTGCAACGTAATCGAGCGGACTTTTTTCTGACGTTTTATAACGATGGACAAAACATGAATCCATTACTATACACCTGAATCCAACAGGTAGTCTGCAGAGTAGCTGGAGAGCCACAAAAACAGGCCACAAAACGACCAAAAGAGGAACACTCGACCGGGAATGTTTCTCCGTTTTCGCATGGCATAATTTTTATTGATTACCTGCTGAAAGAAAGAACGGCCACAAGAAAGTATTATGCAGCGTTATTGGACAAACCCAACGATGAAATAAAAACGAAACGGCCCCATATGTAGGAGACAGTTCTGTATCAACACGATAACGCGCCGACACAGCCGTGCCTAGAAGTGATGGCCAAATTTGACAAATTACGATTCCTAACCTGAAGTGGTGGCTCCATGGAAAGAAATCTAGATCGAATGAAGAAGTCATCGCGGAAATCGAGATGTATTTCGAAGGCTTGAACGTTTCGTACTGCCGAAAGGGCATTGAAGTGTTGGAAGATCATTGTATGAAGTGTATCGCCCTCAAAGGCAAATATGTTATATGATAAATAATATAATTTTGCCTAAGAGAAGTTTTTCATTAAAAATCCTGAGACTTTTCAGTACATGTACGAGGGAGCGTTTTTATATTCGCGGAATGAGCAGGTTGTAGGGGGGTGATTAGGCGCATTGGGGGTGTGGGCTGTGCAGCGACTCATAATTAGTATAAATACGAAGTTTCATTGTTATTAGACAGTTAGTCTTTGAGCTGTCGTCAACCAAGTAACATAATCAGGAGTGAAAAATGAAATATGGAAAAAATCGTGCCGTTATAAAGTTCCTTACCAGGCAAGGAAAATCAGTCGCGACCATAATGAATGAGATGTCATTGGTTTACGGCGACTCTTGTCCAGGAAAAACCATGGTGTACAAGTGGCATAGTTTATTTAAATAAGGAAGGGAATCCCTGGAAGACGACCCGAGGCCGGGCAGGAGCATTGAGGTGACCACTACCCACTTATCCAAAAAGTTGAAAAAATTGTACTAAAGAAGAAACAACTCACAGAAATGGTTGGAGTATCCGATACAACAATTTTTCAAATCCTACACGATCATCTCGGTATGTCTAAGGTCAGCGCAAGATGGGTGCCGAGTGTTCGCGTGCATTTTTGGACCTCTGTAATGAAGACATGGATGGTGTATTGAGTGGAATTGTTACTGGAGACGAAACTAGGGTTCATCATTATGAACCTGAGTCCAAACAAGACTCCATGTAGTGGCATAAAAAGGGCACAGCACCTCCCAACAAATTTAAAGTGTCACAATCAGCTGGGAAACTTATGGCAACGGTATTTTGGGACTCGGAAGGAATATTGTTGATTGATTATAAAGATAAAGGTGTTTCTATAACCGGAGAATATTACGCTTCAATATTAGAGCGACTAAAAGAAGCCATTAAAGAGAAAAGACGGGGAAAATTGACGAAAGGTGTGCTGCTTTTGCACGACAACGCGCCCGTCCACAAGCGCCGCGTTGCGTTAGCTGCCCTGCATAAGGTTGGCTTCGAAATTGTGAATCACCCACCCTACAGCCCAGACCTGGCCCCGAGTGATTATTACCTGTTTCAGAAAATGAAGAAAGAGCTGCGGGGTAAAAAATTTACTGCCGTTGATGAAGCCAAGGAGGCAGTTTCGGCGTATTATGCAGATAAAGAGAAATCATTTTTTTATGAGGGTATAAATAAATTAATTGAAAAATGTGAAAAATGTATGTTATTTCCACCCCTTATCCCCCATTCCGCGAATATAAAAACGCTTCCTCGTACACGTCTAATCAAAAGTCAATTATTTATAACTATTGTACATACATGGTCTACCTAGACGCAGAGAAATGCAAATGTCCATTTAGTTAGTCTGCGTTAAACCGAGAAAACCTCTATTTTGTATATCCACAAATAAATATTTTTTTCCTAACAAGAAAAAGTTGTCTTGTTTTTGAACTAAACTGCAACATGTTTATATCGAGTAAACCATATACATACTTAGTTTCAGTTCAATATTAATTGACTAGATTAGCAAATTAAAATCTTTAATGTAACAACCGAAAGATTTTGAATTAGATGACTAGATGTTTGTTTTAAATGGTAACACATGGTGAACACATTTTATAAGCTTCAAAAATCGTGTTTGCGCTGAAGAAATGTGTACCTTCTTTATATCCATCTGTATACCGTTCTAAATCGTTTCGTGATTAAAGCACCCTTCACCTTCGCTTAGGAAATAGACGTGCAGATGGCCCCGTCGTATCATATCCCAGTTCTGTCGATGAAAATGATATCCCATATCCATCATTCTCGTGTCAATATTGACAATTCGAAGGGGGCTTTTGGTCGGTAACACAACGGGGTTATTAAGAGCGTACAAGAGGATGAAGCACCGGGCTGTATTTTCGCATTACACACGTAGAGGTATACATGGAAATGGATTAATTGAAATCCATCGGGAATGGATTTGAAAGCTCGAGTAGCGCAAGCTGTCGCTGTTACTTCATTTAGAACAGTTCCGACGTTAAATCAATTTTAACCGCGTTTTTTTTTTCACTGTCTCCATTCACAACTGCTAATTGATTTTTTTTATTTAAACGGTGCATATACATACATAATAAGAGAAATACCTGAAATTGACATCCATTTTGATTTTATCAAACGTAAATAACTCTTGATTTTCATTCAGTACCGGAGTACAATTCCCAGTGTGAGTGTGAACATCGTTAATTTATAATTTTTTAACATAATCACGCAAATTCTAAATTGGCCAAAAACTGCCGGTTGCTGACTTCTAAGAAGTTCGGATTTAAACTTCTTTAAACTGTTAAAAATACTAAAATACCACCATATTCACGTTGTAATATGCCTGCTTAAAGAAATACTTTATCCAAACTGCGACTGCAAAGATTTTGAGCATTTATTTTCCCACCAGATTCATTCATGAACTGGAGGGTATTTTGATGTTTAATAATAATAATTTAATTCATTTTTCATTAGAACTAGATAAAAAAAAATATTTTCTTAATTTATGTCGAATTTTTTGTTTTGGCCCCTTCATTAAATTCAGCATAATTTCTTCTGTAAACGCGCTGCTTGTCTTCAACCAGTTTTTCTTTAATTCTTCAACGTTATCAGCAATTCGATTATCTTTCTTCAAGGTCCCTTTGACAACAGCGCAATACCTCTCTATGGGGCGGCATTCTGGAACGTTTGGTAAGTTCTCCTCAATATAATTGACATTGTGTTCTTCTAACATCGCTAATGTGGATCGGGCGTAGTGTGCAGTAGCTAAATCTGATCAAAATATTGCCGACACATTGTGTCTTTTGTAAAACTGTATAAGACAACGTTTTAGATACTTCGTCTTATAAATTTCGGTGGATATAGTGCACTTTGTGAAGAATGGGGTGGTCTTAAGTCCGCAAGAACAAATGGTCTGTTTTGTATAATATTGTCGTCCTGGCAATGTTCTTGAGTACAAAGGTTTCATCATCCATTATAACGCACTCAACAGAATCTGTAAGCCATCTGTGGGCAACAACCGTAGATGCAGAGAGTCGCCAGTTTCAAGAAAAATAGACTGAAGAATTCTTTTTTATCTTGCACAATAGTAAGCCTATTTGTTTGCTGTGTAATAAATCCATTTCAGTGATAAAAGAATTCAATATACAGAGGCATTACTCAACTAAGCATCCTATGCTGCACTCACTGATAGGACAAATAAGAAAACACAAAATCTAGAAGCTTACCGCAAATTTGGAAAAACAGCAGCAAATGTTTAATAAACAAACAACACAATTTCATAATGTTGCAAAAGCTAGTTTTATAGTTAGTTCAAAATCGGCAAAGTCATTAAAACCATTTGCCGAAGGAGAATTTATCAAGGAGTGTATGTTAGAAGTTTGCAGTGTTTTGTGTCCTGAAAAGAAAAATGCGATATAAAACAACTTTGACTAACCGTATGGCACCGATTTGTCTGACACAGCTCAACTGGCTATATTTATTCGAGGTGTTGATAAAGAGTTCGCTCTTACTGAGAAATTACTTGCTTTAAATCCGCTAAAGAAACCACTACAGGAGAGGACATTTTTAATGAAGTTCAAAAGGTATTCACAACTTTTCGCTTGCCATGGTTAAAATTAGTTGGTGTATGATGTATGCACAGATAGTGCACCTTCTATGGTCGGCTTACGTAAAGGTTTCATCGGAATTTTACATGAAAAAGCAACTGAATTAAATGTGCAAAGGGATGATTTGATAGTCCTTCATTGCATTATCAACCAACAGAACTTGTGTTCTAAGGCCATTCGACTCCAGAATGTTATGAATGCGGTAGTAAAAACCATCAATTTTATTCAATCACAAGAGCTAAACCATCGTCAGTTCAAGGCGTTTTTGGATGAAATATCAGCCGAATATGACGACGTAACATATTATTGTGAAGTCCGATGGCTAAGCAAAGGGAAAATGCTGAAACGGTTTTACGAGCTTAGAAATGAGATAGCAGATTTTATGCAAATAAAATAATATGCTGAAGAACTCAAGTTACTGTCGGAGCAATTTTCGAGCAGATTTAGCGATTCTAAAAGCATGGAAGACAGTTTCGATGTATGTGCAACTCCAACAAAAAGTAATGTACAAAATTCTTCAATACACTTGCAAATGGAGTTGATCGAGCTTCAAGAAAACTTACTCCTAAAATCTAAATTTAAAGAACACCATTTTCCGGAGCTTAGAAAATTCGCAAGAAGATTGAATTGTACGTTTAGTAGTACTTATAAATGCGAACAGTTCTTTTCAATGATGAAAGTTAATAAATCAAAACATCATACAAGGCTGACTGACAATAATTTGGAAAATTCTTTACGTCTTTGTATCAGTGGAATTGATCCAAACATCGATGGATTAGTTTCTCAAATTTAAGCTCAAGTGTCTCATAGATTCCGTTGTCGCTATTTAAGTTTCGTAGTTTGTAATAATTCCAAATTTCACGATTTAATTATAATGTTGTACCTATTTTTTTCATTTCATTTTCTTATTTTAATAAATTGCATTATAATAACTTTGTCGCATTATTTCATGTCTGATATCTAACCAAGACGATGGTTGCGGTAAATCACAATTTGGGATAAGAAAACGAAGAAAATGCTGGAACAAACACGCCAGCAGAATAAGCTAAAATAAAGTGCCAAAATAAATAACTCGGAAACCGCTGGAAAGAGTGCTGGACATCTACGTCTAAAGAGGTATAACCTTGAAGAATTCTTAAGCAGCAATGTATGATATCAATCTCTAATGTGACACTCAAGATATTAAACATTTCAAATTTAATGGAGTACTCAGCGTTAAATTTCAATCTACCATAGTAATAATTTGTAAAACTATAATATAGCATTTCTGTTTTCTTGAAAACAAGATACGAGCCTCGAATCCCTTTGTACAACATAGCAGCATTTCGCAGCAATATCATGTACCAATTTTGCGTCTCTAGAAGAGAAAAAAGGACTTAATAATATATCGAAAACAGTGATTTTAGATTTCTACTTCTTCCGGTTACACCGGACATGCATATTAACTTCTTTATTTTAAATGCGCACAAGCAAACTGTGTTGTAAAATTAAACGAAATGATTATCCGCAAAATTTGAAATTTTTTATGGGGAAACAAAGAAAGTATTGTAAAATCAACGCAAAAAAAGGCCGCTTCGTTTTTGTGACGATTTTGAACGGTTTCAACAAGTTTAAAATGCGCAGAGGATAACTAATATTTTCAAAATATTATATTCAGTAATACCAAATTAAAACCGTTATATAGTGACAGAAATTTAGAATTAGGTATGGCTAAGAAATATTACCAATAAAATACTGAAACAGCGAGAAGCCGCTAAAAAATACAACATACTTCGTAGTTCCATTATATTAAAACTAAAAGCAGTGCGAGAAAAAAACCAAAGGTCACAGGACGCCAATGTATTTTTTTGCCGGCAGAAGAAAAGGCGTTTGTCGAGCATGCTACAACTATGTGCAAATTTAGATTTCCTATAACGTTGTTCAATTTTAGATGCATTGTGAAAATGTACTTGGAAAACCAAGACCGTAGAGTACCAGTGTTACAATAACTTACCCGGAACACGTTGGGCAGAGTGCTTTTTAGAACGTCATAAGACGGAATTATCGTAGCGGTTTTGCGGCAATATCAAACGTGTCAGGGCAAGTAAGGGACGTGCCGCCAAACCTTATTTACAAATACGATAAAACAAATTTAGTGGACGAACCTGGGAAAAAAACGAACCTTATCTAAATATGGATGTAAATATCCCGAAGCCATTAAAAATTCTACCAAAGCTGCTGTAAGTATTATGATTTGTGGGAATGCTGCCGGAGAGGTATGCCCCGCATATGTAAAAAATGTGGGACACTTGGACTGAAGGAGGCCCATCAAGCACTAGTTACAATCGATCTAAATCTGTCTGGTTAGACAGTTCCAGCTTTGAGGATTGGTTCTTTTCAACACTATTGCCGATATTAAGAAGGGCCAATGAAAAGAAGGTCTTAATTGGTGATAATCTCAGTTCCCACATTAGCTTAAGGTTCTTAAGAGCTTGTGAGAAACGCCATTCAAATGCTATTGGCGGCAAATATTAGATGAGTGGAAGGCGACACCAGATGGACAAAGAATGCCGACAATTCCCAAAAATATTTTCCCTCCATTGTTAAATAACTTTGGAATAAAGTCGTTCCTAATTCAGCGGTCAATTTACAAGCTGGATTTAGAAAGGCTGGCATATTTCCTCTACGTGCAACCAAAGTTTTAGAGCGCCTGCCGTCATATATTGATCCCAATGTCATAGACCCAAATACAAGTGCTGTTTCTGATACGTTTATAAAATATATCGAGATGACAAGAAAACAAACAGTAGAACGAGGAGCATCCATAAAGAGACGAAAGAAGAAGCTTGATGTTGAGCCGGGTAAAGGTATTTCAACAGGAAACATTGAAAGACTTGCAGTACCATCTACCAGCAAAACTATAAGCTGCCCAAAAAACAGAAAAATTTTTCGAAAACCAAAGGCTGTAGAAAGTTCCAGTGACTAAGAATAAATAGCTTCAGAATCGTAAATAAACTTATCATACATTGAACAGGTCTTAGAAGAAGAGGATGAACAAAATGTTTCAAATAAAGAGGTCGCCCATGATAGTTTTCTTGCAGCAAAATACAAATTTGTGATTGTGTATTATGAAGGAGAATACTGCCGTGGGCAGGTTACAAAAGTGGAAACTAATGGGGCTTATTTTACATGCATCGCCAGATCTGGCACATTATGGAAGTGGCCAGAGAAAGAAGATTGCTTTTTTTATCATCAAGAGGATATTATACTATCTATAAGCAAACCTCAACAGAAAAGCACCACAAGAGAGCTTTTTCATGTGCCTGAACTCGAGATAATATGGGGTAAACCAAAAAAATTAACCAGCTAATAATTTAAAATGTTTAATGTATTATTACCATGTAAAAATAAATACTTTTTCTTATTACAGTATGTATATTCCACTTATATTCCATATAAATGGGAACTAAGTAAAAGAAAACATTATTAGAAGTTATTTTTATCAGTTAATATTTAGAATTCGATCTCAATTTAACCGCTTACAACAGCTCTGAAAAATATTGCAAGAAAATTATATTTTTTTATTTCGGTAGCTACAATTTTAATTAAAAATTAAATTAGTAGGATATTGAAAAAAGAGAAAAAATTAGACCAGCCAACTCCAACTTAATTAAAGGAAACACTTCGTGTAAATCGTTCCGGTTCAATAATTAAGAATTGGAACAAATTCGTCCGAATTAAAACGGATTTAATTCCGTACATTAAGTGAAATAATTGCGAAAACCCGTGCCGTGAACGGGATTTAAATTGGGTTTTTGTCGTGCCTACCCCACAAAGGCATCGGCGAAGTGGCAAGCCGTGTTTATGAACGTGAATAACGTTAGCGAAGGGGTGCTGTACCCGAACCTCTACATTCTGTCGACCTGTCACTCCGAACCATCAGTCCGACTTGGCATACTCACCCAACGCCGCAGTTCCCGTTTCACTGTGATCATGCCTCGTGTCGGTACTAGAATTAATTTGCGGGAAGGGTTTCCCTTATTGATATGCTTTTACAAACTTCGTAATAAGCACGATGAAACAGGGGCCGCAATGTATGTTTTTGATTATGTGAAGATGTGTTAAACGATTTGTCAAATAAATTATACGGGTGTTAAATTAATTCGGATTAATAGTTTTTAAGGGTCCTCTTCTGCTTTACGCTTTTAAGCACTTTATTTTGAATTAGCAAACGTCCCCTCAGGTTAATGGTTCACGTAAGCAGTGGATAAAAAGATTATTCCCAAAAAGACACCATCTTTTACTACACTCAGAGTAACATTGACAGTCATACACAATAAAAACAACAAACCACGGTTACAGTTTATTTTAAACTGCCACCAATTAAGACTACAGTTTCTGATAATGCAGAAGAAATTAATTCGTTTAAATTTTGACGCAAACTGCATACTTGATTATAATCCCAGTATTAATAACGGTGACTCTCCATGGACTCGACAAAAGCTTTGGGGAAGACTAATATTGACATGCTACGTCGAAACTTTAGTACAACCAATATTGACATAGACAAGAAACTAATCTGAAATTCATAAATTCGTTACGTCTAAATTAAATTTGAAATTAAAATGATATCATTAATATGTATGACATTCCATAGAATTAGGTCATCGACTACCTAACAGCTCACAACAATAATTCCAATGCAGTACAGAAAAAAAAAACTTAAACTAATCAGAGTATAAATCATCTCTATATTCGACATGTTCCCGTATTCGATAGTGGTAAAATGTTACCTCCTACAGAAAGCGCGGGTTTAAATTAAGATCAATTCCCAAACTCAATATTCTATTACTACGTACTACCTCAATTTCCCCCCATATTCCATTTTGATCAAAGGAAACACTAATTTCGATATTCGAACCTCTCGAAATATCGTATAGAGAACGAAGCAGGTTGCAATTTCGGCAAATTAACAGCGCTGGTAAGTCTATCCAATGCCTTCTCTGAAATTAAACCACTCGCACTCTGTGCGTCCTAATAGAAACAAGAAGTCGACGATCATCAATAACAACCGGATCGAAAGCGCTTTCCATCTCGTTTCCTCAAACTCTCTGCTGTAGCAATTATAATTTACTCGATAAATTTTTAATACTCTTTTCTTTCTGTATATTTCAGGTACTCGATTTTCGCTTGGGGAATTCCCGGTATACTTCTAGGCGCCAGCGTAGTCATTCAGTACAGAGAAAAAGGCGGAAAGATATTGGATACTAGCAGCTTGAAGGAGCAAAATTGCTGGTAAGTATATCTCCTTTATTTATTTTTTTAAATAGAAAAATGATAAAATCAGTGCATGTATTAAAAATGGTTTATTATTAAGGTATTGATATATTTTTTAATAGAAAGACTAATATTTTTGTTAAAAACTAGTATTACATCTAAGTAACGCTGAAATGAAAAATCACACTACATTGTAAACATAAGCCCACATCACATTTGATACACATGGTGCGGGTGCTCGTAATGCATCCCTCTCCAGCGCAACGACGTCTTTTATTGTTAGGAATATAGGTTAGCAAGTGCTTAACTCGATCATGTCTCAGATTGTCAGAAACTCTGTTGAGTGTTACACTGGATTTGGCAGTCGTTTGTCTTCCAACCGCTTTCGATGCAACACCCAATTTATGTACTTAGATATGCTTGTGAAATTTATCTTCGATATTCTAATTGTGTAAGCGGTGCTAAATGCTTGCATTTTTTGGAAATCGACCACGCATTTGTTATTGAAACATCCAGAAGCCAGGTAAAAATGGCCCACCACCACTTTTTTCGCCGAATTGAAATCCTATACCTCGATATTTGCTGATCCATCATGTCTGTTCCATCCGTGCAGTGATTGTACTTAGCAATTAGGCGGGGTTGTGGTACTTGAAGGATTTTCTTTTCAGTCTTAGGTTAACGTTTCACCTGAATGGTTGGGTTGATACCATGACATGTAGATGCCACTGTCACTACTTTATTGTCCATCCATTTTACCAGAATATTTCCATCGTCTTTGTCAATATTTGAAACAATGTCCAACCTTTTCTTAGTTTTGGCAATCTGACTCTTCTGCGGTAATTTACAACTTTTGGTACTCTATTTCCTTTCAACGTTCCCGTGCCGTCGTAACCCCTTTCTTTTAGGTTGAAAAGTAAATTAAAGCTTGTAAAAAGATTATCAATGTAGAATTTAAAACGAAGCGTCTTTATGTCTTCGGGAAACTCATCAATGGAGCAGCACATTTTCCAAAATGATTTTCATAAACTGTGTTTGCTCTTGGAATTTTTTCCCGTATACCTACATATCGAAGTTTACCAATTGAGGCACCACGTTTTGTACCCAAACCTTATAGGTTTGCCTCGTATAAATTGTTTGCACGAATGCTTCCCATAATATTTAATCATGTATTCGTCGTAGTGCAGGTCTTGTTCGGGAATCCAATTTTCAATAAATTTAGATCTGTAACGATTAAAATTGCTATTGCACATTTCATTTCTTCTTTGGATATATTTGGATTTGGTTGGTTATAGAAAAGATCATATTTATTGGACTGTTCAACAACCAATCCAATTACTTCGTCATCTAAACATGCTTCAAAAGTGTCCAAATAACTCATTTTTTTATATTTGCTGTAATCAGGTTCAGAAAATGATCTTGTTTTTTCTCAAAGTCGCCCTGGATCCATGTTATCTTTTCCAGTCTTGGACGCAGAAACACATCATTTTGGTCGGACCCATTGGAAAGACGCACTAAAATATCTTCTGGTCTCGAAGCACTATCTCAGCTTTCAGCAATAATTGTTGACCGCTAAGATTATCCAGAAATGCGACACCATCTTCCTCACCCGAATCTTCATCCGTCAATATGTTTGCAGCAGAAGGCTCAATATATATTTCGTGCACATCAATATCATCAACGTTTGTCATTTGAATCGCTTCTTCCAAAGTTACTTCAGGTCTAAAATTAAAAAAAAAAATACCGATTCAATAATTTGCAATATTTTGTATATCATAGCCAGCTAGCGTTACTTAAAGACACTAACTTTTAGAGTCTTATATAAAAAAATGTACATTATATTTTATAAAAACTATATTATAGCATGCAACGCAAACTATATTACTAGTAGAATTTAACAATATATCACAACATAAACTAAAAGCAAATGATTGACATTACTTACTCTAGTCAAATATCCGTTTTTCACCACCCTAACTTTTACATTTGACTTTAGCTGGTAAACTCAATTCACTATATTGTTTAGTTAGCTTTAAACGACAAAATGACAAATACTTTTGTCATTCGCAATAATAATAATGCACTGCTGTTACATATAAGTAACGTTAGCCGTTGAAGGGTTAAATTAGATGATGGTAAAGATAGACGAAGAGTGTATACAATTACAAATAAATACAGTACAAACCTTAGGCCTATGGTCGGTGCTCTGTTTAATTTCGAACAAAATTAACCTTTTTTACACCTTTCTAATTGGTACAATTCGAGGACTATAACAGTGAGAATGTTGTACTCCAGAGCTTTTTGGTAGAAAATTTTGTTGCTCTGTAGAAGAGATATTGCAATTTTTTTTAACACATACCAATTATAATACCTACAAAATAATATACAATCCTACTGCTTTAGACGAGACCGCTGATGATTCTTGATAACTTAATACTCAGAGGAGGTAGAGATACACAACCCTTTCACTCAAAAATATCAACCAAACACCAACTTTACAAATAATCAAACATTTTCGGATAATCAACAAATCAACAAATAATTACTTAAGTTCCAGGAGTAGGTGTGCTGTTGTAGATCAAACATGGGCAACCTTTGCTTGGTTGCTGGCCTAACTTCAGGACATTAACCAAATCGCGCGCCTTAGGTAGATAATAAGTAGTAATAAATAAAAAGGGATAAAAGTTCACACATTTATTTATAATACATAGATAATACAAGAAGTACTTAATGAAAAAAAAAGATAAACAATCACAACATTCGGCCCGCAGGCCGGATCAGGTTGCCCATATAAGTTGTAGATTGTCAAAAGTCTGGTTTTATCCCTATTGCAGTGGTTGTACCACAAGGTTCGGTACTGGGGCCAATTCTATACTCCCAATTTTATACTTTTGCATTTATCAATCATTTAAAATTCAGTAAATCTCACTTTTATGCGGACGACACGCAAATTTAAAAAATTTAAATAACTTTAAAAACCGATAACACAAGATTAAAAAACGTCGGTTTTCTTTCATTATACCGCAAAAATATTTACAATAAGTGTTCAAAATGTTCACCGTTCATCTCGATGCACTTCAAATAATGTTTTTCGATCGAATTAACAATACGGGCGAGCATCGCGAGGTCTTCATTGATGATATCGAACTCGATTGTTATCCAATGTTTGAACACTACCGGTCTCTTCAAACTTTTTGGCTAATTCAACCCTGTAATTGCGGTTTGGGAATTGTGTATTAGGCCACGTTTCTCTAAAACCCTTTTCAATAGCTCCATAATCGCGATCAAGACAATAAAACTATTTCAACAAAAACACTTGTAACGAAAACTTGACTCGACCATTTTGTGCCATTTCACTCGACAAAAAGCTCTTTAACCACGCAACAATACCGGTATTGGCCTGTCTCGAGGTCGACAAGCATACTAACGTACTAACTGACGCATGCTCCTGTTTTCAGGACTGCCAGGTGCCAGCCTTTTTGATCTTCTTAACTTCTGTGATTCCTTATTTGTATAAGGAAATAGATGAAATTGTTTTCATCTATTTCATTTCATTGCATCTATTGCAATCTATTACAATCTGTTTCATCTATTGCATTTCATCTATCAACATATTTAAAATTCAAAAAATCCAGAACTCTTGTCTTCGTTTAATATTCGGCATCCGGCGACGAGAACATATCTCTCATAAATTACGCGATCTAAAGTGGCTAAACATGAAAAACAGGAGGTTGCTTCATGCGGCTACTATGGGTGCATTCCGAAATCTGCTGAAATAGCTGTTACTGCTTTACTGAGATCGAAGAACAGAGATCGTCCCGTAATAGTTCAGTAAAGTAATTGAGCATATGCCGTCACGCAATTTCAGAACGATTTCAGCCATTCACCAGTTCGGTTGATGTATCATCAGTGCTTGAGTGCATATAAACTCTACCACAATACACAGTCAACAGCATACACATTACACATGGCACACCCAGTTCAACCAATATCAAAATGTGAAGAATCTAATTGGATAATGGGATGTTTTCTTTCAAATAGTTGCCAGCCCGTTTGTATGTGGCCTTGACCTCACCTCATAACCAGCAGCAGTTTCAGCAGTAACTTATGACGTCACTTTTTACTCTTTATACTGACATGGCGCTTTGTATAGTTTCCTCAGCATGTATAAACTGATTACGGAACGCTAATTCAGTACTGTCAGTAGGTACTCTTAGCAGATTTCGGAATGCACCCTATGTATTACACTATTGTTAAAACGGGAAAACCGTCCTATTTGTATAATAAAATTGAGTTCCAGACGGATGTTCATAATGTCAATATTCGTTTTAAGGGTAGGTATGTTGACTCCACCTGTGCATCGACTTGAACTATTTAACAAAAGCTATACCTACCTAATCACAAATGTATACAATTCTATACCACAAGAGATAAAAGCAAGTGTGGCGGCTGTGGAATTTAAAAGAAAATACTCCAAGTTTCTATTCCTGGGGCAATGAATCGAATTATTGTATAGATTGGGTTGGATACTGGTGTTACTGGTTGTCGGTGATCTGATGTGCGACTGCTTAGCTATGCTTGTTTTCCTTAATTATTTGTCTCATTTTCATGTCATTTGTCTCTCTCTGTTAGGATAAGTTAGGTTAGGTGTGGGGTTAAGTGAAAGAGCAGATATTGCAAATTGTAGCAATCTGAACTTCATTTCAGTTGTTATTTTTTTTTTAATGTGGTGGGTGCTTAGTTGCAGTGACTCCGTAAGCTGTATCGCTTGTCTGGCTATCACTGCAACTCTCGCGGTGTAGTTTTGTGTGTGTATGTTGTGTTCAATGGCTTTGTGACAGCATCATATCGCCTTTTATGATGCCGCGCTGTTAATCACTTTGCTCCCAACAGCGAATGGCAAGTCGATATATATTATGGGAATTTGTAATTTATGTTATCACCAAAATAAAAGACTGTTATTATTATTATTAAATGCCATTCAAAAAGATTTGATTCATTGATTACTACTTAAGGCAGCAGGAGGAAATTTTCCAAGAAAAATTGTAATGTCTTTTTTTCACGTACAGCTCTCTTATTTGTGTCTTTCTAAACATTTTCCGTTATTGTAGTTCCTGTTGCCATATACGCAAATAAGAAACTTTCCTCCGCGTTTCACAAAGTAGTGGCCATCACTTTTCCCACAAAAAATACGCTTTTACCTTCTTTGGCGATAAAGAGGTCTTATGAACTCATTTCATAGCCACTTATCTTGAAGAAGAATCTCAATGGTGTACCCCAGTTTCATCCTCAGTTACAATTCTATTTAGGAAGTCTTCATCTTGCTAAAAAAGTGTCAATCATGCCGACACCTTGCTAATTCGCAAATCTGCATGTAAAATTTTAAAACCACTAGTTTCTGACATTCTGATTTCTTTAGCAATAACTGAAACTGTTAGTCGACGCTCAATTAATACCAAATCTTCAAACTTTGTTGATGTTTCCTTCAGTTCACACTTCTAGAAGCTTTCCACACTTCGAATTGTCATTAATAGATTCTCTGTTCCAGTGGAACTGCTTACACTAAAATTTGACTCCAAATCTGCGATTTTAGCCTTTGCTGGTCAAAAGAGCCCAAATGATTTAAAGACTTGATAGAAGGTTAAATGAAGGAATGATTATGGGACTATATACCTACCCAAAACTAAACTTGACTTTGTGATTTTTTTGTGTCACGTTTCTTTCTCGCATCTTTAGCATATTATTTTTATTTTACATTTGGCAGTTCAATATTACAATTATTTTAAATTTAACATCATCCTCTACATAAAGCTCAACAACAACCTGACATTACGCTACCGTCTAGCAATTCTATTCGGAGCGCTTAACAACTACCATTACTGTAAGACGTATTTATAGCGGTCGTAATTTGCTGCTGTAGCTGACATTTCACTCCTGACGCCTCTGGAGGACTACACAAAAAGCTCGCTTCGCTTCAGACGAAAATAGTTCTTGATTCCTCTCTAGATGCCGCGTTTCTGATAGTAGCGCGCATTCTTATCATTGTCAGTCCGTTCTACTTAATGCATGTACTTACGTAAAAACATTATTAATGTTTGCAGCCCGCAATTTCCCGTCTGTTAACAGTATTTAGATAATGTTAAGTAACCATGACCTCACGGGAATGCAACAGCTTACATAAAATGATCATAATCTCTCTTCTTCTTTGTATATGTTCTAAATTCTTGTAGTGATTACAAATAGAAAATGCATTTAGTTCAATTACTATACCAGGTGATTCAGTTTGGTATTTTTCCACCTATAACTTTTTTACTTTTAGAAAAAGTATAACAAATCATAAAAGTCGACGCCACGAATGTTTGTAGTTACGTCATTATTTTTATTACAAATTCAGTATGCGAAAAACAAATAATAGTTGTCAATGTTTTTAGCAAATAGCAAATGTCATGTATGACATCTGTCAAAACAGTAACTGTCAACTTTTTTTTTCAAATGACATCTTGTATATTTTTTTGCACCATTTAATAGGTATTTCTAATTCCGAATATGTATAATCACTAAAAATCGAGTATAATCGTAAATATTATTTTGTAGAAAAACCTTTGGACACGTTGATTAGTGTTTTAGTTGCGCATTTTTTGACACAAGAAAATCCTATACAGGGTGTCTAAAAAAGAACATACCATCATATATAAAATGAGCCATTTTCGGAATAATGACGCTTGAAATGTGATAGATTAAAATATACACAAGTATTGAAATAAAATGTTCCAATTGAACACATACATACAGATAAAACATTGGTATCACCAACACCACAACTTTTGATTGATTACTCGGGACACGTGTTTCAAGAACGCATGGACTCTCATCATCAACCGAATCCCGAATGAGAGAACTATCGATTCTTAGAAAATCGATCTTGTTCGATAATTTAAAAAAAGACGGTCCCTTCTCAACATGTGATAGCAATTAGTTCGGTTTAGGTAAAGAGTCGCGTACAATTGGGGATTGTTTATATTGATAGTTTTAATTTCATTTATTCATTCGGTATTCGATTGATGATGAGAGCCCATGCGTTCTCGAAACACATGTCCCGAGTAATCAATCAAAAGTTATGGTGTCGGTGATACCGATGTTTCATCTGTGGCCCACATTTCTTGAAATCACACGGAACAAATACATCGTGAACTTTTCTTAAAGACAACAAAAACAACCTGGTAGGCAAATTTTGTCTTCAACTTTTGTTGTTCTTGTCAGTTTCACCCTTTCATTTTAAAAATGCATTTATCTGAGAAAGAACGTATTGAAATACTGATTATGTTTGGTTTTGGGTATAGAGTGCGTACTTAACAAGAACTGTGCAATTTATTTAATGCAATTCATCCTGATCGACCTGCAATTACTAGATCTACTGTCAGCAAAATTTAATTGAAATTTGCTGAGCTCAGCCAAATTAGAGATTTACCTAAAGGAAGACCAGCAAAAATATCAGAAGATTCTCAACTATAAGGTTCAACTTATAAGGTTCAATTAATACATGTATTAATAAAAGACGATTTCGATGGAAGAAGGCAGTTTTGTGAGCAGATAATTGAGATTGATATTCAAAACTTAGACTTCATCGAAAAGATTTATTTTGCCTGATGAGTACTTTTACTTTAAATGGGCAAGTAAACAGACTAAATCGCAGGTACTAGACAACTGAAAATCCTCGTCGGACACAAGACTATCACACACGCAAAGTCAAAACATAAATGTTTGTGCAGGTATTGTCGAAGATCAAATTCTTGGAGCTTATTTTTTCAAGAAATTTTAAATGGGGAAGTTTAAACTCATCCTCGCATTAACTGTTGTGTTTCGTCATCCACAAGATCCAGATATTCCTCATAATGACATATGGTTCCAACATGGTGGGTCATCTGCTCATTTTGCGATTGCAGTTCGACAATTTCTTGATTTAACTTTCCCTAATAAATGGATTGAACGCAGAGGTCGTATTGAGTAGCCACCAAGTCCCCAAATTTAACCCCATTAGATTTTCATATACCATTTTCATATACCACATTGCATCTCTAATTGCTAATGGTTCGTCCTCCAGAAATCCAGGGAGCGTGTTTTCCAAAAAGTTGCGATACACCTCTCCGGTCTCCCTGGTAAAAATACCGGTCCAATTAGGCAGTCACCCACAATCCCAAGCCAAACATTCTAAGAAAACTGATGTTGAAAACGATCTTCAACAATTTCATGTGGATTTTCGTCACACCATACATGGTTATTATGGAAATTGCATATTGCATTTCTTGAAAAAATCACTTCATCGGTGAACAGAATCATCATCAGGAATTGAGGGATTTGAACCATTTTGTGCAAAAGCCATTGACAGAATGCAATGCGAGGAGGAAAATCAGCAGGAAGAAGTGCTTGAACGCGTGGTATATGGAATGGATACAACAAATTTTCCTTCAGAATGTGCCAAATAGTCCCATTACTTACATCCAAAGCATCAGCAATTTTTCGAGTAGAAGTACCTCGATCTTCTTCAATCATGTCTAGCACATCCTCTTCCAGCTCTACCGTTCTTGCTGTCCTTTGTCTTCCTGCTCCTCCATTTCGTCTTAATGTGCCTGTTTCATAAAGACGCCGATGAATACTTTCGAAAGTTTTTCTATCAGAAGCAATACGGGCAAGAAATCTTTCAGTATACAACCGCTTAGCTTCTAATGCATTGCCATCAGCAAGTCCACAAATGTAGTGCATGTCGGTCATCTCGGCATTCGTATAGCGATTCATGATAAGGAACTTGAACAAGTTCGACACATAGAAAATTATTAATCACGAGACTCATTCAATATGTCAGCGAATAAAACAGGACTGTTTAAAAATATTTTTGTACGCATGATAAATAGATATGCACTAAAATGTTTTTTTTACTAAAAAGAGAGCTTTTTATTCACAATTGAACAAAAAATAAAAACATATTTTTATTTTTAGAGATAGCCTGTGACGTGCCAATACGCGCACCACTGGTACGACTAAAACATCGTGTTGTATTGCAAAGTATGTGTCTCCCATAGCTATTAACACGCCTAAAATTTCATTATGATATATCAAGTCGTTTTGAAAAATCTAATTTTTAATGTTTTTCTTAAATTAAACTTCAACACGCTGTAGATCGGTAATGAAGCGTTGGCGGGCCTATGTTTATAGGAACTTTTTTGTATAAAATGACCTGGGCAATCACCCCCTTTAATATTGCCGCATCTTTTTAAACACCCTGTATAAACGATGTTTGTGTAGCAGTGCTGTTAAATGTATCATAATCGTATATTAAATGACAGTTGAGGTTAGGTCTAGCTTATGTTTGTGTTCAATACTGCCTACATTGAAGAATGTAAAAAAAACGTATCATAATGAAACTCATTTCAGCACGCATTTGCGTTTCATAATGGTTACATTACCAACGCAAAATAGAAAAAAAAATGTTATTTTGTAGTAGTTTTGATTTTAAAGTATTAAAATACAAAATTAAAATGTAACTAATCTGTTAATGGATTCTCCTTGCCTTAAACAATGCACTAAATGTGCTTATTAAAAAAAAACATTCAGCAACATGCTCAGTGTGATATATCGTTCAAATTTGGTGGCATTATTATTACAGTTTCATGTTTTACCTTTCTAAATTTCTTAATAATAGACAACCTAGATTTCTCAAAAGTTAACAGGAATTAAACATTTTATAAAGGATTGAGATCGCCGGTAAATGAAACAGAAATTTTTTTTTTCAAAGACTTGTGGTTTTCGAGATTTTTTGAGTTGAAAGATGCCCGAGGAAGTCACGTGACCCAAACGCAAGCTGACGTAGAAAACCTGTAAGTCAGATTATAGGGTTATGATAAGATCCTTTTTTAACCATTAATACATAGAATTAGTACTTGTGTACATGCATGATAATACATATTATTGTAACGTATGTACTTGTAGAATATCACTAATTTTAACACCATACTACTCATATAGGTTAGGTACTTGTACTTACATCAAAATGATCAGAACAACAATATCCTGTAGTCTCCTCTGCCAAAGGTACATCTCTCCTCATGGCAGTGAACCATTTTTTTAAGTAAAAAGAAATTGTCCGAATACAAGGCACAAGTAGTCAAGCCATTGATTTCGATAACATAAACAAGGCTTCATACGTCACACGTTGTAGTTCACGTAAACGCCGCGTTTTGGGAGAGCGCTGTAATCGTGCTTTTCCTTCCCCGATTTCTATGTAAAAAAATATATTTTTTCGTCTGGGAATAAAAGAAATGGCTTTTTCTCATGATTCTCTTTAAATTTAAAGAATAATTACAAAGTACATACATAGGTTCTCTATTACTACTATTCTTCTTCATGAGGTACAGTTTCTTGTATCACTACTGTTTGATAATAAAATATAATCCTAAAGATTATTTAATTTTAAAAATAGTTTCTTTATATCTTTCCTAAACATTATGAGAACTTTCCTAATCCATTGTCAGAAACAAGCGGTACAAAGGTATCCCCGAAAGGGTTCGTAGTAAATGTTTAATCGCTGTTGTTAACCTCCACCCTCTTCTCGATGTAAAATATCCAGACATGAATGGAAAACATGACAAGGTTAACTTTTACATGATTGATTAATTTTCTTTACCGCGCAAGCAATGTCGAGGGAAATGGAAAACAGCCGTTTTCCTAGATTTTGTTCATTAATTTGTTCTTCATTGACGAAAGGTATCGATCTAGTTTAACATTAATTTCATGTTAAGCTGTGACCTTAAACTTTGGTGATTTGCATGCAAACCAAAGGAAATCAAAGAGAACGCTCTTTGACGTAAAAAATATCCTTTATTGAATTAATAATATGACCTCAATACCTAAGGATATAGTTATTTGGAAGATCGTGATAGATTTCAGTTTTCACGGACGACCTATATTTCGTCCTCCATTAACCGTATCGAATTAAACGAAGTGCCCTACGGCATTGCGGAGGAGGCAAAGTTATTAGAATGACATATTTAAACTGACACGATGAGAAATGGCTTCCATAGAGAAACGAGAAAATCTGCTGTCATATGCACTTAGATTGATGAGCGCTGCAAAATTGCTGACTAACTTAAAATCGTGGTCTAGTCGTAATCACTGTAAATGTACATAGGTAACGAGCGTACGGATAAACGTTTTAGAACAATTTACTCCGGATTACAAAGCTACACGTTATTAAATAAAAATTACTTTAAATTTAATGGAATAATGTAATATTATAACGTTGTTTCATAAAGCTGGACATTTAAATATTATCGTGGCTGTAGACCATTAAGGATGATAATATACGAACTAAATATATTTATTTAGGTCTTTGTAAAATGTATCATTTTTCCTTAAACTTTTAACTTTAACAGATTACAATTTACTAGAAGCATTAAAAAAACGTTATCGTAATATAATGTAATTTAACCGGAATTAAAAGACATCACGGTATTCACTAAGTTTTTTCCATTAAATCAGGATATATTGATTGTATCCGCCAATATTAACTAACCCACCCGAATTTGCTCTAATTAGAACTTTAATATTCTCAACGTAGACGTAACTAATCCGAATACATTATTTGGTGAGTTGTTTATGTAAATAATGATCAATTTTGGACCCAGAATCCAGTCTTGAGGAACTCAAAAAAACAAAATTATTATGCCATAAATACCGATATATTTACTTAATTTCCATGTATTGTAACCGTACGTATAGTTACAATGTGATAGGATATGATTCAAAGAAATCTAATAACACATCCGTAATATCGAGATTCTTTTCAAGACTAGGCCAAAAGGTCCCTCAGCCGTCTTAGCTCTTTGATTACGCCCTTCTTGCCACAGAGTTTGCTCTCTTAGAGTTGTCGAGGACACATTAGGATGCCAGGTCTTGGTAATAACTTTATCGTTCGCTCCCAAGATGCGTCTTGTAACCACACAATGTGATAATCTAGTAATTGTTTAAAGATGGATTATTTTATATGAAGTAACAGTAATCGTATAAATAAATAAATGCTAACAACTGCTCTTAGACAAGCGACTTTTTATTAGGTACCAAAAATGCAAAACGTTTCAGTTTCCAGTTCTATTTTACTATTTTATTTATTAAAAAATTATAAAATGTCTAAGTAAATAGGTATAGGAAAGCAACTTTAATAGAATCAACATGTTCTTCTTTTCTGCTTGGGATTAAGACTAGTTTCTTCCAAAACCCCTTCATAGCACCATCTGCAATTTTTTTCAACAAACTGTAGTTGCTCTCTCAAATTGGAAATTTTTCAACGGTTAACTTCCCTCCCTCCCCCCACATTTAGATAACACGGTTAGAATAACTTCCCTAGCTTTAACTTCTCTTGCACTTTTCTTACGTAAATCAACCTGTAGAAACGGGGAATGAGGGTCTAAATTTGTCTAGCGGTTAGTATTTGCAGATCTGATGATCTCCCGATATTGGTTTGGAATAAAAATGTTCTGATGCTTTCTCATTAGTTTTTCAATACGACCAAAATCTCAATCGGAATCGAGGTAGCTGTGGCCAACTTCTAGAAACTTATGCTCTATAGCTGGAAAATCCTTTTTTAGACACAGGATGAAAAGTTCTTATTTTGGCCTCCACATGAATCAGACCAAATTATTAAATGATCGACATCAGGATACTCTCTTTTGATTAACTTGCAGAACCGTAATAGACAACTTCCGATTTCATTACTGCCTCTATTGGCAATGTTTTCTGTCCAATTAAAAAATACGACTTGTGACCACAATGAGTGATGCAGTGAATACCGAAGTTGTAAAACCACATTTGTCTCAAGTAGAAAGCCTTGAATGTCGATAACTTGGGTAATGGCATGGTTTGTTGTAAATCCATTGTAATGTAACATTTATTTTTATCACTTGTTGGTATTTGCCTATCTACTTTTTGGAAATTAAAAGCATATTCCCAGTTTTGTTTGTGTTCAACCTGAATTGATAAAGGCGTTATGTAAAAAAATGTGACATAACACCATTATTCGCTAAATAATATCTGTAGTATGTCCGACATGACACCTTTATCATCCGAAAACTATCAGATAATAACGAAATTATGGAATCTGTGTTTATTGAAGATTAAATTTATACCTGAGGTGCCCAAAAATGCATAAAATCATTTTTTGAAAGAAAGTCTTCTTGAGATATTGTATAATAATTCCAATTTCAGACTAAATTTATTTGTAGCTTCATTTATTTCTTTTATTTATTTTTAAAAGGCAAGATAAAAATTATAATTTTTAAATTACGCAAAAGCAAAAATACGTTACTAATAAACCAAAATACAGCAAAGGAATATTACAAGCTAAGCGACAACGACACATATGTATTACGAAATAACATCAGATGTCACATCAAGATTACAAACTACAAATAATAACATAAAAAATAGGAAGCCTATAACTTGATATCACCAAGAGCTTCTCCAGCTGCACCTAGACTGGGCAGAGTTTTCACAACTGACCACTGAAATACCAGTGACATTTTATGAAAGAATGGCCCACGTCTTGAAAAGTGTTTTTAAGTAAAAAAAAAGGTGTATTTATATTTATGTTACTATTTATATTTATATAATACAATAGTAGGAGAAACAAGAACAACTGCTAAAATAATATGTTCTAGCCCGTACTAAGATATTAAAAACAAATATTAAGTACCTATTCACTCGTCAACACACCACTATTTACTTCACACAACAGTGTTAAATACTACCTTGAAACCAATTACATCGATTTTTTGTTTATTTCTTTCTGTTTCATATACACAATCTATCCTAACACCAATGAGACTGGTCTAAACAAAAATACAAAACGTTTATTATTTTGATTTTTTATTTTTGTTTATTCAAAATAGTCCTCCTCTTAGTCAATGCAGCGCAGAAAACGTTCTACAATTTTTTTTTTTAAATCATTGGCTGGAACGACCTTTAGTGTGCGGTCGAAATCTTTTGGATGGCCGGGATGGCATCGAAACGATTTCCTTTCATCGCCAATTTCAATTTGGGAAATAGCCAGAAGTCGCACGGAGCCAGATCAGGTGAACACGGTGGATGATCGATGATCGAACAGTGATGCCTTTTCTGATCAAGAATTCGCGTACCATGATGGCTTTGTGCGAAGGCGCCTTGTCGTGCAATAAAAACCAACTTCCTGGCTGCCGACATTTCGGTCGAACTCGTCGAATTTTGGCCCACAATCGTTGTACAGGGTCTGGCATTTAAACTTTCCTTTTTCAATTATACGTAGTGGCACGACTGGAACTAGTTGTGGCGCGGTAGTGTTTTTGGCGGAAAACGTTGATGTGGGAATTTTTTTGTCAAACGTCATCAGTTGTCAAAATGCTTTGGGTGAGAGAGCAACGCGCGTTTACAATAAAAACCTACTTTTCACGAGGCCAGTCGATCGTCGCGGTGCTGCGAGCGTTCCGTTTACAGTACCTCCTCGAGGTACTGTTACTGCCCGGGGATCCATATTATAGTGGGTAGAACCTTTTAGGACAGTTGAAAATGTGTTTCGCAAGAAAAACACCTGCAACCATCGAGGCAGTATGAGGTTTAGTTTTGCGATCTCCTAGACGCTCTGCTTCAAAACATGCGGCTGCCCTGGTGTTGTCAGATCGTTCCACTCGTCGAATCCTTATGATAACCTTCATTTCCGAACGTGATTTGGTTTCACGACAAATAGCATGCGAGACGCTCCTTCAGAATTTGCCTCCTGACGCAATTGTGTGGTTCAGTGATGAGGCACATTTTCACATCTCAGGGTGTGTTAACAAACAAAATATGCGTTATTGGAGCGGTATCAATTATCAATCCCAGGGAAATTCATGAGAGGCCTCTTCATTCGGATCGGGTCACAGTTTGGGCTGCGATATCAAGTGTAGGGATTATTGGGCCACATTTTTTCGAGGAGGACAATCGCACGGTAACGGTAAATTCGGAGCGGTATGGGGCCATGATTAGCAATTTCTTTCTGCCAGCTCTTGAAAATATTGCTGTTGGCGAAGTATGGTTTCAGCAAGATGGGGCGACCGCCCACACATCACGAAATTCAGTGCGTGTTTTGTGTGAGAATTTTCCAGGGCGACTTATCTCCAACAAAGGTGACATCTCCTGGCCTGTACGCTTGCCAGATTTAGCCCCATGTGATTTTTTTATGGGGCTACCTCAAATCGAAAGTCTATAACGCCCGTCCTGCAACTCTGGAAGCATTAAAAAACAATATTCGTGACGAAATAGTAGTTACTATGCTGGAAAGAGTCCACTTGCACTTCAGAAATTGGCTACAACAATGCATCGACAGCAACGGTAGACACTTGCCAAATATTCAGTTACTGTGACTGACATAACTGAACTCTCCAATCTTTTTGGTCGTCTGTCGGAGTATGTGCCACGAAGCGCGCACAGACCTTCTGCTTACCCAAATCTTTGTTCACTTTCCTCTTCGATGAGTCTTGCAGACACAGAACGGTCACTTCGAAGAATTTCTTTGACTTTCTCGATGTTTTCTTCATTGGAAGTGGTGTTTGGCGTCGCTACTCGGTAATTATCTACGAGGTCCTCACTATCGTCACGGAATCGGCCAAACCAACGGAAAACCTATGCATGAGCCATGCATTCATCCCCTGCACGACTTTTCTCTGAGTAATTTAAAACAAAATTTAATATTCGCTCTTTGTTCCATGTTGGTTTTTCGACCGACACCGAGGTACATATACAAAGTGACTTTACATAAAATGTCAAAGAACAATAAAATATCAACCAAATTCGTTTAAATTTGGAGATTAAGTAGACGAAAGGTAGAACATTCACCTACCATCATTCACTCATAGATGTCGCTGCGCTAAGAATTTTTATGGAACAAGTCTCATCGCATCTAGGATAGACTGTATACTCCTTTTTTTAAATTTGGTAATAATTCACTGAATATACTATAATGATAATTTGCTGCTAACTTTTAATAGAAGATAGAATACAATATCGGTGTTTTTTTTTAATGTGTGGTGGGTGCTTACTATGTATAATTTCAAAATACATTGGCGAACAAAAGTGGAAGAGATAGTTATATCACGATGCACTAGAAAATATTATTTTAAATTTGTTTTTGATAAGTTCCTTCGTATACATATATTCATAAATGTCTACACATTTTCAGTGAAATATTTCGAAGTCGAATAAATTTTCAATTCGTAAGATGAATAACATAGCTATCATATTCATCTTTTTCTTCTATTCATAAATGTGTACAGAAAAAGAAACCCATTCGAAAGTTTTGTACAACGTGCATAGCTCCATTCAAAAGAAGAAGCGAAAGTAAAATAATGCCACGTCAAGATAGCGTCGGATGGATACATGTGTGCGAGTAGAATCGAAATGTATTCGATATACTCGGGAAGGATTTAGAATTCAATATATCCTACCTACATACTACATACAGATACACGTGTAAACTACACGGTTCCGTGTATATATTACGATGGAATAAGGACGAAAGATCAAATACATGTGGATCTTTCCTTACTTCAATGTCACGTTTCGTTCGCTACGCTGATGGAATTTGACATTTGCGGACGCTGTAGCAGCATCTTTTATACATTATTTTCTCAATTATTTTACTAAAAATAGATAGCAACACACACAGACACACATCTATAGTTGGATATATTATTCCTATCACCATTTTTAAATACTGGAACAACTGTAGCAATTATTCATCCAAAAGAAAACCAAGCATGTAAAAATGACATATTCACTAATTAGGTTAAAGGATAAGCAATAAATTCAGCTACGTGTCCCAAGCTATTACATTGAACGCCGTCAATACCCACCGATGCCTTTCTTGATATTGACATAATTACATTATAAACTTCAGCGGTATTAGTACTTTGGGGAAATATCGAATTAGGACGAAACTTCATCGAATACTTAAAAGTTGAACTCTTAGTAGAGATACCGTTACCAAATTACTATCGCAAGAAATGCCTAAGTGCTTACGGTTATCCGACGCTGTTTTGCCACGGATTATCTTCGATATAGTTTTAGACCTATCATTATGATTATCAGAACTGGCCAACAAACTATCATTAGGCCTATTTTTATTATCCTCCAGCTTATGCCTATAAAATATTTTAAAATTATTATAATCATTTAGAGTCGGCAAAGAGGAGCAAGTTTCAGTGCAGTGCGGAGAACAAAATGGAAGGGCCGAGCAGCCGTATCAAGGCGAGCGTTCAGTAACGTTTACATACTCGTCTCATTTATGTTCATGATTATCATAAGTGAGCATAGGCGATACGGATGCATGCATGTTTACACATAAAATATTGTCAAAAAAATATATTATGTAACGTGCAGAAACACTTACTATTTTATGAAGCTTCTATGAAATCACAAACTGGGTGGCATCTATCAAATATTTGAATCATTAAAGACAGGGTTTCTCAGCGAGACCGTTCATTAGAAATTTAAAATTATATATAGTTGACTATGATATCTTCAATGAAAATATTATTAGATTTCTAGCACTTCCGGCTATACCGGAACTCGCCATCTACTTTATTATTTTTAATAGAGCACCCTGTATATTTTTACATATTTGCATTCCCCTATTTTTAAGCTTTATGAATATGATGAATGACTTTGACAATAAATCTTTGAGAACGTTTATTTTCCATGGCACACTGGATAAGTATCGATGAGTTATGTGTGTATTTTTCAAATAATCTAATTGTCTCCTAAACTATTAATTTTTGGTATAGTACATGTGGGACATGAAAGATGTAGAATTGGACCCCGAAGGCGATTAAGTAGTAAAATATGGGGGATGCCATTTGAAAAAATTAAGTTATGGTGCTTCAAAATTTCGAAGAGTTAACGTGCCATAGTAAAGTATCCACGCAATGTAGACAGCTGTTCTCGACGCTAAAATATACTCCAACATTTTGTTTAAGTATATTATGAATTTTAAATTACTATCCGACAAATCGAGTGTTCTCTGATTTTTTTAATAAATGTCTGCTATAGCAAATTTTTTCAGAAAAAAAAATGCCCGAATCAAATTGCAAAAAGTAAAAATATTCATAAAGCTTAAAAATAGATGAATCCAAATGTGTAAAAATATACAGGGTGTTCCATTAAAAATAATAAAGTAGATGGCGACTTTCGATATAACCCGAAGCGCTAGAAATCTAATCTAATACAATTCTGAATTTATATTTTGGCCAGAACGCCATAAAATTCTAATGAACGGTCTCGCTGAGACACCCTATATATATGTCTCCATACTTGTTTCAATCAAATGAGTACGACGTGCGGAAGAAAAAAATTTTTATAATGAAAACGACCGTTCCATCAGAATACTTGTCCCAAAAGAAGAGAAATGCTTCTTGGTCTTAAAGTAAAGTGAACGGTAGATTAGATAGAATAAAACAAACAGCTATATCAAATGTTAATTGTTTGCTGTGTCGTTTGCCACGGATTGCAGAACAGTGTCTTATAACTTTCATGTCAAACAGTTGTCGCATCTTACACATTTAATCCCAACACCATCGTATTCTAAATCCGGCATACTCGCTATTACGCGTTGTTAGTATTTTTCGAAATGCGCCATTTCCGAAAAGTATCTAAATGCGACATTTGCTAAGTATGTCTGTACCTGATAAGCACTCACAACGACCAGTGGAATAATATTGAACAAGTGTCCTTTGATACGGAAGCTCGAGTTTCAGTGCCACGCACTTCGCCCCTTCATGTTGTTCTCCGCACTACACTGAAACTTACTCCTCTTTGCCGCGTCTAGTTACAACCCAGTTGTTCAGTTACGGAAAGAATACAGTTTCTGGAAAGATAGAAGAGAGTCTGAAGTTTGTAAGGAAAGTCAAGTAGATACAAAATACAAGGTAATAACGGAGAAAGAAGAAAGAGCAGTTTTGATAATTTTATTTTACACTTATTTACACTAATTAAGGCAAGAGAGGGTGCATTGAAACTTGTCCCTCTTTGCCGACTCTGGTTATTAGTTTTCTTTGATTTTATTTAAATAATAAAAACATTGGAATAGTTGACCCATTACACCCTCTAACAATATTGTAGTATCTGTTATACATAAACTAGCAACAAATTTGTTTAAATTACAAAAAAAAAGTTGCTGAAATAATATATTTCCGAGGCGTAAAAGTTCAACATATTTTACGCCTTAACGCTTTTTAAAACCATTTCCGACGCCCGGCTACCTTTTAATTTCCGTAACATATCTGTATATCATTTCTAACGTTCGTTTTCTGTTGATTTTTTGCAGGTTTTTGGATGACAACGCCTTTATCTACGGCCTTCTAGTACCCTCGTCTATTCTAACAATTTTCACGCTGTTCTATCTTATTCAGTCGGCCCTTGTCTCGCATTACGTCATCAGCATGCAAGTGGACAGGAAGGTGCGTGAAAAAATGCGAAGGAAGCGAACTCTACAAATAGTTCTTTTCACGAAGGTAAATGAAAGTTTCTTTCGTTAACGTAAATACGTTTTCAGTTTTATGTCGCTCAGTATTTGAAGTTGACCTATATTCTCACTTAACAATTAACATTTCACACATATGAAAAAAAAACATGTTGTGAAACAACAATTCGGCTTAATTAATTTTGTTTCAACCGTATATGAATTCGTATCAAAACACAATTTTAATGTAAAAAAATTTAATTAAACTTCTGGCTAATTTCATATTGAGCGGCATGATATTCGAGTTGAATAAATATCGAAAGTGCGTAGGTGCATGCCAAACATGTTAAACATATTATGAACTGTCATATACTCAACGCGATTTTATCCTTCATTATAAAATCCTCTCGAATTCGCACCTCGCTTTTGTTTGTTTTTACTTTCTATTACCTTCCGCGGTTTATTCGATCCAACGCGTCATTAGATTCTATAATTGAAGGAGACGAGGAATGCAAAACTAGATTACACAAATTAGACATTTTCAAGGAAAATAATTCAGCCATTCACCTACTGTTACATTGTAATTATTTAGTTAATGCACAGTAGAGTCAGATAGGTGCTACAGCAATTACAGGAATGGGTTTGCGGAAGAACGAAACAAGAATAGGTACTTGCTAAAATGCTGTTAGAGCGGCAATAATCATATTAGTGCAAGCGTTCAAATGAAAATTCGAATAAATATTCTTGTTTTTGTTTTAATTTGAATAGCAATTTAAATTTATATTATGTATACAGGGTGCCCGGATTTCGTAGGGACAACATGGGTAACTTTTTTATTTAAAGACCTAGAGAGACGATTAAACTAGCAAAAAAGATGTAGATTCAAAAGCGCACTAAGAATCCATTTTCAAATTTTACTTGACATGCTTTTTTTAATATTGAAGAAAAACTGAAATTTTCTAATTTCTTTATTTGCCGTAACTTTTTTGTTACTTGAGATATTAAGATGGGGTTTGAAGCAATTCAAATTGTAATCTAAACACTTTTATTGACGCTTAATAAAACAAATTTCTTTTGCGCACATTTTTATTAATCTCACCTAACCTCAGAATTTTAAATTGGAACTGTGCAATTTTTGTGGCTCTTTTGAAAGCAGACTTTTGCTGAATACAGGCATGTATCGCATGATATGGAAATTTTATCAAAATTTGAAAAATTAAGCTTATTTTGATTACGGGCAGACATCACAACTTTTTGTTTATCGCGTTATCTGTGAAAAAACACGGTTGTTGCACGATTTCAATTTAAAATTTTGAGGTTAGGTGAGATTGCTAAAAATTTGCGCAAAAGAAATTTGTTTTATTAAGCATCAATAAAAGCGTATAGATTACAAATTGAATTGCTTCAAACCCCATCTTAATATCTCAAGTAACAAAAAAGTTGCGGCAAATAGAACAAATGAGGAGATTTCAGGTTTCCTTGAATATTAAACGAAGCATGTCAAGTAAAATTTGAAAATAGATTCTTAGTGAGCTTTTGAATCTACACCTTTTTTGCTAATTTAATCGTCTCTCTATGTCTTCAAATAAAAAAGTTGTTCATGTTGTCCCTGCGAAATCCGGGCACCCTGTATAATGTGGCGACTTAAATGTTATTGCACTTTTGCTTGGGTTGCAGCTAGGTTACACCAAGTTTTGCTGTTTTTTTGTGCGAATGGGAGAGTCGAGCAAAGACACTAAATTATAAGAAACCACCTGTTCGACATTTATTAGAACCAGGTCAAAAGAATGTACAACGCATACCATTGGTAGACTCGAAAAAGATTTTGTTGCCATCACTGTACATCAAATTGGATGTCACGAAAACTTTGTTAAGGCACTGAATAGAGATGAGCTGGCCCAATAGCTGCGTCAGAAATTCCCAAGGTTAAGTGAAGCAAAAATTAAAGATGGTATTTTTGTTGAGCCACAGATTCTAACTATTCTGAAAAACAAACATTTTGATAGCATGGTAACAGATATTGAAAACAAATGCTTGGAATGGCTTTCGCTTCGTGGTCACGAATTTCCTGGAAAATAAAAAAGCTGACAATGGAAAACAGGAATATTTAGCAAATTAATTATATCTAATTGCATAGATGAATTTTAAGAAATGGGCTCGTATTTTTTTATTTTGCTATATTTTTATTATTTATTGAGATATAAATGTTTAAAGTTTCGTTTTTCAGCGCCTTTATTAAAATGCAGCCAACTATTGAAGTACAAAGACTATTGACGTCACGAAGTACCATAGGGTATTTTTTTGTTATAAAATTGTCACTGACAGCTGTCACAATTTGAAGTCAATTTAAAACTATTGCAGTGTCGTAAATCTTGCTAAAGAAAATATTTTAATTGTTGACATTAAGTCCATAATTAGGTGAATGGTATGAAAACTAAAATTCAAAAGTATTTCCTAATTAATTTGTGTATATGTATTTGTTCTGTAACAACGACCGATTTCGGTGAATATCATCTTCCTCAGGCTTCGAAATTATAACGTCTAATATTTGAATACGTGGTTAAGATTTCTTATCTTTATCTTAATTAATTAATCTTAATTAATCTATCTTAATCTTAACCACGTAGGTATTCAAATGTTAGACGTTATAATTTCGAAGCTTGAAGAAGGTGACATGCACCGAAACCGGTCGTTGTTATAGAACAAATATACACAAATTAATTAGGAAGTACTTTTGAATTTTAGTTTTCAAAACATTTTAAAACTTTATATGTATTGACATGCCTGATCTTTAAATTTAAATGTGTGTTTAAATTTGACAGGGTAAAAGTCATTAATATACATAATATTCACTTAAGTAATTCTAACTTAAAAATGTTTCAGGGTTGCCAAACTAAATATTTACTTCAAATATTTATAGCCATTCGGTAGCTAGCAGTCTACCACACTGCCCTCAACTATTAATAATATAATATTCCCATAGTTTTAGACTAGTGAGGTTGTTGATTGTTGTTAAGCAGAAGCATGTGATAACTAAACTCTCGAGAATTCAGAGATTAGCGTGCCTATGTATAACTGGGGCTATCAAGAGTATTCCGACGGCTGCTATGGAAACCATGCTAAACTTGCCTCCCCTCGATATCTTTATCATGGGAGAGGCTAGAATGGGAGCATACAGACTAAGGAATACTAGCAACTGGAGACCCCACTATGGGTTGGGGCACACCAGAATAGAAGCAATAGTACAAAACCCAATCTTTGATATGGGGAGCGACATATCAATCACCAGGATTTCCTATGACAAACCCTTCAAGATTTTCTTGAATTGGGATGAATGGAAAAATGGTGAGGGGAGAAAACCGCACACCCAAAACTGGTATACAGATGGGTCAAGGGCGGGCACTAATTCTGGCGTTGGTGTATACGAGGAAAACCAGGGTTACAAGGTATGTGAACCACTCGGGCGATACACAACGGTATTTCAAACAGAAATATATGCTATACAAACCTGTGCGTTGGAGAGTCTACGCCGCCAACCGCGAGGGCAGGCGATCTGTATTCTCTCTGACAGTCAGGCAGCCTTAAAGGCTCTAGCATCTTATTACACAGCCTCCAAACTAGTATGGGAGTGTCTGCAAAACCTAACTGTCCTGGCCAGAGACAACAAGGTCACCTTGGTGTGGGTGCCGGGACACAGGGGTATAGCAGGCAATGAAACCGCAGACCAGCTAGCGAGGGAAGGTTCCCAAATTAAATTCACCGGGCCGGAGCCAGGTCTGGGTATCACAAAGAGTGCAGTACGTGGTGCAATTAATGAGTGGATTATAAAACAACACCAACTAAATTGGAATCATGTAGCTGGACAAAGACACAGCAAACGGATGATGGAACGACCGTCACAACGACTAACTGCTGACTTACTTGCATTAAACAGGACTCAGCTTAGGGCAGTGACATGTCTATTAACAGGACACGGCTGTCTAAGAGGTCATCTGCACAAGATGGGGATCTATAAAGATGAACCCCTATGCAGACTCTGCAATGAGGAGGAGGAAACAGCCTTTCATATCATCTTCGAATGCGTGGCACTAAGTCAACGTAGGGTTACTTTACAAAGCGCATTTGATCTACCAGTGGAGAAAGATTTACCAAATAGGCTTCTAAACCTGATCGAGGGAACTAACCTGTTTGAGTAAAACGGAATCAAGGCAGGAATAACACAATAGGCTAAGTGGGCCGCAGTGTTAGGGATAATTAGAGACTGCCCTGCCTTGATAGCAATCAACAATCAACAATAATATAATATTCCCATAGTTTTAGACTAGTGAGGTAAAAATGGCGCGTTTATTTATCCGTTTGAAATTGTGAAAAGTTTTAAACGAACAGTTTTGTGAAACGACATAACATAGAAATAAAATTTACGGATTAATAGATAAGATGTTATCTATAGTTCACTCTGGTATTATCACATTTTGATTTTGCAACATGTCCTCTTCCATATTACATTACTCCTATTTTCTCTTTTTAGTAATTTAGCCGTTATATTTTACTGTTTTAAATTTTTCTTTTTTTTTGGGTATACGGTTCCTTCGATTTGTTTATTTAATTAATAAAACAAATCATACGATTTCCATTTGTTTTATTCTATATTACGTTTCGGCAATGATGTGTATTTCCATTTTCAAACATTGCTTAAATAAGGTTAGATACATTTTAATTTAGTTATACAATTATTATTGTAATAAACTTACGTTACATTGAAAACCTGGACACTTAGCCTTTATCGAAATTCTTAAAATTAGGTTTTTATCACAATAAAATCAAAATAAACGAGGACATTCTACATATAAGACAAACAGTTTTAAAATAAATGTTTAAAAATTTTCTGTGAACTGCGCTAACATCGTTCTTTTTTTTTCTTCGTAATAGTAAAAATATACAGAGTGTTTTAAAAAAAGTGTCGGATACTTTACTCGCTTATAGTTCTCGTCTTGGCAAACAAAAAAGTTTTGATAAACATAGGTCCGCAATTCAATTCTTTCATAGATAGAGGTGATTCTAGTTTAGGCTGTAAAATAATTATTTATTTATAGAAACTGTCATTAATTTTCGGTTAAGCGCTGTCAGTGTCACGTTTGTCTTTTCTATTAAAATGAAGTCGCTTTCTATATAAATTCAGAGATAGCCGATATGCATTTCATGTACGGTCGTGCTAATGGTAATACTTCTGAAGCACGACGATTATACGTCGGAGATTTTTCTAATCGTGCAATTCCATCTGATAAATTGTTTTCACGACTACATCAACGATTTAGTGAAAATGGTTCACCTATTGTTATAAAACATAATGCCGGACGACCAAGATCAATGGCAACTCCAGAAACTGAGGAAAATGTTCTAGCAAGAATAGAAGAAAATCCGAATATCAGTACCAGAACAATAGCTAGGGAGCTAAACATCAATGCTTCTTTAGTATGAAGGATTTTGCGCAAACAGCTGCTATATCCTTATCATTTGCAACGGGTACAGGCTTTATTACCTCCGGATTATGTTTCCAGACTTGCTTTCTGTAGAATCATATCAGAAAAACTTATCCAAAATCAAAACTTTGTTGCTAATATTTTATTTACTGACGAGGCTATTTTTACAAACAATAAAATAATGAATTTCCACAACAACCACATTTGGGTGGATGAAAATCCTCATGCTGTTATAGAGATAAGACATCAACACCGATATTCTGTGAACGTTTGGCTGGGTATTTTTGGAAATTGTTTGATAGGCCCGATGCTTTTACCAAATCGTTTAAATGGCAAAAATTATCTCAACTTTTTAATTAATATTTTACCTCCATTATTAGAAAATGTTCTTCTAATTGACAGAGTTAACCAATGGTTTCTGCACGATGGTGCACCACCACACTTTGTTGTTGCAGTAAGGCAATTTTTAAATGAAACATCAAATGAATAGGACGGGGGGAGGGGGATCCTGTGCCATGGCCACCTAGATCCCCTGATCTAAACTCACTTGGTTTTTGGATATTTAAAACAGCTAGTATATTCAAGGGCAATTAATAATGTGGGTGAACTACAGCAGTGAATAGAAAACAAATGCCAGACAATCAGACAAAATCCAGGGTTATTTGAAAGAATACGAGCTTCCTTTCGGCGAAGATGTGAAGCATGTATACAAATGGCAGGTGGACCTGTAGAACATCTTCTTTAGGCTGCCTTTTTTGTGAAAATATTTAATGTAGTAATATACTGTTTGTTTATAAAAATGTAATTTTTTGATGAGAATAGAAATTCACCTATATCTGTAAAACAATTGATTTGCGGACCTATGTATATTAAGACTTTTTCGTTTGCCTTGACGAGAACTATAAGCGAGTAGAGTATCCGACACTTTTTTAAAACACCCTGTATATATTGCGCTATTTTGCCAAACGTATGAAGTGCGTCTAAATAGCCCAGCTCCAGACTTTTCATTCTTTGATGATGTTATTATAAATGTTACTTAAATTTTATATATCAATTCGATCATTAATAGAGTACCTATTTGATTTTTTTAATGTTGATCATTTCTTTGTAGACTCTTTTGTAATAGTTTTGTTCAATATCCAGAATTTTTGGTTCGTTATAATTGAACTTGTTTTTTTCTAGTGCGTGTTTGGCTAATGCTGTTGCGTTATAATTTTTTGTGGAAACGTTATATTTGTGTGCATATGTTCTCTTTTCTAAATATTGTTTTGTCTGACCTGCACCGACATATACTGCGTCACAGTCTTGACAATCTAAAGGTCTCTCCAGACACATCAGTGCTGTGTCCGTTCAGTATCAATGTCAGTGAAAAATACTATCTACTTCAACACGTCACTGTGTCGGACGTGTGTGAACAAGTCTGGTTGAAGCAAACGCAACGATATATTATTTTTCACTGACACTGATACTGAACGGACACAGCACTGATGTGTCTGCAGAGACTTTAATTGGTATGTGGTTAGGGGTTTTTGAGACCTATCTGTCGGTTGTTTTAATTTTGTAAAACATTCTCTTGAACTGTTACTGCAATGTTTGAAAATGGAAATACACATCATTTCCGAAACGTAACATAGAATAAAACACATGGAAATCGTATAATTTGTTTTATTAATTAAATAAACAAATAGAAGGAACCGTATACCTACTCAAAAAAAAGATTTGAATCAGAAAATTTAAAACAGTTACTCTTATTGCAAATATGCTGTCATCGTATCAAAAACATCGGTTGCAATATGTCTCTAAAGGTCCTTTTACTTCAGTCACACATGGACCCTATTCCAGGAAATTGGCGGAGTTGTAAGCGATGAGCACGGCAAACGCTTCCAGGAGGATATAGTAACAATATAAAAGAGCTATCAGATAAACTGGAATGCTTCCATGCTTGCCGACTACTATTGGGCTCTTGTTAGAGATGCTCCAGAAAGAATTTTAATAAATAATTAACATTCTCGGACTTATTCCATTGCTCAAAATTTTTTTTCCTGTTCAACAAAAGAAATACTGATTTATCCAAGGACTTGTCACACTTGTAGACTAATCTAGAAGTATTAAATTCAAAGTACAACATTCAAACTGAGTTCTAATAAAAGATACATGACATGGAAAATGCTGTAAACGCACATCTTATAAAAGCATTAACAAACTGAAATAATTCAAATTACTCTTTGTTCAGAAGTTAATTAAACATCCGTAACAATAGCGTAGGAACACAATGAAATCACACAAGTATTCGCCGTTGTAAAGACCTTAAAAACACACAAAAAAACGCGTGCACCGCCATATTAAAACTTGTATTAATTTTTAACTCGAGAGTAGATATTACTGCACGCCCTCTCTATTTAAACTTTTTTTTCTCATTTCCTCATCTCGCTTCTGTGAATGTGAACGATCATTCTTCTCGCAGTTCTGTTTAATTTAGTACCATTTTCACAGGTGAATGTTCAAATATAGGAGCTGATGAAAAGAGGTCGTCTTATCTCGGGCGAATTATTTTGCGAATTCCTTTTCGGGTTGATGTTAAGTATGTACGTTTCTTGCCGCGCAGTGCAAATTAAAGTTTCTGCATGCTTTTTATCCTGTCTAAACCGAAAGTATTGGATCTAATTTTGGCTCGAAGATAAATGGGTATAAAAAGAAAATTCTTTACAGTGTAGAATAGAAAGCTGTAAGAGAGTAATTTAATATAAAAGATAGAAATTCAAAGATATTCATTAGAAATGATATGCCAGAGGAAACTACTACCAATGGATTTATTCCGATATAATATTGTAGAATTATAAAATCGTGTTATGATTATTTTACATAGAATTCCTAATTCTATAATAGTTGGATATATTTTAGTTGCACTAGTTGTTATCCTAAAATTTGTTTGTTTTAATATCCAACAAAATATTTTTACAATAAACACGAAATACAAGAATATCATACGAGAACACATCATTCCGATTATTTCCCTCTACATTTCACTAAAATTATCTTTTTTTTCCATTTCCGTGAAAGCGTGTATTATATCAACATACAGTCGAATTTTTGGATCTTGTCCGTTACGCCACGAGTAATGTCAGTATGAATCGACTTCTATGTCATGTTGACATTTCACTCTAATGCACGTTAAATGTCGGTGATGAATATTTTACGTATAGCTGTGTTTAATTACGCTGTTAATGACGTAACGGACAAGATCCAAAAATTCGACTGTACATACATCAACTGACACATAGTTCGCTTCACTCGTCATATACATACATGTAGATGTATGAACACATTTACTGGAAGCTTTAGGAAGATGGAAGAAATAGCAGAAGCGTAAGCAGGCGTAAAATCCCACCCTACACCTAAATATCGCTGGGAACCGTTTCTTGACGCGGAAAATATTATACGAAATATGTTGAATAACTTAACGACGAACCGTTCAAACCATCATCAAATATAACGGCTTATATAAGTCTCCCTTCATAGGCGAACACACGTAAGAAGAGCTTACGTTAGGAAAAGCTGTCGCTTTCCTTGAAGAAGAGCCCGCTAAAGTTCAAAATTAGAACAAGCCGGCGTTGGAAATGAGAAATAATAACGTTAGGCGGAAGGTTTACTTTGAAATCGTATTAAGAATTTATTTATCCCGATAGTGATGGTTCAAATGATCGTTTCTATAGTACTGTGATATCACACTGTAACGATTACGACACTACTAGATGAAACGAAAATATTAAAAATCATAAATATTTTTCTTTCTTTATCATCTACTAATGCATTGTGTGGTGTGTACCTAATGTAGTTTATTAAAATTTTAATTATTTTTATTTAGGTAGTTCTTAGTATAAATATTTAACGCACTTTTAATAATGTTCTTCTACATTTATACCGAATTGCTTCATTTTGTTTATCTATAGCGGTCCATAATATTTATTTCAAATTTATAGTTTTGCTGTCCCATTTGTGCCCTCAACCTTAAAGAGAACACATACAGATAGTTTACAAAAAAGATTTACAGATAAAAATCGGTAAAACCAACACGACAACATTTAATTAATTAACTCAGGACACGTGACTATCGAACAAGGCTTTCCAAGAATCGCCAGTTTCTATTCATAATTGAATCACGTTTTGCATAAAAAATCTCTTAGGCAACCCAAAAGACAAACCTGAAGTGACAGGCAGGTCTGGAATTTACAAAATAATAATAATAAGCCATGAATCCAGACACGTAAAGAGTATCTACATGTAGAAATACGAAAATCCCGTGAACAGAGAACATGCCTTTTTTGGAAAGTCGGTCTTGTTCGATTATTTAAGAAAGGAGCAATTAATTTGATTTGAGTAAAGAGTAGCATGCAGTGGTTGTCAATACTAATAGAGGGGATGTTTATAGTTGATAGTTTTTAATTTTATTTATTCATTCGGTATTCGGTTGATGAGAGCCCATGAGTCTTCGAAACACGTGTCCCGATTTAATTAATTAAATGTTGTGGTGTTGTCCACAATCCTTGAAATCACATTGAAGAGAGATTTAATTTTAAAAATCTGGTCTCAACCGTTGAAGGAGACAGCAATATCAGTCCATAAACCACATAAGAGTTTTATAAGTGGTCCAGATTTTTTAGAGTTCATTGTATGCATAACTCATTTCAAGTGCTGTAATTATATTTTAGTTACAATTAATACAAACCGTACAGTATGTTTTGTGTATTTTACTTTTGATATACGATATTGAAAAATAAAGACTTTTTAATACTTTAAACGAAAGAATGGTACATTTAAAAACCAGTATTCTCCAAGGACTCAAAGGAAACTCTTTTAACAATAAACTAAAACGAAATTCTCTGTCCTCCTTCCTCCTTTCCCCTATCCCATCATTGCAATACTGAGCATTAAAACTTTAAATGGCATTATTCAATTTTGTGTGTTATTTGCAAAAGGTTTCGTTAAGAATAACCTATACTTATCTTCAGTACTTTAGAAGATACGAACATTTGAGGAGCAAATATTTTCATATACAGAGCATTCCAATAAAAACGATCCACCTTCAATAAGTCTAAAACGTCACGAAATACGAAAAAAAGGCCCGACACGACAATTTTCGTTTAAAGAGAAAAACTCTCACCACTCATGTCTTGGCTCCTCTAGCCCCTTTCCCCCTCCCCCTCGAGTATCGAATATTACAATTTCAAATGCCACTACGTCATATTATTATTTTTCCGATTGTGCATACTATTTGCAATAACTTTCATGTAGGACATCCTACACTTATCCTCATCACTTTATAAGATATCTTCGAAAGCTTGTAGGGGCTATTTTCTATTTCATCCGCAAAATATCTAGGCTGTATAAAGAAAAATTGTAAGAAAAACTATATGTTGATTTTTTTAACACAGGGATCAAATAATGTATATACATATGACACTTGATGGCAGTTGTACCAATTATAGTTAACCTTGAGTTCAACTGAACCGTTGATATAACAGAAAATAGCCTTCGTGTTGAGGATAGGTATAAGATGTCCACCATGAAAGTTGTTGCAAATAGTATGCAGAATCGAAAAATAATAATATGACGTAGTGCCATTTGAAACTTCAATGTTCGGTTCGGTTGCTAAGAAGGGAAGGGGGGCTCTGGCTTAGAATAGTAAGAATAAAATGTACGTCTAAATTTGCATCGTCACAAATGCATTCAATTTGTGATTATACGTTCTCAAATTCACTGTACACGACAATGGGGTCGGCGTTCACTCTATAGCGTCGACCCTTAAAACTCTGCGGCTGCACTACCCCTGATTTCATAGTTTCAGGGCAACGGGCGTGGCGGGAGTAGACTTCGTATATAGGGGAGGATGCTTGGGCGTAGGCATGGGCATGCGCTCCGGTGTCCGGCCGCTAACCGTCGCAATATACGGTGGGTAAGTGAGGCACCCTACGGCGCTTACCTTGAGAACTCTGCAGCTGCACTACCCCATCCTTGGTGGCCACACTCAGGGAAACGGGCGTGGCGAGAGAATTTGGCGAAGATAGTAGGGGAGGACAAAAGTCGGTTCGCCGAGGAGTAGTCCGCCCGCTGGTTGTCTGGTTGGGGAAACCTTTGGCATTTTGGGGTAGGACTTCAGCCCGGCCGTCCCCGTAGTTTAGGCTTTATTCACGGGCGGGTTGGTTGTACCTCACGGCCAGATTCCGTTTCCCGCGCTTGGCCGATAGTTGCCATCCGCAAGGAGGCCTAGGCCCCGTGGAGTTAGATGTGATGTAGGAGTTCGCTAAAGCGTCTTCAGCGGTGACCAGTCCAACGTTGACAAAGAAACTTGTCTAACATGGGTAGCATGGGGGAGAGGAGCCCACCGGCTCGCCGGTCCTCTCCGAGAGGTGTCGGTCTCGTGCGGGCGGTGAGGTAGTGGGTGACAGTTTCAAGGCTCATAACTTGTTATGTGCAGTGTGGTACAGAAATTAGTAGGATATGGGCTAACGCCTAGGTGCCTGCGGCTCACCATCAGCCAATTTCTCTCTAAACGGTGTACACGACAATGAATCAAATATAAACCGGATATGGATTTTAAAACATTTATTTGTACAATTATTGGTACATTTATTGGTTTGTTTCCGGATTACGTCGTTACATTGTCCTGGTTGGCCTAACTTTTGTCCCAGATTATTATGATTGTTCTGAATATTATTCCAAAGAAATTACGGTCCTACCTTTCGTATTAATGGATATCCCGAATTTTCAAATCTGGCGGTTGTTCCAAGTTCTTCTAGTTAGCTTAACTTTTGTTCCAGATTGTTTTGGTTGTCCTGAATATTATTCCGAAGAAATTGCGGTCCTATCTTTTGAATTTTTAAATCTGGCGGTTATTGTAGATTGTTCTATTTAGTTTGACCTGAATTACAATTAAATATACAACAAGTATATAGTTTATTAAAACTACTATGTGTTTTTTTCTAGTAAAAAATACATAGATAGATGAAGTTCAAAACTAGAACACATCTTACAAATAAAACACATTTGTACTGAGGTTCAAGTTCATTGTTCAGTTAACTACACCTTTTCGTAAAGAAAGCTTTAACATTTTTTTCAGGTTTTTAAGAGCTACAGCTACTAGTAATTACACTTATAAATTTTAAACTGTGCATTCGCTGTGAAGAGAAAGCAATTTCAAGAATTTGTTTGTACTTTACAAATTACGTCTATCGCTAAAGTTTCAACTTTAACCCGGTTTGCTTCCGAGAATATTCATTATTCGCAGATGAAATAGGTAAAAGCTAAGCCGAAACACGTAGGTATTGTTCACCTTAGTTAGGTTTCGCTTGTACTTTGTTTGCCCGCAATTTGCGCAAATCGAAATAATTGGTCGTACACTCACCTTAAAGAAGTTGTAGAACGATTTTACATAGCAGTAATATACTGTCTTTGTCAGGTCATCCCCTCTACATTTAATGTGACTGTCGCCCACTGGAGGCAATGGGTAATATCGTATTTTTCGTAATATGTGTATTCAGTCTCTGCTGTGCAAGCGGAGCGGGAGCAATTAACTCATACTTGGTTACTAGGAACTATTTATGTATTCCTATTAAAATCGACACATCGTTATTTCCTAGAAAAGGTAGATGCGATTATTCTTCAAGGCAGTAACAGAAAGTATATTATCTCTATTTGAATAGCAAGGAACTCTATGTGTGTCCGCCCTACTATATAAGATAGCGCGGCGTAAAATACCTACAATACATGTTGGTAATCTAATTAAAACTTTTTTAATAAATTCTTAAATCATATAATACACATTTTAAATGTTTTGAAATGAAATGATATATTAGTTACTTACATACTTTTGACATATAGCGAGGCGTAGGCAAAGTTGTTTTGGATAGATAATTCATTATTAGTTGTTTATCTATTTATCTTTAAAATACATCATCTTCAAGATGTATTTTGTTCTCCTTGATATACTTAAAATCGTTAATTATCTTATTGTTAGTGTATTATTTTAACAGTTAAAGGGTTTTGTTTTGAAAAAAATTAACGTAAAATTTTTCAGCACAGCAGAAGACATTACTTAAAACGTACGCGCAATGTTTAGTTAAAAGAAAATATAATGCTATACAATGTTTGAAGAAGTTGTAATAGTAATAGTCATTAATATATCATTCAATGGTCTTCATTAATTTTACTGTAGTAGGTAAAAAAGTTTACTTTGCAGATTTTAAGGTGTCTATTTTTGCTGTGTATTAATACAATCAAATACAGCAACAATTTTAAATGCGTTTATCTCTCGATAAGATAATGCATTTTTTTCCCCGGACGTAGTCAACCCGCAGACTGACAAGTGGTCCTGTGAACCGCCCCCTAGGAGATTTTAGTCACCCCGGAATCGTCTTAATGACATGCGTAAGGGTGATTGGGCTGTCTTTTCTTCGTCTTGTATTGCTCTAGTTCTCCTATATTAGAAAAAAATATATATATAGAGTTCTGAAAAAGTTGCGAAAGAAATAAGTTTTAGAATATGTATATATGCGAGATGGTACGGATCGTAAAAACGGAGGCACTAAATATAACTATATAGGTTTATAAATGGAATTCATATAATAAAAATAGTTTAGTAGAATCTGTAGTATCAAACGTATTATTACGACAAAGAAAAAAATATATTATTTTACAGAAGGAGCAATGTGTTATATATAAAAATTTTGTACTTACCGAATGTCCAACTTCTCGAGCAACTTCGCTATAGGACAAACCACGTTCCCAAAGCGTCACAATTTTGGATCTTGTTTCGACACTACTGAAATCACCTGGCATGTTTACGAATAATAATGCAAACTGAATTTGCAAATATAACTTGCATCGGATTTATAGGTTACGCATTTGAAGATTTATTTGGGGGTGAACAACTTAAACGATTGCTAATTAAGAAATACTTGCCATAATTAGGCATCTTAGATAATCCCATAATTTCTGCATAGGTTTTCTTTGCATTGGCATACATTTTCACATAAAATTTTGCCGACTAGATACTGTTCTTTGGAATTTGTTCCAGAGCCGTTCCCCGTAAAATATAATTAAACATACATAAATCATGGACGTATTGTTGGATCTATAGTCTATTGACATATTAGACTTGAAAGAGAATTTCTGGAAGTTTTACATCAAAAGAACAAACGATTATACTAACCCCGATTCATATACCTCATCCAACAATGTTCTAATTCCCTCATACTTCAAATAATGTGCTTACCGCAGAGTTTTATTAACGTTTATCGTTATTGTCAAATGTTTTACTAATGATTTTATATAAATAATTATTTTTCTTCGATATTATATTTTAAAATCTGATATAGTGCTTTATTAAATTCATGATAGAATATACTGTACTGCTGAATTTTATATTGGCTAACCATCATAATTCTTGCAATATATTTTTTTTCATTAATAAATCATATTAATAAAAATGTTATAACTGTATGTAAATGTTAAAATTTTGTTACAGTTTATGATTGTGTTTTAGATACAGTCATATTTTTTATTTAAAAATATTATATATGTATATTTAATGTAATAAGTTATAAGATGATATTAGGATGTCGGTCTGTAGCAGAATTAAAACTGATTTACTCATAAGCTCAATATTTCGTTATTTTTTAATAACTTTATCATGAGCATGCTACAAAGATAAATAACAATTACAGAGCTTGAATTAAATTAACTGTGATATATTTTTGGTTGATCGGATGATTAAACTGAAAATTAATGAATTTACCAGAAGCTGTGGGCTACCAATGAAGAATGATAACTTTAAAAAACTGTTTGACATTTTTGCCAAAATTAAAAATTACGAAACGGAGGTTTTATCCTCGTTGTTGCTGACTAATTATTGATGGCATCTAATTTTTATTCAATTATTTTAAAATATTTATTACTTTTTATTTATTACATAGTTTTTTTTTATTTTATTTTGGGAATGCGACTTTATTTTTTGTTATTTTATTTTGAGAAAGCAACTTTATTTTTATTATTATTATACTAATTATTTTTGAATATCTGTTATTTGTGATATATACATAATACTTTTATTATTATTTTACAAATTGTTACTTTTTTTAAGAATACTACTTTATTTTTATTTATTTACTTATTATTTCATTAGAAATAACCATTGTTATTTATTATATATTCAGTTCAGATAATAAGTAGAAATATATTGTAATATATTTCTATTTATTATCTGAACTCTATATATATATTTTTTTCTAATATAGGAGAACTAGAGCAATACAAGACGAAGAAAAGACAGCCCAATCACCCTTACGCCTGTCATTAAGACGATTCCGGAGTGACTAAAATCTCCTAGGGGGCGGTTCACAGAACCACTTGTCAGTCTGCGGGCTGACTACGTCCGGGGAAAAAAATGCATTATCTTATCGAGAGATAAACGCATTTAAAATTGTTGCTGTATTTGATTGTATTAATACACAGCAAAAATAGACACCTTAAAATCTGCAAAGTAAACTTTTTTACCTACTACAGTAAAATTAATGAAGACCATTGAATGATATCTTAATGACTATTACTATTACAACTTCTTCAAAAATTGTATAGCATTATATTTTCTTTTAACTAAACATTGCGCGTACGTTTTAAGTAATGTCTTCTGCTGTGCTGAAAAACTTTACGTTAATTTTTTCAAAACAAAACCCTTTAACTGTTAAAATAATACACTAACAATAAGATAATTAACAATTTTAAGTATATCAAGGAGAACAAAATACATCTTGAAGATGATGTATTTTAAAGATAAATAGATAAACAACTAATAATGAATTATCTATCCAAAACAACTTTGCCTACGCCTCGCTATATGTCAAAAGTATGTAAGTAACTAATATATCATTTCATTTCAAAACATTTAAAATGTGTATTATGATTTAAGAATTTATTAAAAAAGTTTTAATTAGATTACCAACATGTATTGTAGGTATTTTACGCCGCGCTATCTTATATAGTAGGGCGGACACACATAGAGTTCCTTGCTATTCAAATAGAGATAATATACTTTCTGTTACTGCCTTGAAGAATAATCGCATCTACCTTTTCTAGGAAATAACGATGTGTCGATTTTAATAGGAATACATAAATAGTTCCTAGCAACCAAGTATGAGTTAATTGCTCCCGCTCCGCTTGCACAGCAGAGACTGAATACACATATTACGAAAAATACGATATTACCCATTGCCTCCAGTGGGCGACAGTCACATTAAATGTAGAGGGGATGACCTGACAAAGACAGTATATTACTGCTACGTAAAATCGTTCTACAACTTCTTTAAGGTGAGTGTACGTTACACCGGTATCACGTTGCTGATGTCAGCAGAATACCTAAATAACGTTCAACTATTAAGCTGATTTACCGGTTGGGTATTCATTAGATATAATACAAATTAAATATAGTCCAACAAAGTTAAAATTAATTTATACACTGGTTTCCTGAAATAGGTTACAAGAGAAGTTTAATTTTTTAATCAAAAATATATCTGTATATAAAGGATGGATTTCTAATCTGAAGAAAAATCATTTTGAACCTGGCTATACAATTAAATGAATAGAAATATGACATATTTCAGACGATGTCATTTCAGTAAAGGCGGCCCCTATACCGCAGAATCCAGAGATATGAGTACTTTTAGGAATCCCTACGATTCTATTTATATCGTTGGTACCATTTTCACACGTTATAAACCGGCAAAAGTCGTTGCCACCGCCCATTTCATGAAACCTCACTAAATAATAAGGTATCTCGTCTGCGTATTTTTATTACTACATGGCGCGCCATATAATATCGCGAACGTAAAACCCACTTTCATATAGTTCGTACAGTCGCGTTGAGAATTGTAACGGCATGAAATAAAATAACTTCAGCTTGAAGTAAATTTGCGGTCTGACTATATTAAAGGAAGCGCAGTATGTAACATACTCCTCAAACAACGAACAATTATTTTTTAATACACACATTATATTGGCTGATTGGCCTGTATAGGAAAAGGAATTTTATTATTAACCATGAGTATAACGATATTAACAGCGTTAACTATTAATCAGTTTGAAGAATGAGCTCAAAAATTATATATTTTTATGCTGCTCAATAAAACAGATTTGAACACCACTACACTGAATTATGTGGTTCATGAAAACCTGCTAATTCCACAGTTTCTTCTACATCAGAATTAACTCTAAACACTTTAACCCACTAAACACCAAACAAGTTTTAACTAAAACACCGACGCGTTTCAACAGCAATGCTGTCATTATCGAGGCGATAATAAATCTAAATTAAAATAAAATCTACAAATACAGATAACCTAAATGTTATGCACGGTCAATCCGATACGCATCATTAATTTCCGATTAACGAAAACAATGACGAATGCGGGATAGGTCCGTTGTCACAGTTCATTACACATGACTTATTTTTATATATTTCTAAACTTTCGAAAACATTTGGAAACTTACAATTGTTTATTTGTCTAGTTACTTTAACATTCGTATGATCGATGTTGTGATCTGTTTCAAAAATGTGTTGGGCAACGCTCGATTTCTCAATTCCATTAAATCTAAGATTAGCCATATGCTCTTTGAATCTAGTTGAGATTGCTCTCCTGGTTTGCACAATATATTTTTGATTACAATCTTTACAATTGATTTCGTAAATATCTGACTTTTCTACAGGTTGTATTTTATCGTTAGGGTTACCGATGAGACTTCGTAGCTTACCAACTTTGGAAATTTTTAACATAAGATCTTAATGATGTTGAATATCAAGTATGGTGTGATTTTCAACGGAATATGTTTATTTCAATCGATAGGAAAGTTCAGAATAAGAAATTCTCTCATGATAGGAAATTAAGAAAGTCAGGTTGTTTTTTAAAAAATAAACATCATGTTCCGATGAATACCATTAACATAGTAGAAAATCATTCCTCGCAAACTTTTAGTGAACGGGAACTTAATCTTTTGAATAAAGGATTGAAATTTGGGTTGCAGACTCGTGAATCGAATGTTGAGTAGGTTATTGCCGGGATAAAATCCTCTATCCAGCGGTTTTCTGAGCCTACCAAACAGTTCGTTAGGGAGGCCTGCAAACATACTATTTCAAAAAATATGAAATCCTATAAATCACCTCAGAAATCCGAAAATATTAAAGTCATTAAAACTTTGCGGGACAAAGATATTTTGTTTTTATTTGAAAGCTGAGAAAGGGAACAAGGTTGTTATTTTAGATAAAGAGGACTACTATGATCGGGTTAATGACCTGTTAAGTTGTGGTCCTTATAAGTCAATTTCAAAAAATCCTTTACCGAAAATGATTAGAGACGTCAAAAATGTGTTTAAAGCTTGTAATAACCTTGTTACTGCCGATGTTAGACGTAAGGTACATGTTTCCAATCCTGTTATCCCTAAATTATATGTTTACCTAAAATTCACAAACCTGGCAAGTCGGTAAGGCCAATTGTTTCGGCAATTGACGCACCGACTTGTAAGGTTTCCAAATGGCTGACCAATGAATTTAATAATTTTCCAACACAGCAACCTAGTTTTGCAATAAAAAATTCGTTAGACTTTATTAAAGAAATTCAAAATATTCAGTTGCTGAGGGGTGAAATATTGATTTCATTTGATGTTAGTTCTCTGTTTCCTAGTGTACCGATTCCAGACACCTTGACATACCTCGAGGACTTGTTGCTTCAAAATAGTTTGAGTCAACAATGTGTCCAGGAATATATTCGCTTAACAGACATCTGTATGACACAGAACATTTTTCAATTCAACGGGAGTTTTTATGAACAGCCGGAAGGAACGGCAATGGGTAACTCCTTGTCGCCCTTTTTGGCTAACCTTTTCATGAGCCGTTTTGAAAAGGACTTAGAATCTAAGAGCGAATACTTTCCTAGGGTTTGGTTGAGGTATGTGGATGATATTTTCGCTATATTTGACACTAAAAAATGTCATATTGACGATTTTCTCAATAGATGAAATAATCGGTTCGAAACCATAAAGTTCACTTGTGAAAGAGAAAAAACGGTCAGCTACCCTTTCTAGATACTTTAATAATTAGAAATAACAATAGATTAGAGTTTGACGTGTATAGAAAGGAAACCAGTACACTTCGCTACATTCCTTCAGATTCCCATCATTGTGTTCAACACAAAATGGTAAGCCTGATTTTTTTGGTCCACAGACTTCTCACTTTTCACTTGAACAAGGCGAGGTACGAGAAAGAGCTTAAAATTATAAAGGATGCGGCCAAGTGTTATGGTTTCCAGCCTCAGCATATCTATAAGTTAATTAAGAAGTTTAATTATAAGAAAACTGTGAAAGAATCTACGACTTTTCGAAAGGATGTTAAAGCTTCACCCGTTGTGACCCTCCCTTACGCTCCCTTTATCACTAAAGGTTTGAGTAAAATCTTCAAAGAGCTAGATCTCAGAATAGTTTACAGTTCTGGGACTAGTTTACGAAGTCTCATCGGTAACCCTAAAGATAAAATACAACCTCTAGAAAAGTCAGGTATTTACGAAATCAATTGTAAAGATTGTAATCAAAAATATACTGAGCAAACCAGGAGAGCAGTCTCAACTAGATTCAAACAGCACATGGCTAACCTTAGATTTAATAGAATTGAGAAATCGAGCGTTGCCCAACACATTTTTGAAACAGATCACAACATCGATCATACGAATGTTAAATTAATTAGACAAATAAACAATTGTAAGTTTCCAAATGTTTTCGAAAGTTTAGAAATATATAAAAATAAGTCATGTGTAATGAACTGTGACAAGGGACCTACCCCGCATTCGTCATTGTTTTCGTTAATCGGAAATTAATGATACGTATCCGATTGACCGTGCATAACATTTAGGTTACCTGTATTTGTAGATTTTATTTTAATTTAGTTTTATTATCGCCTTGATAATGACAGCATTGCTGTTGAAACGCGTCGGTGTTTTAGTTAAAACTTGTTTGGTGTTTAGTGGGTTAAAGTGTTTAGTGTTCTACTTCTGCACCAAGAAATCCAGTGAAGATCTTCAGAATTAACTATTTTAAATTGTTGGTTAAAGTCTTAGTCTTAGCAAATATCGCAAAGCAAGGACAAGTAAGCCATTCCATTAATACGAAGAATAAGTTACAATTATTGAGAATTGAAAAACCTAGTTAGCCAAGCAACACAAATTGTTGTTTATTAAGTAGTGCATTAGTTTATCTGTCAATTGCAGTTTAGTTTGTGCAATTGGGTTGAATACTGTTTGAGAAATAGTCCATAGAATCAGCTTCTGTTATCGAAAAAATGGAATTATCATGAGAGAATTTTCGGATAATTATTTACTACGATTTCAAGAAAGGCTTGAGCGCGTATGAGTGTGAAGTTGGTGTAAAGTTTAAAATTGGCATTTGGGTATCTCGCACCATCATTGGCTACTGTTTATAGATAGTATAAAGGAGCTGGCCCTCCTTTAACTACTATTAACCCCGAAAACATTCCTGCTGTGAAGAAGATGGTGGAAGAGGACAACCGCATTACCTATGCAATGAGTCCAATCTGAAGATTGGATCCTCGCAAGTGAGAACAAATTACACAAACATTTACATTTGAAAAAGGTTGTAACTCTGTTTGTACCCCATCATGTGACAGATTTACGTATTAGAATTTGCCAACAAACTTTAGATATGTTTAATGCGGGAGGCCATCAAATTATTTCTAAAATTGTAACTGGAGGTGAAACGTACATACCGTTTTTTGATGTTCCTACTCGCCAAGAAAGCCGAATTTGGATACATGAAGATGAGTAAACCCCTACGATGGTGAAAAAATAACGAGCAATGGAAAAAGTTATATACGCAGTATTTTTAGAAGTACGGGTTTGGTGGCCGCAATTAAATTAGATGATCAGAAAACGGTTACCGCTATATAAATGGTATGTTGAAAATTGTTTGCCTATGTGTTCAGTAAAGTGCCAAGAAAGGGAATCATGTTACATGATGATAGCGCGTCGTTCCATACAGCAGGGACAACTGTTCAGTATTTAACGCAAAACAAAATCAAAACTATAGAATATCCAGAACAGATGTGTGAGTTCTGGCTATTTTTTGAGCTCAAAAAACATTCGAGAGGGAAGAGGTTCCAGTGAGTAAAAGGGATTGACATCGCCGTCAACTGTTTTTTGATAGTATCCCTAAAGACAGCTGGTTGAACGCTTTTAAACTATGGAAGGAAAGAATGGTTAAGTGTATTATTCCAAATAGCAATTACTTTGAACATATTTAAAATGAAAATTCTAAAAACTTGCATGAATCTTTCCACTCTCAATAATTATAGCTTGTCCCTTGTATAATAAATTATAATTCAGCGCCCGACTAAAGATTATCTGTAATAAGGTACTCTATTTTCTATGTAGAAATAGATGTAACTATTATTAATACCACCTCGGAAACCACAACTACAGTGAGTCTGGGTGTGGTGCATTTGCATTCAGATCCAGCCCAGTTAAATCACAAATAATATTGTAAATTAATCAGCATTCCGTTCTTAACAACTATACGCCCAAACACGTTATCAAAATATTACCTACTGTAATGAGTCCCAAAATAATAGTAAAAACAACGAACAAAGTACTTCATCAAGCATAGTAAGCACTCCCCAACCACACCAATACACGCCTACTAAAAATTACACTAGATCGTAAAAACAGTGCCGACATGCGTGATGAAAACAAGAAGTCATTGTAAACAGCAAGCCGCATTAAAAAAGCGCCCTACCCAGTCAAGTAAAGCAAACATTCGAATCAAAACGACAAGTTGGTATAAGGCACTTTTGAACTCCACAGTAGAAGGCCATGATCGAAGGCAATACCAACAATTAGCACGGAAAACACCAGAGCCAGTTATAAATTATATATGTTCCAATTATAAATTATATAGCGACAATGACTCGATTAATAAAGACATTGATTGCTGCAAACGACAAATTTCATAACAATCATAAATAGTTCTGACAATTTTTGATTAGGATTTGAAATCTTTGTAATGTGATAACATGGAATTTCATTGAACGTGTATCACATCGTATTAGACATGTGAGGCTAGTCTGGCGAGCTGCTATCACGCAGTACTTGCAGTACAGGCAAAACATCAGCAATATGCACAACTGAAAAATGTCACACTAAGTCTCTTTATATTATTCACTGGGTTTTACAGTGAATAAGCGTGAATAAGATTCTCAGACAGGAAAGGACGAATCGGAAAACGGAAAGTGCCCTTCCTAAAAAGAAATCGAAAAAAAATTATAACGATAAACATATAGGTATCTTTTAGCGCTGAATTTGGTTGGACAAAATACTAATGAATCTTTAAGAAAGCGAGCGGCCAATCTAAATATGATTACATCATTCCTCTCACATGTCTATGCAGCTAACAAGGTACAGGCGTGTAAACCACATTTTCGGTATACACTCGTACCTAGTGATGATGCTAACCTGCGCACGTTTGTATATGAGTAGGATGCGAACATACAAGTCATCAAAATTTTATAAAAATATTGTATTCTCTGGTGAATGTACATTTAATACAAATGGAAGTGCATCGTTTCAAAATTCTCTGTACGGGAGTGACACAAATCTAAACAGTTATGACAGTTATGGATGGTTGTCTAGCTTATTCCACAAGCGTTATTACAGAATGTTTGATATCAGAATTTGGATGCAGACGTATTGGAAAAACGAGCCAAAACAGACGCCTCACCGACTTGACCATTATGAATTTCTTCTTTTTGGGAATTATTTAAGAGACCTATTCACGATCAATCACGTTGCGCAAGACCATTGATCATGAATCATTGTGGTTGACGAATTACGCAACCTATTGTGTAAAATCAGAATTTTCTGAAATTGTTTGCGCAACAAATAGATAGCGCACTATTTGTATTGTGAATGGTAGTATTGCACAAATTTTGTCAGTCGTGTCCCATCATTACTGCTATGTGTGTGCCTGACTGTCTTTCCAGCATGCATATTATTATACGTATTTTGTAATATATTAAATAGAACGAAGTAAAAATAAATAAATAAATAAATATATAGTGATAGGAACAATACATTGTTAACTTGACATCATTTACTACGAATAAGCGGTTAAGCTAGAATTTGTTGAAGCGTATCGCTAATTATCAGCACTGTGGAAAGTAATAAGTGACTCCTACAAAAATCTTCCGATAGAAAAACTTGAAGGTATTCGACCGGAAGCAAATACAGAAGTTATAAAAAAATCACAATGTTACTTGGCGAGATAGGGTGACAAATTGAACGATCGCTTTGTATATTGTAGATCAAATAAAAACTTTAATAATTGATAATAAACATAACCCCATTTAACTAAATCCCAACCCCATACAAAAAATGAAAAAAGAAATAAATAAAATTGTTCGACGGCGCTAATAAATCGACAGCAAATATCAGTTTCTTTTCATACTGCCTGATACAATTGAATCGGTAAAAATTAAAAGGAAATAACTGCCAAAATGTCAAAAACTGACATTTCTCTGCAGCACTAAGTTAATTCGTTTTAATACCAACCAACATGTGGCGTAGATATTATATTCTAACCTATATACAGGGTGTCCCATGACATGATTGCCAAAACCTAAGGATGTGTTATTGAGGCAATTTCAAATCAAAAATGTCTAATGAACGTGTGACCAAAACTCTGTCGTAACTGACCTACAAGCATTTGAAGTTTTAAGTGATTTTGTTGTTATTAAAAAGTCGATGTGGTACTCAGTCATAATTTATTATTGATTCTCACCATAAAACGTCAAATAAGTTAACTTAGCCCGTCGTTGTCTTGTGTAACGTTAAAATATGTACTCCTGAAAGTATGTTCACTTTTCGAATGAAGAATATGCCGATATTCACTTTATTTATGGATTGTGTAATGGAAGTGCACGAGCGGCAGTAGAAGTGTGTTTTGCAAAGTCCATCGATGTTTAAGAGAAATAGGTAGATTTCCTGCAACTACTTCTGAACATCCCGTTCAACAGGAACTTGTTCAAGAAGAAGCAATCCTTAATATGGTAGACGGTCAGTCTTCTACTAGTGTCCGAAGAATAGCCAACACACTTCACGCGAGTCGCATCAGATAATGGAGAACTCTACACAATTTCGGTTTGTACCCGTACTACGATTTAATTGTTCAAGCTTTAAAACGCGCATCAAGACTAAAATTTAGTCGCTGGTTATTGAGAAATCGAAGGTTTTGTCGGAACATATTGTTTAGTGATGAAACCTCCTTCACCAGGAATTCACATTGTTGGGCACTCGAAAACCCACGGCAACTAATAAGAGAATCCCATTTTCAAGATAGATTTTCGGTGAATGTGTGGTGTGGCGTTATTGACGACCGTCTCATCGGTCCGTTTATACTGGAAGAACGTCTCACGGCCATTCGTTATTTACGTTTCTTAGAAGACGACCTTCCAGTTTTACTGGATGATGTTCCTCTTAATGTAAGACGAGGGATGTGGATATAGCAGGACGCCGCGCCTCCACACTTTGTAATAAATTTTCTTAATCAAAATTATACAAACACGTGGATTGGAAGAGGTTCAGCAGTTGCTTGGCCAGCAAAGTCACTACACTTTAATTCACTTGATTACTTTGTATGGGAAAGGCTGAAAGATTTGGTTTATGCACAAAATGTTGAAACCAGGGAACAACTTGTTGCTCGAATTTTGGATGCCGCAGAAACTATTCGTGCTGATCCTGAGACTATTAGCAGAGCTACCACTTCAATTCTAAGAAGAGCTAGACTATGTATCCAACAATTAGGTCGGTATTTTGAACAACTAAATCAATAAAGCGACTTTTTTTAAATTAATTATTGTTTGTACTTGTGGGGTTATCTCAAACTTCAAATGCTTGTAAGTCAGTTACGACGGAGTTTTGGTCACCTATTCATCAGATATTTTTGATTTGAAATTGCCTCAACAACACATTCTTAGGTTTTGGCAGTCATGTCATGGGTCACCCTGTATATGATCGATTTTGCTAAAGATTTACTTTGTAGTATAATAGCTTTCTGTTGATAAATTATTAAATTCCATTATGGAAATTCATGAAGACGATGTCGAAAGCTTTGGAAAAAGGAAAAATCGCTAGAAATCTGAATAGGTATTTGAAAATGTAACATTAAAAAGCAAAAAGAGGGAGAACAGTACACAATTGCGAAAGGAAAAACGATCCCAAAGATATCTATTGCATTTCCTACTTGTAGGTAATTGTGTTACTTTGTTGTTACTGATTAGTTTCTTATGAGTCAGTATTTTTTTGCACGAACTTGTATTAATTTGATTTTAAAAATGAACAAGACCTACACTTGCAACGTTTAATTAATTGTTCTGATATTAAACGTAAATGAGAGACCAAGACTGGTTTAACTTTTTTTACCGTTTTTAAAAATACCCATACTAGTGTCATATGAACAGGTTCTAGGAATCAGCTCTATTATAACAAGTAATCTGGCATTCCTAACAGATTAGATAACTCGATTATGCAATTTGCACATGAATAGATGTCTATTTGTAACTGTAATACAAAGTATACAATGTATATTCCTACTAAACCCACTGATTATCGTAGTACCCAAATAAGTTATTTTCGGATGCCAAATTTAATCTCAAAATGATGTATAATTTGTTTAAAATAGAATATTCAGAAATCTTAGATAAGTGTGAGTTTTATGTCATATATTTAACGAAAATTTGAAGTTAATATTTGGTCGGCCTCAAATAGATATCTAACTCTGCTTGCCAAGAATTAGAGATTAAACTTCGCACTTGGTGCAGAATGCAAAGTTGCACCATACAAGATGAACTTCAAACTCACAAGAGACGAAGCAAACAATGTGATAATAAAATTAAAGAAACGAGAGAACTCTGTAAGTCTGACGACACATTCTCTAGCTTTGTGTTTGACTATATGCAGAATCTTCCTCTACCACATCTCCCAGTGCAGGAAATTTTTTACATAGAATAGATTTGGGTATATGCCTTTTATATAACAAATTTAAAAGACAATTTCTCCAGTGTTCTTACATTCTAAAGAACAATTCGGTTGACACCCTAGGATTCGGTACCCAATAGGAATCAAAGATTTATACATTTCTGCATGAAATTGGTAGAATCGAAGGTATTTGACAATATTATCGATTCGAGGACATTCGTTTTTGGAACGTAATGAGACCTTTGATTTCATTACGCGACGCGTAAAAAAGTTAATAATATATATCATCGAATGGAGTATGTTGAACTAATGACCAGTGTTCAGTCGAACATTCCCATGAAAGTCATGAAAAAATTTCAACAGCTGGTGGTCTCATTTCTTAAAAAAAACTGCTTTGTCAGTAGAATATGTATTTTGGCAGAGCTGCCCCAGAAAACTTAAACACAATCTTACAGCACCATCATTCATGGAGTATGAATATTTTGCTTCAGACACCTTAAGACATCAGAGTGTATTGGAGGACTTGAAAATCATACTCAATCTAAAGCATCTAGGGGCAAGACCTCAGGCATCACGTATCTCATTTAAACCCTGAACAGATTTACTACTGCATATTTCTGAATGAAACAGTGGAAGTCGTGATTTTTATGAAAATTATTTAACATGGTCAACCACTAATTGTGTTCTTACTATCATGGGTATGGAAGTACAACATTGTTATATTATCAAATTCGTTCTTCATGTTAAATAATTTTTTGTGCTGATATATTAGTTTGGCATTAAAATAAACTAACTAAACATTGTTTTTTCTTTCTTAATTACTATAATTACTATGATCGTAATTAAAATGTATAAGGTACACACCATTTATGTTATCTCGCTACAATTCCATGAAATTCCCGGTAAAATTGTTAATATTCATGTAGTTCGTTTTTTTTATAATTTGCCAACATTCTGCTTTCCTGGATTTAATGCCTTTTTAACGATCACGGATTCAAATGTATGCAGCGGCATTAAATAGCATACAAAATATTCGCTCATTTTTATATCACTTCCTTTTGTGTTGACTTTTACATGAAAAGGTTGCAAAATAAATTTTTAGACGACTTCTACTGGACGAAACTCATAACTCCGCTGCAACATATAGAAATTTAATTTAATCCAAATGTAAAACCCCTTTCTTTTTAAGTAACCAAATGCGTTTGCCGTCAAGGACTAATAAAATAAATTTGTTGATGCTAAAAATATAGTCATATACGTAAATAATTCTCGACTCAACAAATGTTTTCTCTTTTTTTTTGTAGATCACGTTCCTGTTAATCATCGTCATAATCTTGGGTGCCCTAACAAAATTAATAAAATCCGACCCACTTTGGATAACGTACCACGTCGGCCAAGGTTTACAGGGCATCTTCATTGCGATGCTGGTGACGTGCAACTGTCAGGTCTTAAAGCTCTACACTCGAAGCTTTAAGTCTCGTACGGGCAGCTGCGGTAGCGTCGGTAGTTCGTCCAAACATCCGAGCTCGTACGGCAACATAGTACCGGGCGCCCGATCGTTTCTAAGCAAAGGCACGGCGATATCGAAGTCGACGAGCCTGCAGTTACTTACCTGGGATCCAACGCCGGATCCTGTTTAAGCACGCTCCGTCAGGTATCGAACCGCAACGACTACATTGGATTTTATCATCCCACTCCACGTACGAAACTGAATAGCATCCGCCGACGGAGTTTGTCCCTATCCATATTCTTGTATGTTTACTCTGTATGTATGTCTTTATATCATGTTTGTTTTACGTTCTATCTAAGATTCGATGGATTGGGATTTTGAAGATTATTAGGTGCAGGTTATATCAAAGAGATATAATGAAACGTTATCGATGATTTGATGGAAGGAAGTATGCTTTTGGCAACAGTTTTAAATTAAAATCTTCAGAGATTTCAATATCTTCTTTAATCTAGGGTGAGTGCTTAATTTTTTTAATACCAACAATCAGAACAGAATATCAGATCCAAAAATGTACTTCATCAAATCATCAACGATAGAGAGAGAAATGAAATCTGCATATTTTTATATAATGTGTTGCGAATTCTAATTTTCATGTAGCACAAACTTTGACACATATTAAAGCAGTTACATTGCAAACAACATTACATATGAATGGTATTGCAATTCATGTCACGGCCATATTTTTAGAAACAAAACGACGAAAATGAAAGTCAAAAACGTAAAATTATTGCGCACGCATTACATATATGTTATATTTTTCTTAAATGTAAATATATGTACAAGCATAAAGGATACGCTTTAAAAATACCATAACCTAAATATTCGTCCTGGATATCATGTGAGTATATCGTCAAAATAAGTAGTATATCTTTCTTTATTCCGCGGAAAATATATGAATTTCCATCTAATATTAAATTTATTCTAGTATATATGAGTGATGCGATATATCAACTTACATACATATGTACCGGGTGTCCAATTTTCGATGGTTTTGGAGGGTATCTCACTTATTCGTAAAGATACAGAGTTGCGGTTTTCGCATTACTGTGCTACTTTTTTGTGAAACGAAAGATGCCGTGAACAAAATTTTCATAGCTCACTTCGTTTTCGAGATACAGGGTGATTTTGAAAATATTGCATTTTGGAACCCCCCTCGTATCTCAGTTATCGTTTAACTTATCGAAAAGGTAAAAAATGTTTTTTATGCAGTTTTTTACGTAGACTCCAGTGGCGTAGATAGATTTCCGCTGAAGACTGTAATTTTTTAGATATTAATCAAAGTTATGTTTTTTAAATGAGACATCCTATATATTTTTTGATTGTTTGGTTAAGCTTTTTACAAGCTTTTCAAAAAATATAAAGCACTTTAGATATATTTGCATTTGAATGAAAATTCTAATTAATAACTACATTCTGACACTATTCTGACATAAACCACCTAAAAATCGTAAATTGACATAAGACGCAGTTGTTTTTTTTATTCGCCATGGCCTACTAACAAAAAAATTATATTTTTAATTTAAAATGCAAATATATCTAAAGTATTATATATTTTTGAAAAGCTTGTAAAAAGCTTAACCAAACCGACAAAAAATATATAGGGTGTCCCATTTAAAAAAACATAACTTTGACTAATATCTAAGAAATTACAGTCTTCAGTGGAAACCTATCTACGCCACTGGAGTCTACGTAAAAAACTGCATAAAAAACATTTTTTACCTTTTCGATAAGTTAAACGATAACTGAGATACGAGGGAGGTTCCAAAATGCAATATTTTCAAAATCACCCTGTATCTCGAAAACGAAGTGAGCTATGAAAATTTTGCTCGCGGCATCTTTCGTTTCACAAAAAAGTAGCAGAGTATTGCGAAAACCGCAACTCTCTATCTTTACGAATAAGTGAGATACCCCCCAAAACCATCGAAAATTGGACACCCAGTACATACATACACACATAATAAATACAGATGTGTTCATCATAAAGTTGCACATCCTTTGCATCCTGAAAGTGCCCGAAGCCGGCATTTCGGTTATAGCTTTTTTATTCAGAGATATTTGTAGAGAATAAATTGAGATAAGCATCATCAATATCTATATTATTATATACAGGGTGATTGGTGAGAATGGCCTATTAAAAGTATTATACAAACGGATAGGAATTTGAAAACAAAATTTTGCAGTTGGATATGGTTGAATATGAACTATCACGTGAAAATATTTTTGAATAAATATCACTTTCGGTTAACCGGAAGTGGGCATCAACTTCGATTTTTTAAATAGCATGCTATAAAATAAATTACAAATTCAGCTTCTATGATAAATTTTACACATATTTCATGTATCATACCCTATACCTAAATACCATTCCTTCTGAGTTATTCGTAATTAAAGAAAAAAAGTGACAGATACCGATCTTACTTTATAGTGATATTACTTCACGTAGGAGTAAATGAGGCGAATGAAATTTTGCATACGCACAGCTGATATTATGTAGTTATACAGCATTTAAAGTTTTTTTCTGTAACATTATACAGGGTGTTTAAAAACTTAGTTGCTTATAAATAAGTTCAATCCGCGGAAAGTACATTTTCTTACATGGAAAGGTATATATTTTATTAGATATTATGATTCTACAAAATATTCTCTTTGAATCCGTATTAGGTGTTTCTATACCTAAAATGTAAGGTTAATAAGTTATAACGATTTAATTAACCTCCGTACCTAAAATGCTCAAATATGTCAATTTACAGAAGCAAGTGTGCTTAGCTCATTTGTTTTACATACTTACTTACCATTTTGACGTCTGTCATTTTAGTTAGTTGTTCTCGCGTACACTGTGGGAAATAGATCTGCACCATTACAATAATTAGGGTAAACAATGCGAGTATTTACTTTACAACAACAAAAAATTATTTTATTTGTTACAAAACATATTGTTATCTTAGTATTTTTTTACAATTTTTATTTTACCTCTGTAATAACATTGTTTTCGTTTCTGTGCAATACATTTTTCTCAGTATATTGTGTTAGAATGGATTAGCATTGAGAATAGACCAAATCAGGTAATCATGAATTTATTTATTATGCAAAGTGAATGTAATGAAATAGTGAAATAAACGTATCAAACGTTTAGTGAAAGATACTGACATTTACAAGCAATGATCAGCAAAAATTTTTAAGATATAAAAAGTTTTAGCGACCGATATGTTCGTAGAACACAATTATTTAAGAAGGCAGATATTTAAAAAATAGTTGAAGTAGTGTGTCCAAAGAAAATATTTTGTTGAACGTTTTTTTACTCAATGAAATATTACTTGATTTTTTTTTTTTAATGTGGTGGGTGCTTAGTTGCAGTGACTCCGTAAACTGTATCGCTTGTCTGGCTATCACTGCAACTCTCGCGGTGTAGTTTTTGTGTGTGTATGTTGTGTTCAATTGATGATTGAAGAGTATTTTGTGTATCTAAAATAAAAGCAAAATCCAAAGTGTAAAGTAAAACCCAACGTGTAACAATATCAGTAAAAAATTTAGATTATCTAAGAATTCTCCTAGATACTCCCAACAATTGGTATTTGAATAATTAACATCAACAAAGTAAATCTACATCAAAGGTCTAAATAATTACTGATAACAAATTAGGTAAAATTAAAAAAAAATAGGAGTAAAAATTATAAGAACAACAATAATAATAACGCAAATAAATAAGTTATCTAAATGGTTCGACATGGCAACCATTTCTATTGAGGCATTCTATATTCGGAGACGTATTCCAATAATTCTTGCTAATCATCTGGTGTTATTTGCGTAAAGGATCCCTTATTCCTATAATTCAATGGGAAGAATTTTCGAAAATACGATTAACAAAATGACAGACGTCAAAATAAGTGGCAAGTAAGTATGTAAAACAAATGATCCAAGCACACTTGCTTCTGTAAATTGACATATTTGAGCATTTTACGTACGGAGGTTAATTAAATCGTTATAACTTATTAACCTTACATTTTAGGTATAGAAACACCTAATACGGATTCAAAGAGAATATTTTGTAGAATCATAATATCTAATAAAATATATACCTTTCCATTTAAGAAAATGATTTTCCGCGGATTGAACTTATTTATAAGCAACTACGTTTTTAAACACCCTGTATAATGTTACAGAAAAAAACTTCAAATGCTGTATAACTACATAATATCAGCTGCGCGTATGCAAAATTTCATTCGCCTCATTTACTCCTACGTGAAGTAATATCACTATAAAGTAAGATCGGTATCTGTCACTTTTTTCTTTAATTACGAATAACTCAGAAGGAATGGTATTTAGGTATAGGGTATGATACATGAAATATGTGTAAAATTTATCATAGAAGCTGAATTTGTAATTTATTTTATAGCATGCTATTTAAAAAATCGAAGTTGATGCCCACTTCCGGTTAACCGAAAGTGATATTTATTCGAAAATATTTTCACGTGATAGTTGATATTCAACCATATCCAACTGCAAAATTTTGTTTTCAAATTCCTATCCGTTTGTATAATACTTTTAATAGGCCATTCTCACCAATCACCCTGTATATAATCTATATTTTAATAGTTTTGTTAAATGCTTTATTTATCAACTTATAATGTTTTTACAACACTTGAATCGATCTAACATCCAATAAAACTATTCTTCCTCTTTCAAAACAACAACATAACCCTAGCTCAAAAATTTTAAAACTTTCTTTATAATAGCTAAAATATCTTCTTGGAACCCATGTTCATAGGAAAAAAAACTCGTATTTTAGAAAAAATTAGTGTACTAAGATGAGGTACACTGTACATTTCTTGCCTAGAAGTTATCCAGATTTTGCCGCGTGGATAAGTTTCTTCCAAAAAGTTCAAAAGGCTTCTAACAGTCCCGAAAACCTCGCCCAACTATTATTTCTTAATACACAACCCAATACTATACTTTTTTCATTGCTAGCTCACTTGAGCATGACATAAATGACAGTGCAGTTGATTGGAAATCTTTTGTAGATAGTCACTCCTCTGTTCTTCCACAATATCTTCTGAAGCTCTGGTACTATTTGTTAAATTTGCATTTCCTTTTCTGCAAAAATTGTATACAATATCGAGTTTTTTACAAATAAAACTAGATCTATCTTGTCTTCAGAAACCAATTGAAGAAGCTAGCGAAGAAGTAATGAGTAGCCAATACAATTTTTTATCTTAAATACCTACGAGGGGAATCCACAAAGTAACCTCCGGTTTGAAATAAAAATTAAACCAGTTGAGATGCAAACATTTTATTAGATACATCTTAAAACTGCAACTTTTCTCTACTTTTCGACATAATCTCCAAACAAATTCAAGCATTTGTCCTATCTTTTAACAATTTTTGAAATACCCTCTGCATAAAAATCTGCCGCCTGCGACCGTAGCCAACCTGTCACGGTGTTTTGAAGCTCTTTGTCATTGGCAAATTGCCGAGATGCAAGCCACAGCTTCATCTATGGGAACAGGTGGAAATCCCTCATCAAAAACGTCCCATTTGAACTTGGTCAAAAGTTCAAATGTTCTTTGGGCTGTGTGAGGGCGAGCATTGCCGTGAACAAACACAATTCCTACTGCCAGCAGAGCACGCCGATTGTTTAGGATTGCGAGTCGTGGTCTTTTTAAAGTTTCGCAATACACTGCAGAAATGATTGTCGTATCATGCTTCATAAAATCAACGAGCAAGATGCCCTTAACGTCCCAAAACACCGTAACCATAATTTTCCTCGCAGAGAAAGTTTTACTGGTTTTGTTTAGCTTTGGAAAACCTGTATGACCCCATTGCATAGACTTAATATATGTATTTTTTGACCTTTGTGTACTTATCTTTTAATTCCTGATTTATTCCCACTTAGAGGTCAATAAAACAATAAATAATTAAATACCAATTTATTCCATAACATAGAGAAGAACAAGAAGTTGACAATTTCTTCCACTGAAGAAGTTATTTAACGAAAACATATTATTATATGTTATGGAATAAATTGGTATTTAATTATTTATTGTTTTATTGACCTCTAAGTGGGAATAAATCAGGAATTAAAAGATAAATTGCATAGACTACTGGTTTGTTTCAACATTCACATAGGCTACCCAAGTTTCATCTCCAGTAACGATCCTGTTCAAAAACTCTTCTCCTTCAACGTCATATCGAGAGAGAAAGTCTATGGCAGAGCTGGCCTATCGCTCCTAGCTACATCGTGAACGTTAGTTCTTCCATTTTTTTAAAACCTACCCATTGACGGACTACACCTTCACTCATAATGTTTGGGCCATACACGGCGCACAATTCATGATGAATTTCAGCTGCTGACGCACAAAGAAATCTTACTACGCGAGGCACTTCACACTTCGCGGGATTTTCTGTTACTTTGTGGATTGCCCTCGTATAACGTGTTCCAGATCGGTTTTCTCTTTTTTTTTTGCATATTTTCTCCACCCTATTTTTTTATTTATAACTATCATGCGTTACACTGTTGTCAACGTACCAAATGAATTTTAAATAAATTTCTCTCTTTTTTTCCATCTCTCTCTTAGCAATAGACACCTTTCCGTATCATTTTGCCTGAAAATACCTCAAAGTGGTAAATCCGTGTGCCTTCAAGTGAATTAGTAAACGCACATTTTTTATTAGTAAAATAGTTACCAAAAGGATGATAAATATGATCGTTGAGTATATCAACACATTGCAATAAGTTGAATGTCACAATTTTAGGTTTTTAATTTTCGATAATATGTGTCTATCGCAAATCAATATCTATTTGAACTATATACAAAGTGACCAATGTTTTTAAATTAAATCAATCAGGTTTGCTCAAATAAATTGCTTGGCTAAATGGTCGCCCTAATACTTGACCATTGTTGCATTAATGGATAATCCTTGATGAAGAATGCCTCCTCTATCACCCACCAACTACTATAATTGACGTCTATAACAAGAATTTTGGATCTTTCTTTCGAAAAGTTTTTTGGTTTAAATTGATTAGAAGACAACTTTATCCTTTTAACATCCAATGTCTCATTATCACTGTCGTTGTATTCCAAATCCGAACTCGAGCCAATTTCTGTTTCATTGCATGTACAAAAACTTCTAAATTAAAGTTTTCAGAATCAAAATTGTCTTCATATAGATTATATTCATCTGTTAGTGGGTCAAGATCTGGTGGAAGGATAACGATATCAACAAGCAGCAAAATCAACTGCAGCCTCCAAATAATAGGAACCAAACTTGAGCTACGACTCAAAATACTTCAAAAACATTAGAAGACACAATGTAAAGGCTCAGAAAACATAACGTTTCATGGAAATTGTGTTGACATGAACTGAAAAAGATAAAGAGTGATAAACATATGATAATGTACCCCTTTCTACGTACCTGTAATTCCTCTACTACATTTATAAAATTAGTTGTTAGTATTCTTACCCTCAACCGAGATGGTGACTTATGTAGATTGCTTCCAAAATCTCCATGCTGTGCAATCTTACTCAAACACAGTGTATGAAACATGACAATTTATATTTATTAAAACTACTATAAGCTGCAATCAAATTTGTCTGGAAGGTCAAAAGATGTATCTAGACCATTATAAATCAAAATTCTACAATAGAACACATGATTAGTAAGCTTTTTTTATACTGATGCCACCATTATGTACGTGTTTCTGTCATCCAAATTGCAATAAGTTTAAAAATTTTATTTGCTTTCAAATAGGGAAAGAAAGGTTTCCGAATGTCAAATTCAGATCTTAATGAAGTTCAGTGTGAAGTGGGACATGTTGGGAGAGTAAAAATTGTATAAAAATTCAACCATATCAAAAGTATTATCAGAACACGTGAATATGGAATAATTTATTTTCCATCTGCTTCTTCCATCTTCTTTTTCATCTTTCATTGGTTTTCTTTCTGGCATTAAAAGATAAGTTCAAATATTAAATCAAGCAAACTGTAAATCTATGTTCAGGGTCATACACGCAACTGATTCGTTAGAACTTTTTGATGTACTTGAAATTCAACATTTCTGAAAACTTGTAATTATAACTGATATCATCTGGACTCATCAGCAAAATTATTTGCGCCATTGTACCACTTACCACAATTTTAGCAGGAATATAATTTTATTTTCACATACCAATATGCTCTACTTACCTACCACATTTTGTCAAGAGCTGAATTTGACACCGCAAACCTTCCATAGCAAGGAGGAATAATTTAATCGTTTATTCGTCATTATTTTGCCTGATTGTTTATTTGAAAGTTATCGTTTTAGAATATTTAATTTTTAGCACCGAAGTGTTTATTTTCTTGGCGCAAGTCCATGTATATAATACAATTTCCAACCGCCAATTAATTAAACATTTTTTTAATGTAATATGTTTAATTAATATGTGTTTAATCAATATGTTTAATTAATATATATATATAGAATATTTAATATTTTATTCAATAATATTATACAAGAAACAACTACATTTTCACCGAAGCAACATTCATAAAACATACAGTATTGTGCAAACGCATGTAGCAGCTGTGAGTGAGTTCATTAAATGGAAACTCCAACTGTCAAAATGCAACAAAACTTAAACTCTTTTGTATAGCCACCACAATTTTTCCAGGATTTTCGCCATTCCTCTTGTAAGACATTCCATAGATATGCAAGGGATGATAGAGATAGTTCAATAGTCTGTTTGTATTAAAAAACAAACAGATGTACAGATATGTTCTGTTATATTCAAATCTGATCCAAGATATTTTTCTTTGTCGATATATGATTCTGAACGATTGCGCGTGATTGTCATGTTGCAATATAATATATAATTTCGATTAAATGTACAATTCCCATTGAAAATTGTATGCGTAATTTAAAAATAATGTCAGAAAACTTTATTTATGCAATAACAGTCCATTAACTTGATGTTGCTCACAACATCGAATCCCAAACCATACATCAAGAGTGAGAAATGTTTTTTCTATGACTCGACGTACAAATTTCGTCATATTCTCTCTCTTAATATACAAAATATAGTAAATGTCTAAATACAAACATTTTTTGGCTGCATGGATTCTGCAATAGGGAAATAACACGAATCTTAACAGTTTTTCATTTGTCCGTAACCATTAGTAATTTTAAATTCTTTCGTGAAACACTCTTTGTCAAAATATTTGACAGTTATTTTGACAGTTCTCTACCTTCAGTAAAAAAAAAACAAAATATGCACACCATGAAGCTTTATAGTACAACGGTAGCAATATAGTAATACTATACAAGATGTCTCCGGTATACTAGTTACTGGTTGTACGAACAAAGGAAACACCCAGTGTAACGGGACGCGATATTTTATATTATTTTATCTTTCAGTCGCATTAACCTGACAAGAGAAACAGGTATTTATTAGATGTAGTAAAGAATGTTATCTATAATTTAAGAAATAAAATGCACCTATTTGAATATATTCCGTAATCATATATAAGTTCCCTATGTTAAATCATTCATATAATTATAATAGTTTGAAATTGTAATAGTTTTAACCGTCAACTGTAAAACATGTGACTTATGGTGTAAGCTGTACCTGCGTAGGGATTCGCATCGTTTCCTCCGCTAAAAAAGAACACTTTTCGCTAGGCCACCACAGAGAGTAGTTCGCTTCGCAGTTAGTTCTACATATTTGCCAGTTCAGGGCTAGTGAGTGTACCAGTGTTATTACGTTTGTTAAATTAGTCAGTATAAAAAGGCCGTGTTCACGGGGATACCCCGCACGAAGTCATAAATAAAATATACTGATAAGCAGCAAACAAGAAAGGACACGCCCGAAGCCCATAGACTAGGCGAAGAAGGAAGCGGACATCTTGGTGGATCGAATCAACGCCAGCAAGTATACGCAGACAAGCGAAGAATACGTATGTACGTACAGGTATTTGGCCAATAAACTATTATATGCTACGAATACGAGCTCGTAATAAATAGAATCATTTGTATTAAAGTTAAATTGATTCCGCGTTCGTTGTTAAGTTCACTATTACGTATATATATATATATATTTTTCCGTTGTAATTATTTAGAAATTAAACGCGTGCGTAGTTATAGTAAGAGTAAGATAGGTGGCTGCATGTCGCCAGCCCCCCCACAATCGATTTTTTTAATTCTTTCTGGACTAAAGTTTTGTACCCATTTTGTACCGTTTTGTACCAAAAATAAAAAATTTTGTACCTCGCCCGTTTAGAAGATATACTCAATTTTAGATGGGGGGGCCAGGGACATGCCAGCCCCCCCATGTCGGAATTTCAAAATGTCACTTATGCAATCGTATTGTACTAGTTTTGTACCGTTTTGTACCACAAAGCAAACATTTTGTACCTCGTTAGTTTTTGAGATATAATCGATCTTAGGTAGAGTGTTAGCCCCCCATATTGGAATTTCAAAATTTTACTTATGCCACCGTATTGTACTAGTTTTGTACCGTTTTGTACCACAAAGCAAACATTTTGTACCTCGTTAGTTTTTGAGATATAATCGATCTTAGGTAGAGTGTTAGCCCCCCATATCGGAATTTCAAAATTTCACTTATGCCATCGTATTGTACTAGTTTTGTACCGTTTTGTACCACAAAGCAAACATTTTGTACCTCGTTAGTTTTTGAGATATAATCGATCTTAGGTAGAGTGCTAGCCCCCCATATCGGAATTTCAAAATTTCACTTATGCCATCGTATTGTACTAGTTTTGTACCGTTTTGTACCACAAAGCAAACATTTTGTACCTCGTTAGTTTTTGAGATATAATCGATCTTAGGTAGAGTGCTAGCCCCCCCCCATATCGGAATTTCAAAATTTCACTTATGCCATCGTATTGTACTAGTTTTGTACCGTTTTGTACCACAAAGCAAACATTTTGTACCTCGTTAGTTTTTGAGATATAATCGATCTTAGGTAGAGTGTTAGCCTCCCCATATTGGAATTTCAAAATTTTACTTATGCCATCGTATTGTACTAGTTTTGTACCGTTTTGTACCACAAAGCAAACATTTTGTACCTCGTTAGTTTTTGAGATATAATCTATCTTAGGTAGAGTGTTAGCCCCCCATATCGGAATTTCAAAATTTCACTTATGCCATCGTATTGTACTAGTTTTGTACCGTTTTGTACCACAAAGCAAACATTTTGTACCTCGTTAGTTTTTGAGATATAATCGATCTTAGGTAGAGTGCTAGCCCCCCATATCGGAATTTCAAAATTTCACTTATGCCATCGTATTGTACTAGTTTTGTACCGTTTTGTACCACAAAGCAAACATTTTGTACCTCGTTAGTTTTTGAGATATAATCGATCTTAGGTAGAGTGTTAGCCCCAATCACTTCGGAAGCAACGTTTTGTAGAATTTCAATCGATTTGTCCTCGTTTATGTTTTTGTGATAAGAATGTACAGTGAAAACACTATCGTCTTTTAAAGTACAGTGTACTGTTACGGTCCAATTTTTCATTACGACCCTGTATTTATAAAAGTTCGTTTAATTACTACGCAATGCATTCGAACATACTACTAATCAATAATTTCAAGGTTTTAATGTAACATCTGTGAGAAATATATAGTGTCTTTGTATAACTGTGTAACCTGTATTTTCGTAAATTTGCAACTTATCGTATCATTTTAAAACAATATCCTCATATGTGATTTTAAGTCAAATATTTAACAATTCAATAATTTTGACCGGCGTAACTGTGTAGTGTCTGAAACCCAGGTGCGCGGCGGCACACGTGTTACTAAGGTGTTACTAAGGAAACAAGCAACTTGCCGGCTACTACGCATCGAGGATTAACGCAGCTGAAACTCGACGACTGCGCACCCAGATACCGCCATCTGTGTCGGGAAGGCCGATTACAAACACGCCGACAGCACACGTGCAATAACAAACGTCGCACGCAGCTGTACATGTATGACGGTGTGCTTTTCTCATAGATAGTATGATAAATAAAAAGTTGAGATGCTTCCTAAAAAGAATAAGCTTAATTTTTCAAATTTTTGAGAAGTTTCCATCATGCGATACACAATTGCACTCAGAAAAAAAAATACATAGCTCAAATGAAAAATTGTGAGGTGTGATTAGGTTACTAATAATACGCACACATGAAATGTGTGTTATTAAATGTTACTTTTACGCTCTTCAAACTTTTACATACAAAATACATTTTTCAAAATTATCCGTTATAAATTGAAGTAATAACGTTGACACTTCTGTCAGGTTCGTATCATTACAACCGTGTTGTTTTCACAGATAACGCGATAAACAAAAAGTTGTGATGTCTGCCCGTAGTCGGAATAAGCTCAATTTTCCAAAATTTGACAAAATTTCCATATCATGCGATACATGATTCAGAAAAAAAAATCTCCTTTTAAAAGAGCCATAATAATTGCACGGTTCCAATTTAAAATTTTGAGGTTAGGTGAGATTATTAAAAATTTGCGCAAAAGAAATTTATTTTACAAAGCGTCACTAAAAGCATTTAGATTACAATTTTAATTGCTTCAAACCGTATCTTAATATCTCAAGTAACAAAAAAGTTACGGCAAATAAAAGAAATTATTAGATTTCAGTTTTTCTTCAATATGAAACAAATGAAGCACGACAAACAAAATTTGAAGATGGATTCTTAGTGAGCTTTTGAATCAACACCCTTTTGCTAATTTAACCGTCTCTCTATGTCTTCAAATGAAAAAGTTACCCATGTTGTCCCTACGAAATCCGAGCACCCTGTATATACCAGCCCCCATTTTTTATACAGGCTGATTGGTGAGAATGTCTTATTAAAAGTATTATACAAACGGAAAGGAATTTTAAAACAAAATTTTGCAGTTGAATATGAACTATCACGTGAAAATAGTGTATTGTATTTAAACATCCTGTATAAAGCTATAGAGACGAACTGCAAATGTTGTGTAACTACATACTATCAACTATGCGTATGCAAAATTTCAGTCATCTCTTTTACTCCTACGTGCCGTAATATCACTATAAAGTAAGATCGGTATCTGTTACTTTTTTTCTTTAATTGCGAATAACGCAGAAGGCACGATATTTAGGTATAGGGTATGATATATGAAATATCTGTAGAATTTATCGCAGAAGCCGAATTAGTAATTAAATTTATAGCATGCTATTCAAAAAATTGAAGTTGATGCCCACTTCCGGTTAAGCGGAAGTGATATTTATTCAAAAATATTTTCACGTGATAGCTCATATTCAATCATATCCAACTGCAAAATTTTGTTTTAAAATTCCGTTCCGTTTGTATAATAGTTTTAATAGGCCATTCTCACCAATCAGCCTATATACATAGATATTAAATATGTATTGTTAAATAAATAAGTTTTTCTTATGCTTTAAATTCTCATCAGTTTTACTATAAATCATTTTGTTATATTTTAGTTAAATGTCATCTCTTTAAGCACTCCTTCTCACTGTCATGGCAAATATTGTCCTGCTTTTAAATTAAAGATATTCAAATTTACGAATGTAGTCTTATTGTTACTAGTATAGTTATGTACTAAAGAACTGTAATGTAATAAATGAACTACAATACGATAACATAACACAACTTTTGAAATTCTGATGTTATGACGAGTTTATCTTGTACTCGCCTTATCTTAAATCCATTATATCCCAATTAGAGTAGTACAAAACGTTCCGTTTACAGTACAAAACCCTACAAAACTACTACGAGCATTAGTGAAATTTTGAAATTCCGATATGGGGGGGCTAGCACTCTACCTAAGATCGATTATAGCTCAAAAACTAACGAGGTACAAAATGTTTGCTTTGTTGTACAAAACGGTACAAAACTAGTACAATACGATGGCATAAGTGAAATTTTGAAATTCCGATATGGGGGGGCTAACACTCTACCTAAGATCGATTATATCTCAAAAACTAACGAGGTACAAAATGTTTGCTTTGTGGTACAAAACGGTACAAAACTAGTACAATACGATGGCATAAGTGAAATTTTGAAATTCCGATATGGGGGGTCTAACACTCTACCTAAGATCGATTATATCTCAAAAACTAACGAGGTACAAAATGTTTGCTTTGTGGTACAAAACGGTACAAAACTAGTACAATACGATGGCATAAGTAAAATTTTGAAATTCCGATATGGGGGGCTAACACTCTACCCAAGATCGATTATATCTCAAAAACTAATGAGGTACAAAATGTTTGCTTTGTGGTACAAAACGGTACAAAACTAGTACAATACGATGGCATAAGTAAAATTTTGAAATTCCGATATGGAGGGGCTAACACTCTACCCAAGATCGATTATATCTCAAAAACTAACGAGGTACAAAATGTTTGCTTTGTGGTACAAAACGGTACAAAACTAGTACAATACGATGGCATAAGTGAAATTTTGAAATTCCGACATGGGGGGGCTGGCATGTCCCTGGCCCCCCCATCTAAAATTGAGTATATCTTCTAAACGGGCGAGGTACAAAATTTTTTATTTTTGGTACAAAACGGTACAAAATGGGTACAAAACTTTAGTCCAGAAAGAATTTAAAAAATCGATTGTGGGGGGGCTGGCGACATGCAGCCAAGATAGGTGCATCGTTAATGTTAAGATTCTGTTCAATATTTTCTAACTTTTGTATTTACATATTTATTCAGTTATTTTATTTAATATATTTGTTATTCGTTCATTTGTTGCATTTTCATTTATTCAGTAGTAAATCAGATTGCATGTTTTATGTCATTAATTATTGTTTAAATATTGTAAATCCTCCATTTACCGCACGCACCTGAGAACGTATAAGGAGAAGATTATAAGAAAGTTTGTAAAGTAAGTATCTGTTTTCTTGATTACGTTAGAGCGATTGCGACCGACATTTTGCTAGTCAGGGGAATTTATTTGTTTATTTCGGTATCAGTAACGTCCGTCGTTGTGGGTTCACAGGGGGATTTGTTAACGTACCGTGGCGCCCAAGGTTATAAACACATATTATCACAAAATAAGTCCGTGTTGTCACACCAGCACAAATGAAAATTATTTCAAGTCAAAAACTTTTGTACATAAATATTTGCTACATTTAAATATCATATTCTATCATGCAACATCATGTATAATTTGCAAGGCGTAGCTTGTTTTGCATAATACTGCGTATGTGAATATAAGAAAAATAAATCATATACAGAGTGTCCCATAATATAATTGCCAAATCTTAAGGAAGTATTACTGAAATAATCTTAACTCTATTGAACATATTCCCAAAACTCTATCGCAACTAAACCTTTAAATAGCCCTATTAATGCACGTAGCAAGTACCATTGCAAACAAAACTCATTGAAAATCATTTAAAAACCACTCACTTTACTGAGTTAAATGTTCAAAATCTACAACCAGTTGCTACATACATAGTCTAGCTCTTCTTAGAATTGATGCTTTGCTAACAATTACATATAGATTATGTTTTGTTTTCTATTTCTTCTGAATACACCAAATTTTTCAGATTGTTTCATAAAAAATGATGATACATGAATTATGTTTGGTGACCTTGCTAGCCATCAAGCAATCGCTGAATAATTTGTATCAAGAAAATATGTTGTTTATCTACCAAAATATTCCTTGTTATGATAGAGTTTTGGGCATATATGCATTAAATATTTTTAACTTGAAATTGCTTTAGCAATACATCCCATTATGACACACTCTGTAAATATAGTTGGTTTCTGAATTGCTAAAAGCTAAACTGAATTATTCTCTTTAATAATACGATATTCTACATATTTTGACGATAACACTACAAAACAAGATTAATAGAGCAGATTCCTGTAAATAGATTTTATACATATCTGATTGTAAATAGAAAAACTATAATTGTAAGTAAATATGTTAACTTATTATATAGTATGTGTACAAAAAATATGGATAAAATAAATTCTAATACAAACCATATTAGTTTTCTTTTATGTATGTATATAAAGAACTAAAAGAAATATCTTCTCATGACAAACACGTTTAACCTAGTTTCCTTAATTAACCAAAAAGGAAGACGGAACTTACGATGATGTTAACCTCCTTGAATATAAGGGACACATATCAAACGAACGGGTCCATATGTAGAAGTTTATTACGCAATAAAATAAATCTTCGTAACATGTTTACAACGAGAATGGCCACGCATATACGCATACGAAGAGAAATTAGATGTCCTGCTCACATCTCACTGGACATTCTATTAGACTCTATCCTTTCACGCGCACATACGACAGAAAGAAAAACAGTTAGTTGCTCGTCAAAGTCGCAGACAACGACAAATAATCTCATTATTCTAGTCGTTTCTTTGCGGCTTCCCCTTGGGGACTACTACTTCTTATTATTTGTTTCTCGATTGATGCGGGCAACTTTAATTTTCTTAGGCGAGGTCTTTCTTTCAGTATTATTGCTTCACACAAGGTAATATAGTTACATAAGTGTATAGCTTAATACCATAAAGTATCAACGAATACTGCCAAAATACGACAAACTGGAACTGAAGCTGGAACATTCAGATGATGTAGATTATTTTTCCAAAAAGGTAAGCTTATTAAAAAAAGGAAACTGTTAGAAATAATCAATATTTTTAGTGTTTACTCTTTAAATACAAATATATTTTCAGGTTTAAACAATTTTCAAATTCTTAACACCCTTTTCGCTTTTGGACAAACGGAACTTTTTATAAAGAATACATTTTTTATTAAAAATCAATAGTGAAAAGTTTGTCACCATGAAAACCCCAACTGTAAGCATAATGTATAACAATTTGTGATTGCTTGTCGGCAATTGATGAATAACGAATTATTCCTTTTAACTCTCACAGTATTTCAAAAGAATTTGTTTATTGATTCGTATATTTTGAAAACTTAGCTTATAACGAAGAACGAAAAAATTCATTTTAATCACAATTCAATCACATTATAAACGTTTTAATAAATATTGTCATACTTTAACGAAATAAATAATTAATTGTACCATGATTTTTTCATTTAGATGTGTTTTCCTGCCATTACTTTTAGATTTATACCTATGTAGCCTTGCTTGATTATTGTTTATCATCGGCAAAATATCGGGAGATAAAACTGCAGCTGAAATAGTATGTAACAAATGTTCGGTGGTAGCAAGAAACTATGACGTGTGCTACATGTAACAGAAATTACCATACCAATTGTTTAGTTAAAATCGGAGGAATTTATGTAAACTATGTCGTAAAGATATAACCTCTACGTTCTTTTAGTGTACATCTAAAGACACAGAAATCAAAAAACTGCAACGACAACTGATTGACTCAACTAATATGGAACATACTGAGACGAATACTGCAATGGAAGACATTAGGAATACAACCATAATAGATCCAGAAAAAAAGAACGGACAAAAAGTCAAGCATTGCACAGAATAGCAAATAAAACAGTTTAAGAATTCTTTAAAAGTACAAATAGGCGAGCCAAAACACCTCTTACTGCAAAATCATGCGTGTGCCGAAAATACCAAACCTGATATTTTCTTTCCTACGAATAATGTTGCGGTTGATAAATTGCAAGCGCCATCTACTAGCCATAAGCTGAGTAGGCAATTTCCAAGCTGTGCAAAAGCAGCTGCCAAAAATAAGTCACACTCTAGACTCCTTAACTTAAGTAAACAATTTCACGCATCTAAGAGCGAGAAACACATATCGGAAAACAGTACACAAAGTGGTGAATTACCGAACCCAGAAAACAATATAGAAACAGCGATAGAACAAACTAAAGCTTCATATGTGTTGGAGAATACTAACCAAAACGAAAATTTCAAGTAAGTAAAATATAACAGGAGATACAAACAAAATATTCGTCGTTTAATCGTTTAAGCGCATGCCGAAGAGGTAGTTCGAGCAGTTATTAAACCCGAACATTTGGCTAACTTATATATATATAACTATATATTTTTGAAATGTGGTCCGGAGGATTCCAAAAAAAACTTAGATCTGTTCGACAGAAATAAAAGCCGTAGCGAAGAGGAAATACTTTAAATTTTAATATACAATCGATTCTATCAAAACATGGCGCTCTGCAGATGATTCTAGATGAATTCGAGTTTGACATTGTAAGAATTGCAACATTGGCTCATAGTGGATTGTAGTGAAAGAGTGGTGCTTTGTACTGGCTACCCTCGGATTGTTTTGAGATATTTCTTGACAAACTCAACTAGAGAAGTTATAAGAGAATTGTTTGCTGAAATGGTTTCTGATTATGGAGATTTTTTACATAAATTTTATGAAAGATGATAAACAATCAACGAATTTTATAAACTTATTAGAAACATACGGTCTGTACAAACTATTTAATAAGGCTTCCCGAATTACACACAATAGCGCGACTTGCATTGACAATGTTTTCACTAACATTGGCCTATTAGACGTAGCATTGAGTACAAACAATTTCCACATATGTGAACATTTGGCGCAGACACTGTCAGTACCAAAATATCAACACGAGAATATACAACAGAAAAAATATTTCTGATTTTATCTTTCAATCCCAGGTGTATTTCCACTTTTAGATCAAATGAAACAGCAATTAATTAAATATCAATTTATTCCAAATTGCACTTCGGATAAGGGGGGGATGAGGGTGTGGAGGATTATATCTGTCGAGATTTTCATTCTGCATGCATTGCGGCAGGTCTTCCTGAATTGCAATTAAGTTCACCAAATATTAAAGCTCAATTTAATTTCTCTAAATAAAAACATGGAAAATCTGACCACTCCTATTGGTGAAATAGGATGATGATAGTCCCCAAAAGGTGAATATTTCATTGGAAGATATTTTATGCAGGCCTAATACACCAATAAGAAAACTGAACTCAAAGAAACTGATCGAGCAACAGACGAAAATGATCGACAAAAAGATGAAGCATTACAAGATATAAAATGAGAATGAGAAGAAAGCAAAAGACAAAAATTACAAAAGAAACCGAAAAGCAAGACAAGAGGAAAGTGAACAGAACCAATGATAGGAATGTGGGAGGTTCAAGGAAGATAAATATTATATAAAACGACATCATCGTTTGGCCAAGACACCAAAATGATATTATTGCAACCAGTGATAAGCGTGAAGCAGAAAACATTAACATTTATCCAAAACAAATCCTTATTAATCGCATAATGCAAATAAACACACAATTTAGAATATTTAAAGAAAGTGATGGTAACAATGACACTGAACTTAAAGTAATCTTGAATACCAAAACTGATACTATTACCAAAGAAGACAGGGAAAGGAAAGATACAATAGCACAAGCTAATATAACCAAAGAGAAAAAGGATATCTGCAATAGAAAAGGTTGAGAGACTTTTATATGAAACAGCAGATAATGAAATGAGTTGCCGATGTTGTTCCAGAAGCCAGTCGTCAATAAAGAACTCTGTTTCAGCTGTGCATCTAATTTGTCGAAAGTTGCCGAAGGAATTCGATGCTCTTCATGCAAAAAGAAAATATTATATCAGTTGTCTCATTATATACCGCATTATTAAAAACAGAGACTCAATTTCAAGATGATGAATTTTAAGATTAATTTTTGTTGTTTTCTGTCCTTCACCAATAAACCTTAAAAGAAAAAGACTCGGTCTCAATTACTGTATCGACCAGAGTCAATAACTATAATTATAGTGTCCATCACCGGGTTTTTATCCGAAATTTAGAACTCACTGAATGAATAAAGTACACTGCGATCATTTTGAAGTGTCCTGAGTTGGCAACAAAAAAGTCCCTGGATTCATCAAAATTGGGAAATATTTACTTTCGTGAATTGTCCATACTGGATTTATATGTCAAATGTCTAAACGATAGTGTCAACACTTATCTATTAGCTGTCATTTGTGTGTGTTGTCTTGTTATACTATCGGAATCACGAAAGAAGAGCCCCGAGTCATTAATAAATTAGCGTATGAATCAAATCGGTACTTCAGCGTCATATTAGATATCGTACTTCCGGTAGAATTTCAAAATTGCAATGGCGCGCACATAACGAAGTGTCAAACTTTAAGGTTAACGTCAGTTGTAATACAAGTGTTAGATTACAAACATAACCTAAATTCGACAACCAGTAAAACAAGGTTAATCAAATTACGTCTCGATGTACGGCTATCTGCAGTTTGTATAGAAATCTCATTTTGGTTACATTTCTATCTTTGTCTTGTGCACTGCTGGAGACACCAGGTTAATGAAACGTCTGTCCTACAGTTATGTTACAGACGAATGACATACGCTTATGTTGTTATCTTTATCTTGTAAAGTATCTTGACTAATAATTTTCGAAATGTGTGTCGTTACTAGACGCGGCAATTTGAGACGCAGGGCTCTTCTTTCGTGATTCCGACAATAAGTAACCTCACTAAGTTGACATTTGTTACAAGTAAAATGCAAATAATAAACCTAACCACAAAATATAGATAAACAGGTTCACCAATTACACAGTGTTACCATATTAAAATCAGTATGACCAACTCAGGACAATTCAAAATGATAACTTCGTATTTAGAAATGTGTTACTTTAGCTTTTATTGTACAAGAAGCCTCAAATAATATCATTGGCAAAAAAAAAAACTTCAGTAATACGAGGGCTATTTTTTTTCAACCTCCCATGGGTTATAAAGAAAAGATGGATGAATACACAAAAAAGATTTTATTCCCAAAAGTAAGGTATTATACAGGTTATTTCTCTACGTAATTACCTTGACGATGAGGCATTTGTCATATCTGTGAAAAGCTTTGCAATACCCTCTTCATAAAATGTTGCCGCCAATGATTGGAAGTGAGTTGTGACGGTTTCTTTGAGCTCCACGTCAGTTTGGAAGCGCTCGCTCTCAAGCCACTGCTTCAGTTAAGGGCAAAGGTGAAAGACACTCGGCGCTAGGTCGGGACTATATTGTGGATGTTCGAAAATATCTCATTGAAATTGCTGAACAAGCCGTTGGGTTATATGAGTGCTGTGAGGACGGGCATTGTCGTGGATGGAAGTCAGCATGCCTCTTCGTTTGTTTTGAATAGCTCTCTATAGGCGTCGCAAAGTTTCACAAAATGAATCTGCATTAATTGTTGTTCCAGGCTGCATAAACTCCACAAGCAACACAGTTTTTTGGTCTCAAAAAACAGTTGCCATAACCTTACGGTTGTTGAAGGTTCGTTTGAAGTTTGTGGGTCTCTTTGGAGAATTAATGTGCATCCATTGTTGTGATTGTCGTTTCCTTTTGGGCGTGTCATATTGAACCCATGTCTTATCACGTATCATAATGGAATTCAAATAATCTTCTCCATCAATATTGTAGCGGTCAAGCAACTCCAACGCTGCAGCCATTCATCGGCGTGTTTCGTGGTTGTTAGTCAACATCTTTAGGACCCAGTGAGCGCAAACTGTTCAGTAACGATAGAGTACAAGGAAGATCTTGAAACTTCATCGATAATTCACTTAAGGTGAACCTTCGATTTTCCTTAACCGGCTGGTCAACTCGTTGAACAATGTCGTCTGTAGCGATAGACTTGAGTCCTTAAGTCCCTTCATCATGCACATCAGTTCGGCGATCTTTAAACTTTCGACATTATTCACGAACAACAACAACTCGACTCATTCTTCGATGAATTTTCGCAGCACTGTTCCCTTCTGCCTGCAAGAAGCGAATAACAGCTCGCAATTCACATTTGGCCGAACAATCCATAGCGACAGTCATGTTTACGTGAACTGCAACTGGTGTGTTGGACTCGCCAGTGACAGACCGTGTGGAAAGGGATATGCGCAGTTGTCTACTACGCATACCAACCACCTGCCTGGCCATCATACTGTGCGACCGGAGGTTGAAAAAAAATAGTCCTTGAATCCCTTGGATTATTACATTTAGTCTTCAAACTGTTTTCGATAAAGACACTGCTTAAGATGTCAATAACTGTATACTACCTACATCATTATTACGTTTATTATACCGTTTTGTGTTGCTTGGGATTATCATATACAAAAATATTCAATCGAACCAGACCGAACCAACTATGTTAGCAACAACTGAGCAATCATACTTTATTTACTGTGATATTAAAGGCCATATTGTAGCGTATGTATTTCATTAAAAATAAGGTAAACAATTAAATAAATCTCTGAATTCTTATCTTAAGTTATTTTGTAATTACTGGCATATTTCTGATAAAAAAATTAATATACGTAAGAAATGTAATTCTTTTGATTGTTTTTATCCTCAAATACCAATGAACGTATTACGTTATAAATTAATAAAGAACCCACCGTTAAAAGCATTCATTTTTCATTAAATCACCCCAGAAGCTCGTCTCGTATTTTTTAATTTACCTTTCCCTTGAGGGAGATACACATCAAGAAAAAAGCTGTGTTACTTACACTACGCTCGCCGACCACGCCACTAGAGCCTACAATTAATTATGTAACGCGCTGAATCCGACCATCATCAGTTTTACCTCGCTTAAAAGGCGAATTAGCAAACAGTGCGCCGTTGTATTAAATATTTGAGTAATTTTGCATGCTGAACAAACTCCAAACGTCCTAGATGATGAACTGTATTGAGGTGCGCCCAGCTGTAATATTCATAAAGCTCAACCCGGCAACGCCTTCGAGGTATATATGTATACATGCTAACACACAAAAGCTGTTCTCCGTTAGTATATTAATGAATTTGTGTATAATTAATGTAAGCAATAAGTATAAAAATATCCTCTGGTTTGACGTGCTGAATATGAGCAAGTCAACGTTTTGATGGTGTAAATATTGGAAGGAAGCAAACAAGGAAGTCGTTTCCTTTTGTTGATTTTTCGAAATTATAATATCTAGCAACTGTTAGTTTAGTAGATATTGTGTATGCAAAATTTGTAGTACATTAAATAATGAAGTACTGCTATACTCGCTCACTTCAATCTACTTGTGTACCAATAATCACAAACTTCGTCTTAGATCTTGGAAACGATAACATGATCGCAAACTGTAAAAACAAAAATGCCTGTACAAATATGTATACAGTACAAACCGTAGGCCTATGGTCGAAGCTCTCTTTAATCGCGAATAAAACTAATTTTTATCACATCTTTCTTATTGGTCGGATTTCTTAAAATTTGTATACGTGATATGCCGTCTACGTTGAAAAATAAGATTCAAGGATCGCGTAGCAGTTTATACACTAGTAGATACTTGATGCATGACTGAAAAACAAAATTTTAAAGTTACGGGATTTGCAAAAACGTTAAAAGGCATTAAAAAAAATTCCTTTGCTTCGCTTGCTTGCAAAAAACACCACAAACGATTTAAGAATTATTAAAATTGCAACAATTTACCAATTATTCGAATGGGTTTTGAAATCGGACTACTTGTAAATATTCTACCTTTGTTTGAGTTGCACCGTCTTTTGGTGACCGATTATACAATTTATGATTACTTGCTGAAAAAAATTCATTTATCTGTCATCTGAACCGTATCATGAAAGTTTATTTAACGGTAATTCTTGTCAAAAATTTCGACCAAAATCAACTATCTTGTATTCGTTATACCTGTTCAATAGTTTAATAATTTCTTGGAATTTTTAGATCTAGAAGTTACTTACTTCAAACTGGACGAGGTCGTTATAGATGACTCTATAACTGACGTTGTCCATGTCGATTTCGCAAATGTTCAGAAACTGTACAAGGTTCAAAACGTGCATTCAGAATTTGATTCAACATTTTTGTTATTCTGTATGATTCTCATTTGTAGTGTTGTATGTGAATAAAGTGATGTTAGGTGATTCAGTTGTTATTTCAATCAATATTTTTAATTTGAATGTCAACACAACATAGTGTTACAATTTATAATTTTCAACATGCTGATGAAATTGGTAGTCTATCCTTAGATTACACACAATAACAACAAGAAGTATTTGAGTTCTGCAATTAATTAATTTGTATAATACTCTTTTTGTTATTGTTCTACAATTGACATATGTGAACTGTAAATCTCTCTTCATTAGTATTTCAATATACAGGATGCCTGTTAGTTTTGTAGCATTATACGTAGACTAGTCTTACCCGTGTCATTCCAAACAACTTTTATTAAGACTTTTTCGTTATTTAACCAACTTGAAATTTGAACCCTTACAAATTGCCGCCTTATGAAATGTCCCATTTAGCTCTCCGTAGGAATTTCGCCACAAAATTCGACGTGTGCCTTCCTGGTGTCATTCCGAATAATATCGATATACATAACATCGAATGAAAACGATCCACCTTAAATAAATCGAAAACGTCAAGAAATACGAAAAAACGCTGACACATCAATTTTTGTTTAAAGGGGGGAACTTTTTTACCAATAAGGCAAAATCATGTCTTGCCCCCGTTACACTCTCCAGTATCGAAGATTAAAATTTCAAATGGCACTACGTCATATATTTTTCGATTTTACATACTATTTGCAATAACTTTCATGTAGGACAGCCTATACCTATCCTTAAAACTTTAGAAAATATCTTCTAAAGTGTTGAGGATGTCCAGACCATCAGAGCTGTCAAGTAATTCAATTAAAAGACTTCAAAATGTAATTTAATTACAAGAAGTAATTCAATCACATGTAATTGAATTTCTTTTGTAAATACCCAAATGTAATTGATAATTCAAGCACTTTATGTGAGTAATTGGTAAAAGTAATTGGTTTTGCAATTAATAGTAATTTGAAATTGAAATATAGGTATTATGTGTGTGGGCACGTGTGTATGTATATATGTGAAATCACAACCGCTCGATCGACATCGGCAGACGCTTTGTTTAGACTGTTAGTGTGAAAGAAGCCACAAAGCTCGGCACCCGGTAAAATTAGAAAGCGTTGTCTTCATTGCGAGTAAACATAAGTCGACTGTAGGCTAGTTATAGTGTTTTTTTTTATTTTATCAAACAGTATCTAAGAAGTGATTTATTACAAATTAGAAGAGGTAAGTATCTAGTATCTACGTAGGAAAATTTGCCGTTACTGAATTGTATGTTTCTGTTAATCAAAAAATACTAACTGAATACGTGTAGCTATACTGCATATTTACATACACTAACAATGATACAGTAGCATTGTAATTTGTTTTGTCGATGAAAATATTGAAAAAGATAATTATTTCAATAATATAAAAATAAAATAATACTATAATAATATTCTACTAACTTTTGTATACATTCTGATCTTGTTATGTACATATAATAGGATTTTAATTTATTATTTATCGACACAAAACTCAAAGAATTTTGTTCATTATTAGTTTTTTATTTAGTATAGTACCGATACTACATAATTCAACGAAAGTTAGTTGATTTTTATTGCTTAGTTTCAGAAGAAAAAATGACTGAAACTAATGTGCAAAACATAGAAGCAAAAGAACAGGATGTAGCCTTTCAAGACATAGAAGATTCTACCTGCTCCTCCGAAATAGGAAATTTTGATGTGAAGCAAAGATCCACAGCCGACTACTATAACATGAAATCTTTAAAGCAGGGGAGTACTTCGGCTTCATCATCGTTGTCTTCGGCAGCAATATCACCTGAATCGAGTGCTATTACTGCATGCTCCAGTTCCATCAACACGTCTTTATTTAACAATGTTCCTTATTTAGACGGTAAATTTTTCAAGGTCATAGAAACAAACGAAAAAGGAAGAAGAATATTAGGAGAATGTCAATTGTGTCTACCAAAAAAATCAATATAAAAGGAGTTCTTGGAGTTTCCACTAATTTTCTAAAGCATCTCAAACGTTCCCATGATAATACTGACGCATTAGAAGAATATAGCAAATACAAAAAGGAGAAAAAAAGAAAAGAAAGGTGTAGTAGAAAATGGAAAGGAAGACAATTTAAAGCGTACGGTCAAGCAACAAAAACTACCAACTGCATTTACAAAGCAAAAATGTTTACTTGATCAAGATCATTTCGATAAACGAATACTTAACTTTATAGTCACAACAATGTCGGCTGTATCCATTATTGATAATCCTGCTTTCGTTGCACTGTTTGAAGGAATGGAAGTAAATGTTATGAGTAGAAACACAGCAATGAAAAGAATAGAAGTTCAGTTTAAAAAGACGATGTTCAAAATCAAGAAAGATATAGAAAATGTAAAATATGTTTGTACTACAGTGGATGTATGGTCCACCAAACGTCGAAGCTTCCTAGGATTAACATGCCATTGGATCAATGACAATTATGACAGATGTTCTGCAGCGCTTGCGTGCAGGCGATTCAGGGGTACCCATTCGTACGATAAAATTGCAGAAATGATCGAAGATATTCATTACAAATTCCAATTGAGCCACAAGAAAATAGTAGCAACCGTTTCTGACAATGGTTCAAATTTTGTTAAAACTTTTAAGGAGTTTAGCACAGTCGATATTGCACAAAATAAAACAATAAATGATGAAGACTCTAATTATTCTGAAGAAGAAGACTCAATATTTTTGGAACTTGAAACAAATAGCATTCTGTTGCCCAGACATATACGATGTGCCAGTCATACTCTAAATCTAATAGCAATAACAGATGTCAGAAAAGCTATTCAATCAAGCGCTCCTCTCAGAACACGGCACACTATTGCTTTGGCTAAATGCACTGATCTGTGGAAACTAGGAAGTAAGCCAAAAACTAATGAAATAATCCAAGAAATATTAGGACATACTCTCAGTTACCCTGGAGCAACACGCTGGAACTCCTTTTATGACGCAGTTTCAAAAATTCTACTGCTAAAAGACAAACTGCCGAAATTATATGAGAGATTTGATAATTCTAATATAAAACATCAAACAATGAACGACTCTGAGTTAGAATACTTAAGGGAATACTGTTTAATTCTCAAGCCACTAGCAACCGCTTTGGATACTTTGCAGGGCGATCAGAATACGTATTTTGCATATCTGCTACCTTGCTTAGGGTCACTGAATAAAAAATTCAAGCGACTGCAAAATGAAAAATTAACTTGCCATACTCAACCAATATTGGAGGCTTGTCGTCAAGGCTTACATAGAAGATTTGAGAAGTACTTCAACTTTTCTACGATAGAATGCAAGGATGCAATATTGGCTTCTTTTACCATACCAAAATTCAAATTGAGATGGATCAATAATTTTGAAGGATTTGAAATACAAAATCTGAATAATAATATAACTAAGCTAGTATTTGAAGCCGGTAAGGAAACACAATCTGAGCAAGGTTATATAAGTAAAGCAAATGTTACGCAGCCATTAGACGATTTTTTTGAGCTAGATGATAATTCTAAACATGAAGTTGCAAATACGTTCAAAACAAAAGTTGAACTAGAGACGTTACAGTATTTGAATGACATATCAAACGATTTTTCCCTTCTCAATAGCTATCCAGTTTTAAAACAATTGTTTTTAAAATACAATACATGTCTTCCTTCGTCAGCTCATGTAGAACGTTTGTTCTCCTTTGCAGAAGTAATCAATGCGCCTAGGCGGCATGCACTTTCTGATAAACATTTTGAAGAACTTTTGTTATTGAAGGCCAATGCGCAGAGTTACATGTAAAAGTTATACAACAATAGTTTAAGAATTTATATACAATGTATTTACACATGTATAATAAAATTTATATCAAAATTATGCTGATTTATTTGCCACTCTCTCCATTTATTATAAAAGTGCAAGTGCGTTTGATATCTATACAGGCAAAAAATTGGTAGAAAGTATTTGAAATATTCAAAACATACATAATTGTAGCGATCAAATAATAATTCAATTACATGTCAGTAATTCAATTACAAGTTACTAATTCAATTACTTTGCAAATAATTTAATTACAGTATTTGTACAAATGCCAATTACTTTGAAATTGTAATTGGGAATTCAAATACTTCAAAATTTGGCTGTGCTTGGTAATTGATTTTTCAATTACTTTATGCGGTAATTTGTAATTGTAATTTAATTACATTTTGGGTGTAATTTTGACAGCTCTGCAGACCATGCGAGGACGAAAGATTCGGGCTTTATTATTAGAGTTAGAGAAAAGTATTTTAGACAAAAATTGTAGCCACTCCTAAAATACACATTCTAAAATTATGTTCAACTATACAAAGTGTTATGTAAATGAGTGACAATACAAACTTGTGTTTTTCTAATGGAACACCCCATATATTTTAGCATATTTTGATAGTACTCTTAAAAAGAAAAACATTGATATCAACATGTGTAGGTATATCTCTTGCGGCTGTCGTTTTATTTGCAATTTTGTGCAAGAATTTTTTAGATCTGTTGAGACAAGAAGTTTTCCACTTTCGCCAAGTTTAATAATCTATAATCATTTTATTTATTAGTTAAATAACTGAAATTGCAGAAATAACAAACGCAAACTTAACATTTACGCTGTTATTTTAAATAGAACACCCCAACAAATAATACAGTTCCGTTTTTGGATACTATACTAATTAGCAATACTGATCAATCTCTTATGTTGGACTGGTATACTAAACCTACCTTTTCTAGAAGATATACCTATGAACTTTAATTCGAAACACTCGATTAATATGAAGTTAAACAATGTCATAGCACTCAAAAATAGAGTTACCCAAATTTCAAACGCTTCCTTCAGGGAAAAGAACTTATCCCGATTAAACAGCATATTCTCAAATAATGGGTACCCAAAAAAACTGTTGAATTCTGTACTATATAATACTCCACTTATGGCCTCCAACAACAACATCAATGAGGAGTCTACTGCAGATTTTTTGACCTCCCTGAACAGTGCCCCTCTCAATAACACTCTCAATGAAAATGTCATCACGTACTGTAAATTTCCCTTTATCGATGGTTTAACTCAAAAAATATCCTCCCACTTTAAGGATTTACCAATAAAATTAGGTTTTTACAATATCAAAACGTTAAATATCTTGTTCTCCAAGGGTAAATCTCCCACCCCAAAACCATTACAATCTGATCTGGTTTACTGGTATTCCATGTCAAGATTGCAACTCTGTATACATTGGACAAACCTCTCGATATCTAAACAGAAGAATGAGACAACATCGTTAGGATTGTCAACACTCATCCAAGAATGCAGCATTATCTGAACATAGCACCTCTGGGAATTGATAGAATACAGTGGTCACTAATTTTCGGTGTTGTATGAATATGTTGCATATATATTTATTGCTAGTCAATTATTGTTTTGCAATTATCTGTAATTCTTGTTGGAGTCGTTACTATCTGATGTAAGGCACTTTTATAAAAAAGGGTCTCTTAATTTTTTGCAATAGAACGTATCTTTACTAAAATCTATATTAAAATCTCCTGTTAATATTATATTTCCATCAAAATCAAGCTTATTATCAATAAAATCTTTAATATATTCCAAGAAGCAATTGTCAGATGTTTGGGGAGGATGATATATTACTGTTAGTAAGTATTTTTGTTTACATATACCTATTAATTTCTGTGCACACTAACCATGAGTAATTTTCACCATAAATAACTTCAAGTACAAGTTCAAACCTTATATCTTTGTAGTCAGCAAAAAAAAAGCTTTTTAATGATATCAAAACCAACTATAGTTTCTATTAAAAAAACACAAGTTTGTGTCATAACTCGATGATTGTGAACGAAAAAAAAATTAGCTACATAGTTTTATTTGGCGTAAAATTATCTAAAACTTTTGCCTGAACACTTTTTTTCTAAAATTACTATTAACGATACTAAGCATGTTTAAAGAAAATCGTAAAATTTAGTTGTGAATTAATAAATAAAGAGTTTAGATAAATTTCATTTTGTATTACGTAAAATAATCAAATCAAATACCATACGAGTTTTGAATTAAAATCGATAATTTCACTCATACTTCCTGCATAACGACTTCGACTCGTGTCAATTTGACAATTAAATCCATAGAATAACTTAATTAAATCCCTTAAATGCTTGTCAAATTAACACTCGTCTTTGTCGCTATGCAAAAAGCATTCGTGAAATTAACGATAAATTCAAAGCTCTTATGGTATTACTACAGATTAAAAAGATGCATACGCACTATATAATTTTGGAACATGTGCAAACATACACTACCGTTCATAAGTTTGATCGCATTATACAAAAATCTCATCCCATGACAAAATAAACTAGAAAAGTTACGTTTAAAAGAAATTTATTAAAGAAACATAAACATCCCTCATTAACACAACATGTTTAATTGAAAAAATAGCAAGTTTTAATAAAATACCAATTATTTTAATTTTTCGTCAAAGTATCCACCTTTGGCTTTAATAATTGCCTGGCAGATACGTGGCATCCTTTGAATTAATCGCTCCAGATATGCTTCTTCTATAGCATTCCACACATTTTGTAGAGCATTCCAGAACGCTGTTTTGCTGCTTGGAGATATCTTTCGCACTTCACGATCCAAGTGATCCCACAATAGTTCAATTGGGTTGCAATCAGGGCTCTGTGGCGGCCACTCCATTAAGGACAGAATTCCTTCAGAAGATTTCTCCTGGAAATAATGTTTAACCACCTTTGCAGTGTGCTTGGGGTCGTTATCTTGCTGGTAAACGAACCCTTCTCCAATTATTGCGCATCCAGTTGGTACTGCATCATTTTCCAAAATTCTCAAATAGACATCTTTTGTCATTTTTTCGTCTATTTTAACTAATTTTCCTATTCGTCCTCCTCCAAAACAACCCCATACCATGATGTTTCCTCCCCCGTGTTTCACTGTTTTCGAAATACATTCATTTAACATTCGCTCTCCAGGGCGTCGCCGAATGAACGTACGACGTTTACTTCCAAATAGTTCAAACTTAGACTCGTCCGTCCATAAAACCTTTTTCCAATCATCTACACTCCAATTTGCGTGAGTTTTTGCCCAATTTAGCCTTTTTCGTTTGTGTATAGTACTTAACCGTGGTTTTCTTACTGCTATACGACCTCTTAGACCGGCTTTTATTAATCGACGTTTTACAGTTGATACACTTATTGGTTGACGGCGTTGTAAATTAAACTCTGCCGTAATTTGCGGAGCAGTAAGGCGACGATTTCTTAAAGAAATTACCCAGATGTATTGTTCGTCCCGTTCTGTTGTTGACCTGGGCCTTCCACTTCGTTTTCTGCTCTCTAACCTACCGGTCTCTTCCTTCCTCTTAATTGTCCTGCGTACACAACACTCAGAAATATTTAATTGTCTAGCAATTTCTCTATTTGACACATTCATTTCGCGTAAGAAACATATTCTAGCACGTGTTTCAATGTTCAGTTCTCTTCTTCTCGGCATATTTTATCATTTACCAAATATCACACTCGTAGAACGTATTGGAGACCTACAGTACTTTTATTACTGAATATTACATTTAAGATGTACTACGCAACAGGTAGAGGATTAAATATCCCTTCTATTTTCTATTTTGAATGCACTAATCCCCTATTTCCTAACCATTATCGGATTATAGTTTTATTGCATTCATAAAATTTAATACAAAAATATATTATTCTCATATTTCCGACGTATTTCTGTGAATTACTTTATTGTACTGTGTAAAAACTATCAACATCAGAGTATAAACAGCATTCTAGGAATAATTGTATAACTCTACGTAATTATTTTAAAATAAGAACTACGTTTAACGCAATATATTAGGTGCGATCAAACTTATGAACGGTAGTGTATATCAACTAAATTAAAGCTTACAAAATGACAAGAAAATTAAACCTAAGATGTAATTTAGACGGGAAAGTTTCAAAACATAAACGTAATCATTATAGCATTAAGTAATTAGTATCACATTTCATTAGGGGAGTGAATATTATATGATGCATAATGCTATCAGCAGGTATAGTCTTCGCTAAGTTAAGGAAAAAAAGATTTTAAATACATTGCCTACATCAGAATTAACAACTCCCACTCACGAGAAAAAGTTTCTTTGAATTTTCTAAACCCTTCGTGTGCCTGTCACTTCCACATTTCGTCACAAACAAAAAGTTAGGTATTAAAGCAAGAGTAAATTAGTAAATTTAATTAACTTACATAGACTAATTAAATTTTCGAGATATACTTCAATATTAACTTACGTAGCAAATATTAAGCTGGTAAGCAAAAAAAAAAGTTAAAAAACAGGCGTTTTTCGTAAAAGACAAATATTATGAATTTTATATACCTTAATTACCATATGTAGCCATTGCCTTATAAGTACAGCCACCGAAAGTACTTGAGCATGCAAAATATGAGGACCGGCAACCATGCTCGGATTCTTATACCTGACGCCCTAAATAATGAAAAAGGTCATGTTGCCGACAGGTGGGATGGTCTATTTCGGTATTCTCTTATCCTTTTCCCGCACTCTGTTGTGAGGATGTATGTGTACACATAATTATTCAATTTTCAGATAATTATAAATTAGGGAACTTGCCCTCAAATGATATGGGGTTTGATGTATCTACGGATTGACGTTCCGGAGATATTTAACATTTATAAAAATTTTGACAATTGAAACAGCACAGAAAAAAATTGTGCCTTGGGAACAACATGAGGTATTAATATCGAATTTTGACCAACAGTTCTCTAAACTTCATTTCATAAAAGAAAATAATCATTTGCTATTCATCTAATACAGAATGTTTGAATATTTAATGTCAATTTATGATAACTTCAGGGGCAATTGTCTACAAAATCTCAAATACAACACTGTGTTTTGTATCATCAAATTTGTTGGTAAATTTTGTGCTCTATCGAAGTATCTACAAATTAAATGCGTTTAATTTTCCTATTTCTGTCATATTCTGTCATAGCCTTTCTGAAATGTGGCAATAAAACTAAAATAAGTTACGTCGAAAGTTAAACAACTTTATAAAAATAACAAATAGAGTTTTATCATTCAACATCAAAATGTAAAATTTTATTCACTACCACTACATAAGATTTCAAAATAAGTTTTCGTTTGGTTTGTATTTTATCAGTTCGAAATTCAATTGTTTTCCATAAAAACTATAAAAATGCCTATATCCTCTTTATTTTTTAAAATAACCATATCAAACCAATATCATTGTAATCAGCAAAAAATAAGCCTTTTAACGATGTCAAAACCAACTATGGTTTCCATTAAAAAAAAGACAAGTTTGTGTCATAACTCGATAATGGTGAAAGAAAAAAAATAAAAACTTTTGTTTGAACACTTTTTCTCTAAAAGTACTATTAACGATGCTAAGCATGTTTAAAGGAAATCGTAAAATTCAGTTTTCTTTGAATATCTAATAAGCCATGAAAGTTATCGGAGAAACAAAAGCAGTTTTATTTTTGACACCGAAGTGTATTTATTTTCTTGACGTATGTAAGTACATATAATGCAATTTTTTCCCAAACGCCAATGCATTATATGTAAAAGCAGTTTTAAATCACACTCGTAAAACTGCGCATCTATCCCCATTTAAGCGTTTTTCTATCTCCAGTAGTTTCTGAGATCCCAATGCTAAACATTCAAAAAAACTCACCCTGTATAAAAGACAATATTCGTTACCAAGTAAAACTTATTTATGTTGAAAATTACTTATGGTTAGTATGCACAGAAATTAATATATGTAACCAAAAATACTTACTAACAGTAATATATCATCCTCCCCAAACATCTGACAATTGCTTCTTGGAATATATTGAAGATTTTATTGATAATAACCTTGATTTTGATGGAAATATAATATTAACAGTAGATTTTAATATAGATTTTAGCAAAGATACGTTCTATTGCAAAAAATTAAAAGACCTTTTTTATAAAGTGCCTTACATCAGATAGTAACGACTCCAACAAGAATTACAAATAATTGCAAAACAATAATTGTCTAAATGATATCGAAGGCTTCCACGGTCTGAGTCTCTGTTATGAGGGCTTGCGGGTTTTGACCGCGTCATAGTAAAGTACATATACAGGCTAACAACTTGAACTACGAAAGCCTATTGATAGGAGAGGGTGGTGGGGGTTAAAATTAAATGTATCAATTCTACTATTGTCAACTTATTATATGACAGGAATATCAGAGGTTATGTCAAATACTTTACCGAACCATCAAACTATCCTAATGGAATACACAATTAATGAAAAAGTACAAGTTATAAAGTGGTTTTATAATTTGACATGACCACTGACATTCCTGTCATATAAACAGGTGCCAATACTAAAATGGATACATTTAATTTTACCTCCCACTCCCTTCCCCTATCAATAGGCTTTCGTAGATCAGGTTGTTATCCTGTATACAATACAAAATAAAGTAAAACAAAAATGAAAAAGAAAAATACAAAAATATATATACAACTTACTCAAACTCGACGTTTCGCCATTAATGTAAGTGGCTTCTTCAGAAGCAAAACTAGGTGAGGGACGCCAGAAGGTCACGGTAACTCAAAGTGTCAACCATGCTAGAGGCGAAAACCTTCTGACAAGCAGAAGGGTCGAAGAAGCGGAAAGCACGGTTTTCCAAATACTGGAGAGTGGGTAACCAATATCACGATTGAGATTTTGGGGATGTCTCTGGATCTCGATAGCTTCCCTTACCTTTCGTGGAAAATAGCGATGAGACTTGCTTACAACAGATACCTGATCAAAACAAATTTTATGGCCCGTATCAATAAAGTGTTTGGCTAAGACGGAGTGTGTTGAGGAACGTGACTTAACGTACCGTTGGTGTTCTTTGGCTCTATTTGAATAGAACGTCCAGTTTCGCCAATGTACACTGAGCCACAGTCACAGGCAATTTTATAAATGCCTTTATGGGAGAGAGCAGTGCGAGTATCCTTGGGCGACGGAAGAATTTGAGGGATCTTGTTTAAAGGTTTAAAGATGGGTTGGATATTTTGCTTACGAAGAATTCTACCGATGTGATCTGTAACGCCATGGATGTAGGGGAGAACGATGGTACTTAGCTGATTACTAGATTCTGGTGCTACCTTAGGAGATCGTGGATGAATGTACCTATTTATGACCCTTTGTTTGTTGCCGGAGGTATAGCCATTCTGTAGAAGAGCAGTTTTCACATGTTTTAATTTTTTGTCGATGTTGTCGGGTTGGGAAATTGACATCGCGCGATGTACTAGAGAGCCGATTACCGATTGCTTTTGTGCTGGGTGATGATGTGAGCTGGCATGAAGATATCGGTCGGTATGTGTGTAAGGAAAGGTAGAGAACCGCTATTCTCAATCTCCATGGTGACCAAGAGAATTGAAGATTGGAATATATACAAAGTGTCTAGAAACAAGGTAACAAGTTTAATAAGAAATGCAAAAGAAAAATACTTTGTAGAAATACTTGATGAAAATAGAAGCAATACAGTACAGCTTTGGAAGAATCTTAAAAGCTTTATACAACTAAAACCACACTCCAGTCCTAAATGTATAAAATTTCAGGAATATGCAGAAACTGAAAATTTAAAAATAGCTACGAAATTCAATGAATACTTTATTAATAGCATAGATGATATTGTTGATCAAATTCCAAAGGATAATGAAATATATCAGGATAGCTACAAACATAATAAGGTTTGCTTTAATGAATTTCGTAGTGTAACAATGATAGAAATAAAAACTATATTGAAATCGCTAAACAAAAGTTGGAGATATAGCAGGCGATGGAATCAACACAAAATTTTTTAAGGATGCATGCCTATTCACAATGAATAGATTACTGGATGTGATAAATACATCATTAGACACCGGAATAATCCCTACTGAATGGAAGATATCGTATACAACACCGGTACAAAAAGTAAATGAAACCAAGAACTGTGAAGAATTTAGACCTATTAACACTTTGCCAGTATATGAAAAAGTTTTGGAAATCGCTGAAAAAAAAAACAATTATCTGAATATTGTGATAAAAACAATATAATGGTGGCGAATTGATCAGCTGTTAGGTAAGATCACTCATGTGAAACGTTAATAGTAGACATTTGTGATAAATTGTTAAAAGAAATGGACGAAGATAAAATCATCATCGCGGTTTTCTTGGACTTCAAGCGAGCTTTTGAAACAGTTAATAGAGAGATACTAATAAAAAACATTAGAAACTATGGGAATTAATCGGACATTTACAAAAGTTTTTTTTCGTGATATTTAGCAGATAGGTATATCTTAAAGTAAAATACAACGGATGTGTGTCGGATAAACAAAAAACAAAACATGAAGTGCCACAGGGAACAGTGCTGGGTCCGATGTTGTTTAACATCTACATAAACGTTGTCAGGCCCGAAACCGGCTCTGGCAACGATTAGTCATTAATTTTAGAATACAAGTAGTAGTAGTAAAGATTTCTCTCCTAAATTTTATTTTACTTAATACTATACACGAAAGTAACTGTCGACGTAACTTTTCAGCGATTATTTGACGTATCATACTGTATTTACCACACGTTATAGTTCCTTTTCCAACGTAACGCTAGTTGTGCTTGTGTTTAGTTACTTAAACTAATTTGTAATTATAGTTTTTACTGTAAATACTTATCTGTGTAATAACTTGTAACTGTAATTAGTTACAATAGACACAGCTCTGATTTTAAAATACTTATGATTAATATTGTTTAGATAAAAGATTTGGCGAGATCATCTTGGATAATAGCTCATTTTTATTGATTTTTATATCTTACTTAATTTTGCATAACTATATTTTTCTCTTTAAAGAAATAATATACATGTACCAATAACTTAAAGTGTTTTACTAAATAGAAATATTTTATTTTCTTTAAAATCCAAAACAATAACTACGACTAAACAACAAATATTTCGCAGTGACACAGATTAGTGATTACATAACTTCCACCTGTGACAATTTCAAAAGTACAAACAAACAGCTGACTGTTTATAAAACTGACCTAAAAATATTTTATGCAATCTAACAATAAAAAAATAACGCGCACATTGATAAAAAACCTTACATCTTGCATTTTTCTTTAATTTCCGGCGCTTAACGCTGTTAAAGTTCGACTGCAGTTCGAACGCGAATATGCTCGTTTAACCATCTGAACAGTATATTTCCGCGCCTTCAAGCATAGCCTAAAGATGAAATTCTTTGGTGTATTTTCGATTTTTGTCGTCTTGAATAGTTACCAATGTGCAACTATCCAAAGTGCTGAAAAAGCTGGAGACGAAGATTACAAAATAAACAAGTAAGTACTTTTTAATTTATCTATACATCGAAATAACTTCCGTTAAAAAATAATGGAAAGTATTTAATTAATGTCATCTCGTCAGCACGTACAATTTCAAGAGCGTCAAACGTTAGTTGTGAAATTTAATTTCAAAATATGTTGAGAAATATTTTCGTAATAATTTCGCTTTTCTATACGCAGTAAGAAGCCGTTAAATTACATTTACTTAGAAATTCCTTCGCAAATATTCTACCCCGGAGCACAGAACAAAATACCGTCAACATTGGTAAAGATCTTAATGTCAGATTTTAGCGATTACTACGTTGATTCAGTTTCGTTTATCTTTTATCCGTAACGCTCTTCCAAGATTGTTTTCCTCGCTGTGAGAACTCTGGCAATAAATTCCAATAAATAGCCAATCTATGCAAACAACCGTCAGATACGAGCACACTAAATAATAGAGATTATACCTCGCCATGCTATGATTATTTGTGTTTGCATGTCATTAAGTTCGTCCCAAAGATATAGCATACGTTTGAAACAGGCATCAGTTGAAGATGTTCGCAGTAAATTTCGGAGATACGTACTTAACAGAAATAGTAGCATTAAGTGTTTTACTGTTATGTTTCTGAAATATCTCTGCTTTGATTTTCTTGTTTTATCGCTTATAGGTTTAAAATCTCGTGAAATTCAAACCCATCCACCTGCTGCTGCCACGTAATTGCTTATTCCCCCAGACAGCACAAAGACATTTTGTAGATGTCCATAATATGTCTGAGTCCGATATTCGGGACGTCTTATGGATGTCTGTTTACGCCTGAATGACGTCCATAAGATGTATAGACATCTGACAGCTGGTTTTCATCTGTCAATTTATTGATCAATTTCTAGAATTTAAAATTAGTCAATTTCTAGTTCTTGAAGTAAAACTTATTCTTGTATTACACTTATCAATAAATTTGAAAATATTTTAAGATCTTTTTCTTTGTGAATTTTAAGTTCTTAAATAAGAACTTACTATTGCATTACACCTAACAATAAATTGAACTAAGAGCAGCAACTGTGAACGGAGTTTGTAATCTTTTTAATGTTAACAGTGGTAACAGTTTAACTCTCTCCGTCACTATAGGGAATTATGATATTATGCATATCCTATGTTAAAAGGTTATGTGATATGTGTGATGGTAAAAACGTTTGACTCCATTTTGAATCTTTGCGAATCTTTGAATGTGTACAGTACAGAACAGTTTCCGTTTTTTGCTAACATTAAGGAGAATACAGCTTTTCTTAAATTTGTTAATCATTTTCGTTGCCATTTTGAACTTGCTCTCTGCATTATGCTGCAAAATCAAAATTTCAAATAATCTAAAAATATGAATTCATAATTACAAAAAATATTATGTTGTTCAAGGAATCGTTATTGTTGCAATTAAAGTAAATTTGGAATTACTCTCGTACAACAACTGTGACAGATTAGCTCCATCCACTATTAAAACAAAAATTCCTATAAAATTGAAGTTAAATTGAAGCAAAAATAGAACATGCGCTAATACTTCAATTTCTACAACTAGGCCAAGTTCTTAAAATTGATCTATTGATAAATGTAAAGCTCCCAGCTAGAAACTTAAAATTGAAGAGAACTATAACTAGAAATTGAACTTAAAATTGAACTTGAAATTGACACATGTAAAAACACAACTTGACGTCAAGTCGTCTAAGTTCTAGAAATTGATCAATAAATTGACAGATGTAAAACCAGCTTTACAAATGTCAACGTTTATAAGACGTCGTTTTACTACGTCTTATGGATATCTGTTTGGGACATATGTCAGACGTAGTAGTATTCAAAATAATGCACTGGATAGCGCATGTTTAAGTCAACAGTACTGATACATATACCTACCACAGTGGTTTTATGAATGACTTATTGGTGTTTCAATTCCTTGTAAATTATCTCAGCTCCCAAATATATGTATTTAACAAACTTAGTACAGAGAAATATTCGATATTAACTGAAACTTTTTCTTAACTGTTTATTGCTATAGGTATAAATATTTTGACGTAGCGAAATAAGAACTTACTCTTTACAAAAGTAATATTTATTAAAATTTATTACGTTATAGTTATAACATATAAGTATTACATATATGTACTCTATAAGATTGAATTTAATTTTTTTTAATAGCTCCCAAATTTCTCTGTTCCGGCGCGCTCTTCTGAGCCATGTTTGAATAGCAACTATGGGGGTTAAACTTAATTCCCCTAGGTGTAACAATGTTTTTAGTTTCCAATCATACGGTAGAGGCGCTAACATAGTCTAGAGCCAATCTAGGGATTTTTGAACCACATTATTTGCGGAAATCTGCCGAACAATGAGCCTGAACAAACTGACATGATTTGTTGTTTTCATCAATCAGATGACACATCCACGGATTCAGGGAGTCAGGGATATACTTTTGCGAATTGTTTAGTAGCTCTATATAGAATTTACGTTGGTGCAAAAGCACCTTAAAATAATGGTAAACGCTACAATTACGTGACAATACAATTTGTGTTATATCACGTGATTTTAGCGTCTATTATTTTTAGATGATTTTGCTAAAACTCCATAACAACACTTTGCTGTCCAATACCTTAAATTTCGTGCTATTTATTATTTAGTTTCCGGTCTACTGGTAGATACCACGGAATGTCATGTATATTGCAGTACCAAAAAGATAGATGATCTACTTATATTACTTGTCTATGATAGCAACCTCTACACCCATTTTGTTCTTCGACAATTTTAACAAGAAAATTACTGGATATAACTGTTCACCTTATAAAAAAGTTAAATATCTAAAGACTGACACTATATCTCAAGTACAAAGAAAGTAAAATTGAGTGAAACCCGTTAAACTAAAACTGTGAAATTGAAACCAGAAATAAACAAACTCAAACGCTGTCAAATAAAATAGTCAAACCAAGTCGATCGCCATTAAAATTATTATTATTATTATTACGTGGTAAGATAAAGTAAACGCTGATTGGTTGAATATACAGGGTGAAATGTTCCCTATAAATTGTATTATCAATGGTCGCATCATATTCTTTTGAAACATGAACTCAAGTACACTAGAGTGCTTAACTTGTTTCACATTTTGTCGAATTTGTTATATAAAACGTCTAAAATGTGGTTTTTAGACTCTTGAGAAACGTCTTACGAATGCCATAAATGTGAGTCTTTTTTTATCTTTAGGCGTTCAGACATAAGACAGACCTAAGATGTCCTGTGCTGTCTGGGCATTATCAACCTTTCAAATGCTAGAACTTTCCTTATCTCTTTTCGCTATGTTAACCTATATTGTACAACAACTAGGAAAATAAACTAATTCTAAACTCATTCCCTCTCTCGGGTAAGATTATAGTACCACCGATCATCAAAACAAGTCGGTAACTGCAGATACTGATCCAGCTCGGACAATGCATGGATTGTCAGTACAGCTGGATGACTTGATCTGCTGAGTGGTCTAATAATGATTCCATAAAACGAACACAAGCATAAAAAACAAAAAATGTCTATAATAGGCACTCATGATATAACACTAGAAAGATAAATAAAAGTAGATGGAGCTTTACAGACGAACTCCGTAGTTTCTGCCTTTTCGGTTTTATCAACATTCCTCTAAATGCCAAATGATCAATGGTGTCAACAATCCGTCAACACTTGATCTACATATTTTTATGGCTCTTGCTAGTGGGATGTGTCCTGCAATTATACCATGTTTTCAATTCTCTAGTAGCACTTTTATCAATTATGATACTCAAGTATAATTAATTTTCTGTTTTTGCAATATTCCAACACTCTTTTAAACTTGCGTCGTAAAATTAAAACAAATAAATTTACAACTTTGAACTTTGAAAGAAAATCGTCGACTACCACCCCATTTTTGAATGAATTTAAGTTAATTCTACAAGATTTTCTATTTTGATATTTGTAACAAGATCTGCACTATATATTCTATCTTTGTATAAAAAAATGAATTTCGGAACTCGTTTTTCTTTAAAAGCGCTCTAAGCTACAGCGGACAAATACAACTCAAAGTATATTTCTGCTCACATCAGACGAAAACCCTAAAATCGTACAACTCAAAGAGCTCTTACTATATCTTTTATGTATACAAAATAGTTTCTGCAAATAATACCACTACAATACAGTAAGTTGCGAATTGCAAAACTATCCGTTTCAATTTATGTGCCGTAATCGGTTCCTAAATGTAATTCCAAACGTTACCGCATACACAGAACCAACTTGAATCGAGAGATTCAGCTTCGGGCCAAAAGCCCGCATATACTCGCCCACTTGGAGAGGGATAATTCGCGAAGAGATCTATGCCGCTTTATCGGCAACGAAGCTAATACCAAAACCACAATCGCATAAATTCACCAATTAGCAAATGTGTGTATACAGATTTCCGACTTGAGTGTCTGTTTCTCTGCGTTCCTTTGATAACGTCTTCTGGATTATAAAGACAAATTAGATGAGGATTATTTCGTACAAAGGATCGCTCTCGGAGACGTTCTGTTATGCACTAAAATGTCAATTTATTTCACAATCATTCAAATTGTGTCTCGCAAATGTTGTGCAATATATTATTTAGAACGTCAAATTACTGACATATCGGTAATATAAGAGCCACATCAGTAAAATTTGAATACACTAAATTAGTACCATCTAGGTATACGGTTTCTATGATTCTATAGTTATAAATTAAAAAAATCCGTTAACAAATTTAATTTACATCATATTGTTAATATTTATCTGACATTCCAGCCTGTGAAATTTTGATATACTTTAACAATTGAATTAAACAGCATTCCTTAAATACAGGGTGATTGATTGAGACCGCCCATTAGAAAGACTGAGCCTCCTAATATTAATAATAAGTTTCAGCAAACTTAAATTAAATCGATTCACTAAAAATATTTTCAAGATGGCCACACTTGCGGAAGTGTTTTCTTTACATTTTCAAAATTTAGGCATTGTTTTAGAGGAACTTGTACTAGTATTCCCTATACCTAAGTGAAGCCGTCTTTGAGCTTTTTAAACATTTTCCAAAAATTTTTGAATTTACGGCATGATGGTTAATATTATGTACTGTCGCCATTTTTTAAGTGCAAATTTTGAAATTGAGGTTATGGATAGAAGAGATCTTGACGTTCCTGATAGTTACCATTTTGTTTTCAATATTTTGAAGCAGAATTAAATTCTGCATCTAACTGCATAAACAGTCCTGTCTGTAATAATTCTCGAGTTATTAAAGTTTTTGATAAAGTTTGTAAGAAATTATAACATTTTCTTAATAGTAAGCCATGGAAATGACAACGTTCTTATTAGGAACTGTTACTACAACCAATGCTACAACCTTTCAAGTCTGATTTCATTGTGTCCATCGAATTGGAAAATGAAAATTATTCAAACGTGAATATTTTAAATTTATTTTATGTGCATAATCTTAAATTTTTTCTTCTTTTGGGTATACGGTTTTCTGGATTTATTTATTTAATGAAACAAATCATATGATTCCATCTGTTTTTTTTATTATGTCACGTTTCGAAAATTCTTGTATATTTCCGTTTTCAAACATTTCTATAAAAAAGGTTAGGTAGGTACATTTTAATTTGGTTGTAAAATTATTGTCGTAATAAACTTACGTTACAGATTTTTTGTTTTTTTATATGTTTGAATACATATACTGTACAAATCATGCACCTATAGTCAGTGCTTGGCTTAATCACGAACAAAATTAGCTCGAGAACTTGAAAACCATAACAACTAGAATAGTGCTCTTCTCGAAGTGTTGTAGAAGATTTCATGCTCTACGAAAAAAGTCTTACACGTTTTCTTGATATCTTATACGGTTAAAGTTGGATTCGCAAAAAAAGGGAAAATATCGCAAAAATAACCCTAATTGTGCCTTTCTTTGCAGACGTAAGCTTAACGACAGAAGATATCAAAAAACTTTTAGGACTTTTTGTAGATCATGAAATTTTCTCCAAAAATGTCTGGGAGAGCACTATTCTAATTGTTATGGTTTTTAAGTTATCGAGCTAATTCTGTTCGTGATTAAGCCGAGCCCCGACTATAGGTGCAAGATTAGTACTGTATAGCCATTACCTTTTGTCAAATTTTACATAAAACTAGGTTTTCATTATAATTAGATCAAAATGAACGAAGACATCTCACACATAAGACAAACAATTTTAAAATAAATGTTTAAATATTTTCTGGAAACTTCGATTACATCATTCTTTTGTTTTGTTTTTCCCCAGGATGGTAAAAATATGTTGCGTTATTTTGTCTAACGTATTACATACATACGTATAAGTGCGTCTAGCCCAGCTCCAGACTCTTCATTCTTTGATAATCATATATGTTGCTTAAATTTTGTCGATTCGATCATTAATTAATTTTCTTAATGTTGATCATTTCTTTGTAGATTCTTTAATAATAGTTTTGTTCAATATCTAAAATTTTGGGTTCATTATAATTGAATTTATGTTTTTTTTTCTAGTGAATTTGACTAATGCTGTTGTAATTTTTAGTGGAAACATTATATTTGTGTGAATATATTCTCTTTTCTAAGTATTGTTTCGTCTGACCTATATACATATACCTATTGCATCACAGACCTGACAATCTAATTGTTATATGGTATGTGCCTTTTTAGATATATCTGTAGATTGTTTTAATTTTGTAAAACATTCTCTTGAATTGTATGCAATTCTAATCTTGTATGGTTCTGTATGTGTTCCGATAAATTGTTTATATAAGGTAATGCTACAATTTTCTGTTCTTGTATATTGTTTTCTGTTGTGTATCTTTTTTATTTTTTAGCATCGATATCCTTTTTCTAAGATGTTTATTAATGAAATTTATGGGATTTTTTGAGGGTTCTGAAAATGTATAACATCGATCTACTAAACTGTTTATTACACTTATTTTATATTTTAGTGGTGTATTTGATAGATAGTGTAAGTATCTTCCGAAATGGACAGGTTTGGTATACCAATTTGTTGATATTTTACCTTTTTCGTGACTGATAGATATGTCGAAGTTTATGGATTTACTTTTTTTGTTTTCTATGGTAAATTGTAACCTTGAATGAGATGAGTTTAATTCTTTTAGGATTTATTCGTCTTTATCATTTGGTATGGTTGTTGATGGTTATGATTGACCTATTACTGTATTTTCTAATTTTTCCATCACCAAATTGGCTGTAGTAGCTGAGATTGGTGAACCCATTGCAGTACCAAAGGTTTTTTCGTAGATTTTATTGGCGAAAGTGAAGTATGTAGTTTCTAAACAATGCTTGAGAGCATCTATAAACTCATTTTTATTTAGTGTAGTAAAACTTTGCATATCGTTTCACCTATCCTTTACAATTTCAATTGCTAATTCTGTGGTATATAATGACACCACGTGTAAACTAATCAGTTTGTAGTTTGTTGGTATTTTTTGATTTTTGATAAATTTGTGGAAATCCCACGAATCCCCACAAATCAAAACCCAAGACTGGGTTGATTGTGGTTTTCTTCTCTTCTTAGATAACAGATTGTTTAGTAAATACATATTTAGAATATACCCATTGTTACAGCGCATATTTCTGTTGGAAGCCTCAAGTTGCTTTGAAGGAAGAAAAAGTGGCATAACCTAATAACACAATAACACCATCCTTCATCACAATTATCGACATTTAAATTGGCTATTACTAATGTAGCTACGGCAGAACGAGCTCATCGGTACTACGTGAATTTGGAGATAAATATGTATACAATTTACAAACAAGATACATGTAAAATTGAATTGAATAACTAATCAGAAATTTTAATTAATCTTTCACATCAAATAATGCATGTGTAACTTTAATATACATAATTTCAATATTTGCAATAAAATTGCGCGAATATTCCACATCTCAGCCAATAAGACGTACTTGGAATCACGTGTTCACAGCTGCTCACGTGCAAGCAGCACGAGTTAGCTGGTTATACCGTCATTTAATTGTTTGTTGTTTTATGCTTGTTCGTAAGAATCCATACAAATAAAAAATAAATACATTCTCGCCTGTTTTATGTAAATAATTTTTTTAAGGTTTGATTCAAACGTTTGCCAACGAAAAGTATAATACGTTGAAATGTTTTTAAAATTACTTTCAATCTTACGCGAATGTCCATGCCACCTCGTTTAAAAACCTCTTTATAAACGTTACGCCTTAAAGTTAAATTTATTTCTTTGTTTCTTTTCCTTTAACTGTTGAGTAATAGAATTAGTAAATCGTTTTTGTTTCTGGACATACATTATATACTCTTTGATAATTAAAAAAAGCTTATATATTCATCATACTTTTTATTTAATTGTTTCAGCTTTATGATATTTTACGTATCTCAAGAACATAAATATATAAATTAAAAAGAACTACAACCACTTGCAAAGTTGCTTACTAATTTTTTGCCGAACAAATTAGTTTTGTTAATTGTGTGTTTACACTTTTACCACTTTCTTATGTGATTTATTGATCAATTTACCAAATCCAATAATGAATCAATATCAACAATACGATACAAAAACACATACGAAATGACAAGATAAGATTAAATACAAAGAAATAAGAACTCAAATGTCTACATGTTAATATGTGAATGCAATAAAGTTTACATTGGGCAAACCGGATGTATCTTTCACTAACGGATTAGGAAACACAAAAAAAGCTATAACGACAAAATGACAAACTTAACACCCGTTAGGCATTGTTTAGATTTTAACCATAACTTTAATAAAGATTTCAAATTGTACGCATTCAAGATATCGGCTAAAAAAAACTTAATTTATTAGAAGCATTAGAAATTAACAGATAAAACGTTAAGTTTAGCTCTAACAAGAAGATTTAGACCTTACACTTCTGTATACATTGTTGAGAAGAAAAATTTACGCAACGTTCAAAATTTAGAAGCAGTGTTATAACTAGACCCGGCAAAGAGGAGCAGGTTTCAGTGCAATGCGGAGAACAACGTGGAGAAGCCCAACAGCCGTATTAAGGCGTGCGTTCAGTAACGTTGATGAAAGTACCCGTTCCACATCGAGTGAAGTTAGATTTGCAAATTTAAAAGAATCCTTGTGACAACTTAATGGATCTTTCGACGCACCTTCACTAATTTGTCTTGAGAAAAACTCAATCCTTGTCAATAACACTTTCAAATATCACATATCTAACCACAATTTTTTAGCTTTAAATTCTGCTTTAATTCTTCTTTGAACATACTCACGAGCAGATGACATAACGTTTCTTATCGATGTCCGGCTTGATAATGTATAATCAGACTACTTGCTCCAGAAGGAGACAAATGCTTCTTGGTCTTGTAAAGTGAACGTTAGATTACATACAATAAAACAAACGCCTATATCAAATGTTAATGACTTGCTGTATTGTCTGCCACGGATTGCAGAACAGTGTTTTATACTTTTTTAGTTGGCGTTCACACTTCCACCTGCTTGTACTAGCAGTTGGAAGTGTCAAATAGTTGTCGCATTTTACACATTTAATTCTATCACCTTCGCATTCTAAATGCGGTATACTCGCTATTACGTTTTCTAGTTTCTTCGAAATATGCACTTTCCGAAACGTACCTAAATGTGACATTTTCTGATTTTCATTTTTAACATAACAACGTATATCTATAAGCTGGAAATATTGCATTATATTCAATCATCATCACCTGATGAAGCCAAAGTTTGGCGAAACAATATTGTAGTGTACAATAACCAAATATTTGAAACTATACTGGAGTACTTTATTTTTCAACGATAACCAAAGATTTGATTGTATAGAATCTGCTCCAAAAGCTTAATATAAACTGGCAAAATAGTAATTATTCTTAAATCAGGAACATATTCAGGATTAGGAATCTTATGAAGAGGTAAACTGCAAAATATGACTACGCAGTGGAGTAATTGACAATATGTGTAATATATTGATCAAGAGAAGGAGTACAATACTTTATCATATTAGAAGATAAACTGTCTGAATCATGCGCATTAGTGTTTATGTTATTTAAAATGAAATGAACTTCCTCAACAGTAATGAGCATAAACTGAAAATTGAGACTTATATCAAGTCTGCCAGTGTTGTAATAGTCTACAAGTGCATTAAAATTATCATTACCTGACTGAATGAATCCCGCAAAATAATCATATCAGAAACTATAGCTAAATTATTAGACAAGTCATACTCAGTGAATGTTTTAATATTAAGTGACTTAAAGTAAGACCATATCATAACCTTCTCGTATAGTAGTGGGATTTAGCAACTGAATCTAAAAATGTTCTTTACTAAAGCCTAATCATTTTAACGATAAAGTTTTGTAGTTACTTGAATCTGTACCATTCTTCAGGTAATCGACACAGATTTAAAAGTTTTAACCGCCTTTGTTTTAACGAACATCTGCAAATTTTCAATCAATCAAGGAACTCTAGGTTAACCTTAATTTCAGTAAGGTAAGAGAAACGTAAATGTCAAAAATATTTAATGAAAGTTCACAGAAAAGATAGTGCACTATGGTACGAGGGAGCGTTTTTATATTCGTGGAATGGGGATAAGGGTGGAAATAAAAAAACCAAATTATTTTTCTTTTTCAATATATTCACCTGCAAGACGGATACATTTTTCACATTTTACAATTAATTTATTTATACCCTCATAAAAAAATGATTTCTCTTTATCTGCAAAATACGCCGAAACTGCCTCCTTGACTTCTGGCTGTAGGGTGTGTGATTCACAATTTCGAAGCCCACCTTATGCAGGGCAGCTAACGCAACGCGGCTCTTGTGGACGGGCGCGTTGTCGTGCAAAAGCAGCACATCTTTCGTCAATTTTCCCCGTCTTTTCTCTTTAATGGCTTCTTTTAGTCGCTCTAATATTGAAGCGTAATATTCTCCGGTTATAGAAACACCTTTATCTTTATAATCAATCAACAATATTCCTTCCGAGTCCCAAAATACCGTTGCCATGAGTTTCCCAGCTCGGGTCGTCTTCAAGGGATTCCCTTCCTTGTTTAAATAAACTATGCCACTTGTTCACCATGGTTTTCCTGGACAAGAGTCGCCGTAAACCAATGACATCTCATTCATTATGGTCGCGACTGATTTTCGTTGCCTGGTAAGGAACTTTATAACGGCACGATATTCGATTTTTTCCATATTTCACTTTTCACTCCTGATTATGTTACTTGGTTGACGATAGCTCAAAGACTAACTGTCTAATAACAATGAAACTTCGTATTTATACTAATTATGAGTCGCTGCCCAGACCACGCCTCCAATGCGCCTAATCACCCCTACAACCCGCTCATTCCCCGAATATAAAAACGCTCCCTCGTAGGTAATGCAACTGATTAATAAATGAACCATACCTAATTAAAGTTGTGTTGAAGTCTTCCGGATGTTGTCGCGTAGATAAGTTTGCACTTGACGTTTCGCTGATCATGCGGTGTCAGCTTCTTCAACTGAAGACTTCTAAAGTCTTTAGAAACCCTCTGAAGAAGCTGGCAGCATGGTCAGCGAAACGTCCAGTGAAAACTTATCTACGCGACCATAATAATAATAAAGTTCCTAAAATTTTTATACTTAATTTAAGTTAGAACTTATTTAGAGCTATTGACAACTCATGCAACGGTAGTTTGTGATCTGATACTAGATTTAACTTTGGGTCAGGCATAAGAATCAGACGAAGAGATAATAATCCTGGTTGGTTCATTTACTATACTATACAAACAAGCAGTAGATTATCCAAAGACAGTTGATCCACATTGAAATCAACTCAATCAATAAAATAACAACTGCTAACGAAAGATGTAATTTTTACACTGCAAACAGCTTACCAGATACCATCAAAAGATTGCAATCTTGAAATTATAATCTCGATAAAAAACGATTAAATTTGTCTTAACACTTAATAAAAATAATGACGAAATAATAACGGCACTTTTATCTACTCTGCATAAGATTACACCTGATATTATGAATAATGAATACCTCGCTCTGTGGCCACATATTTTTATAAGCTGTTATTATTATTACTATGGTCAGCGGAGTAATAATTTATTTTCAACTTTTAGAAGCAATCGTCTTTTTAATAAATTTCAAAACTATACTTATCATCTATCAAGAAAAATACAACAATTTACCACAAAACAGAAAGAATTCTGTGCATCCGGGTAGATTCTCGATAATTATTTTTATTTGCGTGATGTGTTAACGCTATTACAGATACGAATTCCATTTACCACCCGATAACACCGACTATTCCAACCGTGATGACCAATATAACCCGAGTTATTCTCACATTATCTCAGAGGACCATCTCAAACCACTCGACAATTTACTACTCGAGGAGCAAGAAGGAAATTTAGAACAGACCATAAAAGAAAAACGCTGTAAAACGTAAGCCAAGCTATTTACGATTAGATATTTTTCATTTATGTTCCTGAATTTTAAATCTCGTGATGTTGTTGAATCTCTAATGTAGACTTTGATGAGTTAATGAGAGTAATGCCTCTCTCTGATAACTGCTTTACATCCAATCAGTAACAATAATTACTAAAAAGTAATCAGAAAGTTTCATGCCAACAACAAGGAGTACATGCATATAATTTATGATTAATTTTGAATATTTTCACTGTGCAATAAATATTTTGAATCGTTGAAATATGTCACAATAGTTCAACCATACCTGTTTCATTTTTAATTGGTAACATTTTTCCCTCTGATATTACTTTGTTGCCAACATTCATATCAAGTTTTATTATTTTCAGTGAAGGCATTGTCGGAAGACCGTCTATTCTCTCGTTAGGTCGAAGAGATACCGCGTACAACCTTCTAAAGAAAAGTTGCGATAGCTGTATGAATTCACCATTATGCAAAACCAGAGGTAAATGCGATGGTTGCAAGAAAATCTGTGATAAATTAGAACCTTCTCTTGACCAATCCGTCGAGGAAATGCAAATGGACGAAATGACAAATCCTAATTCTGGACAAGGAGATATAGTTGGTGTTCCAAACAGAATAGGTGATCCGATTCAACAACAAGATGGCTTGTCTTACGGAGAAAACCGATATTACACAGTTGGCTCCTTTCCACCAGGACCAGTCCATCATCTCTTAGCGAAATTACTCAATATTAAGGACGTGGAACCTATTGAACAACTGCTCATTTTAGCTAAAACAAAATCTGTTGAACCAATAAGGTCTGTACGACCCGTAGTTATTGACACCGCACATGTTTTCACGTTGAATCATGGCAGACCATCGAAACTTGACGTTGAAGTTCATGAAGTAGGAAACAGTAACAGTGAAGCTAACACTCTAGCATCAGAATTAGACAAGGAGATTGAGAAAGCTATGAATGAAAAGAAGAAAATCACTGGAACCACACATTTGGCACCCGATGAAATTGATAGGATCATACTAAAAAAATTGGGTCAGGTAAGTTAACTGCATTTGCACTGAAAAATACCGTGCTATTGCCGGTTGCGCTTTTATATTGCAGGATCCAACAAACTCTCCCAAAGTATCAAGCAGATATATGGAGGAAGAAAATGAAGACGAAACGGTAGCCTGCAAAGATAAGGATGAAAAGGATAGTGAGGAAAATAGTGACATGTACCTCTACAGTCCGGGCCATTCGAAATATCGCGAAAATCAGGAAATGGACGAGGAAGATTACCCAAAGAAACAAAAAATTAAGGTAAATCCTTTACCCAGTAACGATGACAACTTCCAAAGACTAGTAGTTCAGGAAAGATATCCGGAGGAAAATATGCTTGGACAACAACATTCACACCATTCCGAACAATCGCCACTGGCTACTGACTCGATACACCGGGAACACCAAAATGGTCACGTATTACCAGTTGAAAAGTCTAAACAATTACATACGAATTTATCACCTAGTGTAAGTCCTGCTCCTGAACAGGGACATCTTCATGGTATTCCGGCGCAGGATGAAAGTCAAGAACATGGAGAAGAAAGTGATGAAGATCAGTCACAAGAATCGAATGAAGATGAACTTAATATACCAATTACAAGTCCTCATGAATCTGAAGGCATAAAAACCACAACACCCACTTATACTACTCAACATACCAACGAATCTCCTACTGATCAATCACTAAATAATAATAATCATCCTACTGAAATCGAGGAGAATTTCCAAAAACATCCACAACACCTGAATCTAGTACAGCTTTAGAAGAACAAAAGAAAACTCAAAAATCCAAAACAAAACTTATAAAGGATAAATTACGCCAGTTAAAACAAGATCGCTTATACCAACAGAAAATGAAAGTCCCAAGTAAAGAAGAAAACGAAGACAAAGGATTGGTTCATGTTGAACCTGAACAAGAACTGCACTCTTCATCTCATATTCTCGATCCAGACAAATCGATGCCCCAGCAAATTCCAAGTCATCCCACCAAACAACCAGAAAATCTAAGAAAAGATCCTATACAACAAATGCCAGATTTATCCATTAGTTCCCAAAATCAACACCATCCAAATCAAGATGCGATAACCGAGTCACATGCCGATGACGGTCAAACTTCAACGCACGATATAGTTGGAAAAATGCAATCACGAGATGAATCAACAAAAGTCAGCAATCGCTTCCAAGATGAGGAACTACCCAAAAAAACAGAAAATGATCCAAATGCGGAATCATTCGAAGAAAAATACAACAAACTAAGGCAATGGGTAATGAGCAATTCACACGTACCACCATCTGAATTACAAAGAGGACTGACCGATACTAGATATTCACATGTACCACCACCTAGGCTGCAAGAGGAAGTTAAAGATATTATCGACGCAACAGCTAATATTAACAAAGATATCTCAAGCATAGTCGAAAATGGACATAATAATCCCAATATAGTTCAAATGGTAAAAGAAAATGATGAAAAATTGAAAGCAATGGATAAAAATGACCGAAACGAACACATAATTGGCTTTCCAAACATGAACAAATTTAGAACTAAAATAGTACCTGACACACAACATAAAATTGACCAGATATTCGCTAGCGAAAAACCCGTCGAACGTCCGCGTAATACTAAGGACCCTTATGAAGAACACCCAAGAAAAATGACTGAATATGTTAACGGAAAATGGATGTCTGAGAAATTGAAACCCAATAAACCACCATATTCATCAAAGTATCGTGCATTGCAACCTGTAGATCAGCAAAATGCGGACAGTAATGTTTATAACAAAGAATCTAAAAATTCTGAACCAGTTTATATTGATCCAAAATTGCTGAACATCGATTCTATCATGAAAAGCCTTAAAGATACGCCGAAACTGTATTATGATAAAACAAATAAAGTGGTTGGGATGAAAGGGCCAGATATGGTAGACGATGATTTAAATGTCGCTAGAAAGTATGCCGAAAAACACATACCTCGTAAAATGACAGCATCAAAACATTATGAAAAAGTAACCGAAGAGAAATCACAACTTATTCCCAATCAAAAGATGGAACCAACAGAATCAGACGTAAACAGTAAATTAAACACGGATACATTGAACAACAAACATGATTTAAGCCTTCACCAGCAAGTTGGTCAAAACGATGCTGCGAAACTGAAGTCCGAAAATAAAGATTCAGCACAAAATGATTCCAAAGAAGATTTATCAACAGAAATGAATAAATCTAATGAAACGGTAGCATGTAGCAAAGAAGAAGAGGAAGAGATGCTTCAAGTGCTACATGAACATCCTCTAATCCCAGGTGCATACAGATCTTCTGAGCACAGCCATCCAAGGCCTTTACCAGCAAAAAACTTCACCGAACACATAAAGAAGAACCTAAAGAATCTGGTGAGAATGCAGAAAATCTATCGAAATACGTAATTGATGGATCTGAACCTTCGAATAAGATGCAAAAACAGGGTAAAACAAAACCACCTGAAGAAATGTCAAATTACCAATCTAGAAACGAAAAAGAAAATATAAATGAGCAGCAATCGTATATTCCGCCAATTCAAGAACCGGCTACACGGAATGATTATGGGTATTTCTCACCATCTTCCGAACCTAGCTATCCAGCAATGAGAACAATGCCAGAAATGCCAGAAGACGCTAATATGGATCCCAATTTCATGGAACAACCAATGATGTTTAATGGGGCCAACACGCTCGAACGACAGCTAGTTGGAGGTCCAATGATGAGGAACAGACTTCAAGTACCTTACTCAAGAGATTTAGTCCACATGGGCAAATTTATTCCTAGAAATGCAGACCGTCCACTTTCTTTACATAGTCGAGATGTTTCTGACCAAGAAAAGAGAAAGAATGTATACTTCATTGGTGATGGAATTAAACTCCCATTGAATATGAAAGAACATGATGATGGATCTCTCCATCTGAGTGTTGATGTAAAATCTCTATGCAACTGTAAACACTGCAGGGGTAAACAACTAGAAAATGGAACTATCATCCTAGAAGCACTGCCCTTAACGGAGGAAGAACGCCGGGAACACGAGCAAGAAACCGAAAATAAAGTAACTACAAATAAAGATTTGACTTTAGATGTGGAGAAAAATGCAGAACAAGAAGTATCGGAAGAACAAGAAGTATCGAGTGAAGAATTAGAAAATCTAGAAGACCAGGATGGGGTTCCTGTTCCCCAAGCTGGCAATGAAGAAATTGATATATCCAAAAGGTCTCCAAGAACTAAGAATTCGCTTCAAGACAACGAAATAGATCGAGATTCAACTGTTACATATAACGAGGACACAATTATACCAATGAAACCATTAGCTACACAAGAAATACTAGATCGATTAGCACAAATTAGAGAGAAAGAAAAGAAACTGGAAAATATGACACTAAAGGATAACGATTCCCATAAACGTATTAGTGACAATGAGGAAAAATTTGATTCAAAGTATCAACTGCTCAATAATGTCCTCAATTTTATGAAGAAAGTCGCTCTAGATGTTCAAATGAAAAAATGATTGAATTAAAATTAAGAGTAATTACGTTTAATTATCGTAGAAACTATTTATTGCCATATGTTTTGTATTCATTGTAATTATGTAATAATTATATATGTAATAAAAATTAAGTCGAAATATTAGATTTCATTTCTGAATTTATTGTAGGAATTTTTTAGAAACTCAACGAAGAAAAAAAACAATCTCAGTTTTGTGTTAAATATGGATACCTGTAATTAAACATTATGAAAGTAAATATAACAGGAAGCAGAGTTAACGCTAGGCAGAAAATTATTTTTTGCAAGTTACTGATTCAGAACAACTCACTTTCGATAAAGAGCATATAGATCACATCATTTACGAATACATACACTCGATAGCCGCGGTGGTTAGAGGATTGACTATCATTGTGGAGGAATCATAGGAGTCGGATTTCAATTCTCCAGAAGAATTGAATTCCGATCGACCTACCATTCGCTGGAGCTTCTGAACAAATTAACAGCGTGTAATTATAAAGTTGATATAATGCTGTCACAAGGCTATTTGAACATATTTATACACACAAAACTACGCAGCGAAAGTTGTATGATAGTTGTACAAGCTATGCAGTTTAAAAAATCACTGTAACTAGCACTCACCACACAAAAAAAGTAACACGGAAAAACGACTTTAAACTGGCTACATAACCAATATTTACACCACCGATTAAACTCGAAAAAAAAAAACAATTAGGAAAACTTCATTTTTATTTTAACGTGCTTTAAAATAAACACTATATATACAAGACATTACAAAGATAAATATGCAAAAAAGTTATCAATAAATTTTATATACATAACACGATCAAAATAAATGCATATTTATTTACGAATCTCTTGTTTCTCCAACTTATTAGAACATCTTGTAACTGCAAAAATATTGTTATATAATTTACACAATTGCATATTTTGCATCATTATATATTAAAAAATCCCTAAAAACAATATGCATATTGCAATGACAACGATACAATATTTATCTACATACATTTTGGTACACAATTTTTTTAACTTAATATTTACATCATATCACTTAAATAAATTACTTTGTCATTATTCCTTCTTCAGTTCACTGAGTAAATGTTGCTTCAGTTTAGGCATTTCATCTTGACTTATTTGTAACGGATCAGTTTTTATGACAGGTGCTACTACTACAGGTGCGGGTAGAGGCACTGTTATAGGTGGAGGTTCGTCCGGATTCAATTTCGTTGTTCCTTTTAACCGTCTTATATTACTGACTATATTTAAACCTAAATTTCAAGTAACGAAATTAAAATACCAACATAATCATCTCAAACGTAAAAATTACCGTGTACAACCCTTTTGTGCTGTGTTAAGAGGTAACCCATTAAGAATGTTTCTGGACATAGTTCACATTGGAACCTTTCGCCTGTGTGCCTACGAACATGTGCCTTCAAATCATTGCCCTGAGCGAATGCTGCGTCACAATACGTGCAACGGTAAGGTTTTTCTCCTGTGTGAGTTCTCATATGAACCGTTAAATTATAAGCCCTAAAACAAGAACAACAATCATTTGTATAATTTGCACTAATTGGATGGAGATATGAGTGCACAGTTAGCATAAGAATAAAGTCAAAAACATAAGTATGTGAGTACAGATTTATTGGCGCTTGATTAGCATTACCACCTTTATATGATGTTTAAAGGATCTGTGCTTACAATCTATTTAATAGTATATCTTTTTATCTTCAAACAAAACATAGTATGGCACTGCGCTATATGAAGCAAATACTGTGTTACATATTTGTTAAATAATTCGCTATTTTGGTGGTGTGCTACCATCTAGAAGGGCTATCAATTTTTTTATTCTTTATTATTGAGGGTTATTTATTGCAAGTAAATATTAATCTATTATCTTTATTCACCGGATATTAACTATTTGTAATTATCCGCTTATTGCTTTCGCTTACGTCGAAAGTTATTCAAAAGTTAAGCGGTGCTAAGTAAATTCAATATTTGTGATTCACACCCCTCTCCATGCTGTGGCTGTGAATAACAAGCTGTGCTAGAATCTTATGATGAGTTATGCGCTACTCCAAGGTTTTATTTTGGATCCTTTATTGTTGTTTCTAATTCCTTTATACCTAATTCCTTTCATAAAATTTATCTAAACCTCATAAGTTACCTACTCAGTAGAATTCGGAAATCTGTAGCTCGTATACATTAACTAAACAGCCAAAACCAACAAATTCAAGTTTTTAATGAAACAAGAGAAATTAAAAATACAGAAAACTACAATTACATAAGTGTATCAATTTGTCAAATTTAGTTCTATTACCTTACGATAGATGTATCCCTTTCCAAACAGGTCTTAACCTTATGTTGAGGGCATAGATGGCGCTAACATCAGTTACACAAAAATTAATGAAGCATTTTTTTTAATTTAAAATTTATTTTATTTGAATTGAATTATATTTATTTAAATAAATTTAGTTTACCTTAGAAATGCATACTGTATACATACTGATATGTGTACTATCTAACTTGAACTGGATTTTTTCGGTTAAATAAATAGTATATTCTCCTTCACCAGCGAACTTTAAATAAATTCATGTAGAACTTTCGATGCGCTTAGGAAGTCGTTCATAGTCAAACCACGTCAAATAATGAAACGTTGCATTCGCAGGTTTATACAGTGTCGGACATAAATTAAGCAACCATATAGTAACGCATTCGTTTCTGTAGTTACTCAGAAGTTGAATAAGAAAAATGGAAACTTAACTTGAAAGGCTTAAAAATACATATTCGATAACCAAGATACTTACATATCTATTCCTACTTGTAAAATTCAAACAAATTCTAGTAAAAACAGGTGCGACAAAATGTAAGCAACTTCTCCCAGAAAAAGCTGGGAATTCCCTGTTTCTATGAAATTTGCATGTAAACAGATGGGAAGATATTCAGATAATAGTATAGATAGTATATACGGCACTGTTGGACTGAAAGCAGTGTTCAATAGAGAATTAGTGTAAGCGTAATTAGTGCATGCTTTAATATAAATAAATCGATTATATGAGGTATGATTAAACGGTACCATGAAAGGGGTACAGTCATTAGTCGATGTAGCCCTAGCCGCCCATGAGCGACAACTAGACCCCCAGCTAAGAAACCTTTGCCCACCAAAAAGCACAGAATGGATCGATTAGCTTTTGCAAGACAACATCTACATTGGACCATCCAAAAGTAGAATACATTGCTATTTAGTGATGAGTCTAAGTTTAATATGGTAAATTCAGATGGGATGTGCTTCGTAAGGCGCACTGTTAATAAAAGACTAGATCTGCACTACCATAAAACAACTGTAAAGCACGGAGGCGGCAGTGTACTTATGTGGGGTTGTTTTTCTGGTAATAGCACGGAACCTTTATATTGTATCAATGGTATAATGGATCAATTTCTATGTAGACATTTTAGAAAACGTCATGTTGCCATCTGCAGAAGAAGAAAAGCCCCTGCGATGGAGATACCAGCAAGATAACGACCCGAAACACACTGCGCAAGTAGTGAAACAGTTGTTTCAAGAGAATAATGTGACTGTACTTCCATGGCCTTCGCAGTCCCCGGATCTGAATCCGATCGAGAATCTGTGGGAGATTCTCAATCGGAAAATTAGAAGCGAAAACAGATATAATAATGAAGCGGAACTCTTTTAAGCTCTTGAACGGGCATGGACTGAAATTCCAGCGCATACAATACGTAACCTCATTGAGTAAATGCCCCGGCGGTGTGCAGCTGTAATAAAAAATAATGGCTATGCCCCTAAATATTAACAAGCATTGTTTGCGCAAGTTGCAACATTTTCGTTATTATTTTTTACAGAGTTTGAATATTCATATCATATTTATATATTATATATCCAATTGAGTTGTTATGTTTCTTTATTTCAATATACTTATTTGCAAATCGTCGTAGTTAATTTTTCTTTTTTATTACTGTACTTCTCAGTAACTATAAAAATTAGTGCATTACCATATGGTTGCTTAATTTATGTCCGACACTGTATCCGCCGATTATCATTCATTGTGAATGTTTACAAATCCGGTTATTAAGCTGTAATCGATTATGACATGTCCGTCCAAAATGTGCATATACACAATTATTCCAAAGTCAATATTTGAAATAACACCAATGGTTCGGGCTTCCTCCGCTGCAGCTTGTTCTGTGGTCGGAGGCTGTCTTAGAGGCCTACAGAGCAAAATGTAGTGGAGGGGTTTCTCCGGTAGAACGGGAGCATCTTTACCTACATAGAGCAGACAGTACCACTGTCCATGAGAGCGGACAAGATTTCACCCGCTTTCAGCTTCAGTGGGGGATACAATGTAAACATCTCCAATAGAGAGACTGCAAAAGCTCTCGTTCACAAACCGAGACGGGAAATATCTCGCTGGTTTGTGGACGCCTTTAAAGCGCGAAACGGCACGGGAATTGGAATTTGGAGAGATGGTGCAACCGACGGTGAATCTTTTAGCCTAGGGAGCTCTGCGTCCATCTTCCAAGCCGAAGTAATCGCAATCCAGACCTGCGCTGAAGACATATCAAATTGCCCACAGGTTGATGGAGCCGTGGAAATTCTCTCTGACAGTCAGGCTGCCCTTAGAACACTACAGGCTGTCAGGTTTGATTCCGAGGTAGTGTTACACTGCCACAGGACTCTCGTTAAACTAGCGGAACGTCACAACACTACGTTGAGATGGGTGCCAGGTCACTCGAGAATCAGAGGTAATGAAATGGCTGACAAATTAGCTAGAGGTGCCACTGAGGGACCACTCGTAGGTCCAGAACCTACATGTGGGAACTCTTATGGCAGCATCAAAGTCTTTGTCAGATCCGAACTCGCTGCTAGGGATTGCTCCCATTGGAATGCACTTGCCGGCATGAGACACTGTAAAACTCTCGGAATCCGCCCGTATGAGAAAAAACTGCGCAAGGCAGTCTCTATGAGCAGGGTCAGGTTGAGGTTACTCGCAGGAATCTTAACCGGTCACTGCGCACTAAATAAATACCTGCATCGCATGGGCATAGTAAACTCTCCCCTGTGTAGGAACTGTGGGAAGGGGGAAGAAACTCCAATCCATCTTCTTGCGGACTGCTCGACAGTGGACAGGGAGAGGCGGAGTTACTTCGGGGTCGAGCGCCTGGACGATCCCGGACTAAGAAAACTAACTTTCGACCAGGTTGTGGACTTCTTTGTCCGAGTGCAACCTGGCTAAGAGGAGTGAAACAGCACGGGAGCACAATAGGCCTTCCTTATGGCCGAGCTTGCCTAACGGTCCTTCCGCCCGTGCAGTCCAAAAAAAAAACACCAATGGTTTTCTTCAGCTAAATTCCTATAACAGCACTTAATTTTCATGATCAGCATGTGATACAACACAATATAAAACAATTTATCAATTAAACAATCTATTGTACAACATTCAAAATTTATCGGGAACTTTAGTAATTCCTTGTCTTTATCTCTGACTGGTAACTAAAAAGTCACAGCCTGCTATTACGTGACTTTTACTTTTTCCCATGAATGCCAACTTTGCCAAACAAACTTTTCATAATCAAAAGATTGTCCTTTGTGTCAATCACATATGTATCCACAGTAATTATATCTGCCCAAATATTGTAAATTTAGTGAAATTTAAAACGGAACCTGTCAATAAAATTATTGTTCTAAATAACAAGCAAAAAATAATCTGACGTTGCCGAAGAGCAAATAAAGGTTGAGACAACAACATATTATTTGCATATTTTTGTCATTTTTGATGACAATTAATAATCAATAAACACATCGTTGATTAGATTCACAGAGTCTTGCATATATCGGGTTCTTTTTTTATCATTACAGATACACTTTTCCTATGTGTAACTTTAAAAAAAAATAGTCAATGCATTATAGCTGCATAGTAGGCAACTAGTTATACAGTCGTATTTTGACAAGCGAGAACCATGAGTTGTCATATTTTTATTAACTATTTATTATTTTGAAATAAAAAGTGAAGCGAAAACAGATATAGTAATAAAACAGAATTCTTTTAAGCTCTTGAACGAGCATGGACTGAAATTCCAGCGCATACAACCTCACTGAGTCAATGCCCCGGCGGTGAGCAGCTGTAATCAAAAATAATGGCTATGCCCCTAACTATTAACAAGCATTGTTTGCGCAAGTTGCAACATTGTCGTTATTATTTGTCAATATTTGAAATAACACCAATGGTTCGGGCTTTCTCCGCTGCAAAATGCTATTTTACTTTGCTTATTTTAAATTGTTCCACGCCCTAATAATCTCTAGTACCGCAAATCTTACTTCGAAAATAAAATAGATTGGTGTATAATTGGTTGCCTACTATGTCAATGCATTGACTTTTTTCTTTTTATCATTACACATAGGGAAAGTGTATGTGTAATGATAAAAAAAGATCCCTGTATGTATGTGGTACAAAACCCATTATCAGTTAAACCATGTAGTACAAAAAAACTTGAACTTTTTATTTTAATTTTCAAACATTTTCTGTAATTGGTGATCAGTAAGCACACCATATCGAAATAAAAGGATAACTACAGAAAATTTCGCTTTAAAAATTTTAGGTTAAGCGTTATTGCTTTAAATTCTGAATATTACTCTTCATGTGGGTATATTTTGTTTCTAAAATTAACGAAACTAAGCGTACTGTGCATTTTCTTATTAACCTTTAATTAGTACTCCAAAACTAAATGCTATAATACACTTACCTTCCAAACCCTCTCCCGCAGATAACACACAAGTGTGTTTTTTCACCCGTGTGATACCTCTCGTGCACTGTCAGATCTGTCGTACGAGGAAAACCTTTTCCGCAAAATTTACACTTGAACGGCTTCTCACCGCGATGCCTTCTCATATGTATCACTAAATAATCATTCCTAATAAACCTCTGACCACACTCAGAACACAAAAACTTTTTCGAACCGTCATTATGAAACTTCATGTGCTCCGTTAAATGAGATTTCGATAAGAAAGTTTTTTCGCAAGTCTTACACTGGAATGTTTTTTCTCCAAAATGAATCTTCATATGTGTGTCGCGATATTTCTCAGTAGTGAAAGCTTTCGGACAGTATTCGCACTTATATTTCTTCTCAATTACCTCCAATTTATCACCTATATTATGCTTAAAAGCTTTATGTTTTTTCAAACTTTCCTCTCTCGCAAATGCTGCCTGGCAAATTTCACAATTAAAAACGTCTTTGCTAGCATGTAATCTGACGTGCTTTTTCAAATGATCCCGCCTTGAAAAGCACTTATTACATATCGTACAGACGAAAGGCTTCACTTCTGAATGTGATAATTTATGTCTCTTAAGGCTTTTGGATCGGCTAAATTTTTTATTACACGTTTCACATTCGTACATCTTCAAACCATGTTGTTCGGTGTGTCTTTCAAACATGTTTAATTTGTTAAAGACAAGTTTACACTGTGGACATTCGTAGGTAGTAGATTCTGATTCTACCTCACTGTTAACTTTATGTTTGAGTGATGGGCGTCCTCTAGGTCTACCGGATTTATGTTTGATAGGGTGTTTACGTGGTCTTCCTCTACCACGCTTTTTCGGTGCTGCTTTCAATGGTAAATACTCGGAATACACGCTATCTGAAATGAAAGAAAACATAACGATAATTATTAAAATAAAAATGTATTTAACAAATTTATGATATATGCTCTAAACAATAAATCATACTTGCAGTAAAGTGAATTTACTAAATAGAAAAGTTACTCACCATACCTTCAAATTTCCAATATTCTAACTCACGATGACGAGAATTTTTGTGCTAATGCTTATACTATTTCATGTTCTAGTTATTGTCAAATTATTCATCTTTAAATGAACTCTGAATGAAGTTTGTAATGCAAACAATCACATGTTGAACTTTAAAGTATTCAATGCCATAGATCTGACAACCAAAATTTTACATCAAATAAGCAATACTTTTATTTCTGTATTGATTGGAACGATTTTCAACATATAACTTCATCAGGTATAGAAACAACTCAAAGAACTTTGTATTTAAAAATTGACAAAGTTCTTGCTTCAGTTTTCTAGGACAAAGCTGGACAACTCTGAAAATCTGTTTGAAGATTTGTAGAAGAAATATTTTTTCGATCACACCACTAGGTTGGTTTTAGCAGTTTTAAGAAACAGTTAGTGCACTGTATTTCGCGAAAATAGAGAATAGTGAACATCACGCTGTGATTACATATCTTCTAGAGAACTTTATCGGCAAAAGAAATTCTTGGTGACATGATCAACACGTTGGGTGTTATCGTATGTTACTGTTTGCCGCTAGGTTAATGAGTTCAAGAGAGAAATGCTAGGCATTGCAGTTGAACCCTGCAAAACCAAAAACTGTCACGGCGCTGGATATTGTTAATAAAGTCGATGATATTGTGTTAAATAACAAGAGATTGAAGCTAAGAAAGATAGTAGGGATAGTGCAAATTTCAAAAGAATCCGTGCATTTCATCATAACACCAGAAGTGGATATGTATAACTTTTCCACGCGTTGGGTGCCACGTTTATTATCAGCAGAGGACAAACAAATTCGATGCTAAATATCACAAGCCAGTTAAAATAAACTGAATCAAAACATACGCTTTTACACACCCGAAACGAAACAATAGTCAGAGTAGTGGGTTGGCAATCTGTATTCGAGAGAAACGACACGGTTTAAACAAGAAGAAAATTCTCTATCATAACAATGCTCCCACCCATACCAGCGATATTGCAAGTGAACAACTAACGGGTCTTCAGTTTGAAATCGTTAGTCACACACCTTATACGCCAGAAGTAGCACCTGACTTCCACCTATTTCCAAACTTGAAGAAATTTTTGGCTGAAAAGAGACTCCACTCTGATGTGAAACCGAGTTATAACCGAGTATTTTGACGGGCTCGAAGAAGATCACTTCAGGGATAGTATTGAGAAACTGGAACGTCCTTGACACACGTGCATTGACTTAAGAGGAGACTATGATCAAAAATAATTAAACAAAGTTATCATAAATATTTTGTTTTCATCTTCATTCGCACCACTTCTCATCCCAACCTCGTATTATACTGACAATGTAATAGGATTTCATATGCTTGACTGCCTGCTCTATTATTCGGGCGGTTAGACAAATGTTCTCAAAACTCAAAATGGACTTGAAAGAAAAAAGTTCAATACCGAGCTTTACAGTCGCCCGATAGTATTCTATTTGACAATGTAATTCATTCATCGACTCTTTCGAGATTTTATATATGATTCGACACCACTAATAAAATCATCACATTTGAACACAATTATACACATACAAAAACTACATCGCGAGAGTTGCAGTAATAGTCATACAAGTGATATAGCTTACGAAGTCGCAGCAACTAAGCACCCAGCACACATAAAAGAAATTACAGAATTCGGAGCAAAATATTTCGACGTTTCTAGTACCTCATTCACTTTTGAGTTGGTAAAGAAAGCAAAATAATTTCCAAAATCATAACCAACCTAAATTTTAAAAAATTAAATATGATTCAACATTCAAATGGTTAAATTTACTATGTGTAGTGTATAACTTACGAGGCAAGCTACCGAACGCAAATCAATGTGGCAAAATTATTTAGAAAAATATTTGGAAGGTAAATATTTTTATCTACTCCTATTAAATAATGTATTAATTATTCAGTTCCTTTTGAACAAGTAATGGCACCCATAAACAATTAGCGTGATTTATAGCAGTGAGTTATTATAACCAGGCCGGTTTCACTAGATTACCATGGCTACTACTAATATTTTTAATGCGAACGTCCCCATGAGAGGCGCTGCAATGCAATAATGCTGTTCAAATGTTAATTTGTTTAATATTGATGTAATTGACATTTGTCAAATTATTGTCAATGTATAATTGCGTTAAGCGTTGTGTTCAATATTATTGATTATTTCGAGTTATTTTCTTTCTTGAAACACAATATTTAATTACTTTGGTTTTATTGTTTCATTTTGTATTTAGTTGCATGTTAATTATTTTAGTGTTCTAGCATATTATCATAATTTAATAATTAATTAATATGGAAGGTCCACGCTGCGTTATAGAAAATGGTTTTGCAGTAAAATATGGTAGCAGACACTGTTTTCCTAATCTAGCGAAAAATATGGATATGTTTAAAAAATGGATCAAGTACTGTGATGATGAAATTCGTAGTTTGCCACCAGAAAATGTATATTAAAATCGAGGAGTTTACAGAAATCATTTTACTAATGATCATTTTGGATCTAATAATAGATTATTGTCTACTGCATATTCAGTTTTAAATATTCCAAGTAAGCTTTCGGCCTAATTCTCATTATGCGTTTTGTTGTTGCGGCAAAAATTTTAACATTTCAGCGATCGTGCGCTTTTCACCTATTTTTATCAGTGGACTAAGGTAGTTTTGAGTTGAGTTATTAATATTATGTCGTTTTAGTATGATTTGAATAGTTGTTATATTATTTCTATGGGCGTCCTATTTTGGTAGACATTTACGACATTGCTTCATACTAATGAAAAAAGGTTTCACTTACAATCATTTTTCGGAGAATTTTTGAAGAAGTTCCAGCTGAGAATTTGCCAAATTATAACATAACAATATAGTGAAAATGTATGGTCTCAACCTATAGCCATGAAAATCTTCTTATGGAACCGGATCTGGAATACTTACCATAAAATTTTCGTATTTCTCTGTATTTAAACCGGCCACGGCAGTAAAAGCATCAACTCCCACTTTTATTCATATTATAAACAAATTGCAGCAGGGGGCTAAATGGCTTATAAATAATATAATTACTCATCATTAACTTAAATTTTTGTGTCTTTTTTCCATTGTATAGAAAAATTCTATTGTATACAGAATTCTTATGTACTTATTACGGTCCGATTTCATAATAATGTCCTTCATTCGGTTTATTCTCGGTTAACTAATGAGTATAGTAGTATAACGGTACATCAAAAAGGACTTTAGGAATGTATCAATTAATGATCGCATAACACTAATTTTTTTTATGAAAGTCAATTTGTAGATATTTAATAGTGACTTTAAATAATAATACGGCATTAGGTTTTATTACGAAATCGGCCCTTATTTCTATCAAATGTTATCTTTTTGAAATTTACTTTATTCATATAAATACAATATAACTTTATATACATATTTGTTTCTTATGTTTTGTATTAATTTATTAAATATAAATTGAAATAAAATGCTTCGTACGCTTTGGTATATTTAAGCGTGGCGCTTTCGCATAATAATGCGAACGTACTCACTAGATGGCGCAAAACTTGGTTATGATTGTCATACGTTATCTGACGCATCTATATTATATTTCATCTATGATTATAACTCACGCTAAATTCTACAATCTGATTCGTCGAAATGAAACAGTCCACTACCATCTTTGAGGGAAGTAACGTTATTTGTCAACTCTAAATTAGATCACTTGTCAATTTTAACTTGACAGTTTCAATATGCGACACAATCTTTGAAATTAGGTGAAATGTCATTTTGACAGTTTCAATATGCGACACAAAAAAAGTTTTCTTGGAACTTGTACCTTCGTTTTAATTGTTATAGCCGTAGATAAAGTATAGTATACAACTCGCGGTAATGGTAATAACTCACTTGATGAATTACAGCACTCGGCTATCGCCTCGTGCTGCAAACGTCATCTGCGTGAGTTATTACCTACATTACCGCTCGTTGAATAATATACTATTATCTGTCGACCTTTTTCTCATATACAGGATGATTCAAGCAGGGCATTGTACCAATTAATAATAATAATAATAATAATAGCCCATTTATTTCATTATACAGACAGTATGAAATACGTCAAAAAGGAAAACAAAAAAAGAGATAATTAACTGAAGTTCATATCGAAAAACTCGTTTACACTATATAGGCACTGTTTCACTAGGCGTTCTTTTAATTGTCTTTTGAAGGGTTTCAGTTCACACCTCTTCAACTTACTGGGTAAGGTGTTATATATTTTTAGGATTTGTGTTACCGCACCTTTATGCACAGTTGTATACGTGGTTTGCGGCAGCCGCAGAGTTGTTCTTACACATTCGCGGGTGTCATACGTATGAGTCCCTTCATATTGAGATAGTAGTTCGTGGTAATGTTTTTTGCCGAAACACGCACATTCGAATACATATACTGCCGGTAGCGTAAGTATCCCGTTATCCTTAAAGGTATGTCTGCACGAATCTCTCTTCCTCAGATTGAAAATACTTCTTAAGCAGGATTTCTGTAATAAGAAGATCCTATCAACATCGGCGGCATTACCCCAGAAAATAATACCATACGATAGTCTTGACCCCACATATGCATGGTACGATGACAGCGCAGCCTCAGGATGGACTTCGGTCGCTATTGTCCGTAGTGCATATACCATACCCGAAAGTGTCCTCGTAAGCATATTTACATGCTCCTTCCATGATAGTGCAGTATCAAGATATAAGCCGAGAAACTTTACACTATTCGTTGATGTAATTTCATGATTATCGATGCTCACGGAGATGTCATTTTTTCTTAGAGAAAACTTCACTATATTTGTTTTATTTACATTAAGTTTCAAATTGTTTTCGAGAAACCACTTACTCATTTTAGCTACGACTTCAACAAGTTCTTGTTTTAGTGTATCATTATTTATATCCTTTATGATAACGGAGGTATCATCTGCATACATATTTATAAGATGACTTGTTACCTGTGGAAGGTCATTAGTATATAAGAGGAATAGAAATGCACCTAGTACTGATCCCTGAGGCACACCACTTCCATTTTCTAACCAATCAGATTGGTATTTTTGCCCATTCGAGTGTATTCGCACACATTGTAGTCTATCAGCTAAATAGGATTCCAGTAGCATATGTACTATTCCTCTAAAGCCCATTATTTCCAGTTTTGTGAGTAAGATGCGATGATCTACGCTATCAAAGGCTTTTGATAAGTCTAAGAAAACACCGGCAACCGTTTTTTTATCTGAAAATGCTTGCATAATTTCTGTGATCGCCATATAGATAGCTCTTGTGGTTGATCTGCCCTGTATATATGCATTCTGGAGTGGTGTTAAGAGGTTGCATGATTCGGCAAAGTTAACAAATCTGGTCAGAATCACTTTTTCTACTACCTTCGCTATAACGGATGTCAGTGAAATGGGTCGGTAATTTTCAATTTTTGTTTCATCACCGTTTTTATGAACTGGAGTGATTACAGCCATTTTCAGGTGATCTGGATATATACCTGTCTCGAAGATGAGATTGATCATGTTCGCAACAGGAGTACACAGTATATCTGCACAGTTTTTAATCAATTTCGTTGGTAAGCCGTCTGGTCCTGTCGACGAAGTATTCTTCAGAGCGACCATGATGTTATACACCTCCACCGGTTCAGTATTGTACAATACCATAGACTTTTCACTTTTCAATTAAACTAATGCAAAAAAAAGCTTGTTAAAGGTTTTTTAACCACTAAGTTCAACGATTTTCTCGACGACGTACGCCTTTACTAGAAAAATAATAGCAGAATCCAATTGGATGTGCTCCACCTTATTTTGGATTAACAGTTTTACAACTATGGAGTCGACTTTTAGAACTAGTTCTGTGCCCTTCAAGATCACCATATCTAACGCTGTTAGGCTTTTATGTGTGGATACGGTAAAAATAAAGTATATTCAACCGCTCTCAATACAAGACAACAGTTAATTGTATGAATGGGAGGATCTTGTAATAAAACGCGAATCCAATATGAATCTCCAGCCCGGTTACATTTTGAACATTTTATTTAATAAAAAATTCGAAATACTATCATTTAATGTAATTTTTGTAGTGACTAAATGATTAATTTGCTTTAATATAATACTCTACTATTATAAAGACCTTCCACAAGCTGTACCTCGAAAATGAGGTACTTTTGGATATATGTTCACATGTGTTTTTTTATTAGTTTGGTTGGTAGAATTCACTATTTAAGGTTCTCCGTAAAAAAAAAACACATGAATTGGCTTGATGTACCGGGTGGCCAACTAAGAATGTCGCTCGGCCATATCTCAGGAACGGTTTACAGTAGAGCTTTGGAAAAAAAATATTGACTAAAGTGACCCTGAGAAACATCTGAAAATTATTTAGAAAATCGTAGGATGACTAGATGCTAGAGGGCGTAACTGATCACCAAAAATTTTAATTCTTATTTTACACAAAATTTACCAACTTAAGGGCTATCATTAATATGAAAATCGGAATCTACTGAAAATTTTGCATATTTTACATCAAACAACTTTTTTGTATTTTGTCACATAAGGGAAGGGGAGGAGAGAAAACTTTGTTTTGAAGAAACGCTTATAACTTAATTTTGCAAACTTAGTCTCCTTGAAAACAGCATTACTCCTCCAATCCAATGCTTACAAATTGAAATCAATCTAATAAGTGACGTGCATGCTAGAGGGCGCTGTTTAAATTTTTTCGGGAATTTTGTTTTCCTCGAAAATATTAAATGGAAACATACATTTTTGACAACAAATTAAAAAGTAGGCTAAATTACCAACAAATCTATGAAAACCGGGTATGGCTATCTTTTACCAATCCGAAGATATCTTCAGAAACGTGTGGATGGTAAAAATTTCTTCTATAAATTTATATTTATTAAATTTTCAAATTTGGTCTTATTAGAAAGGATTTTCATTGTCCTATGTTTAGTGATTGAACCTGTTTAATTTCTTCCATCCGTCACCGCTAGAGGACGATAAAGAAATTTAAATACGTAAATTTTATGATTTTTGACCGCGTGGAATGAGCGAAAAAATATTATTGACTAAAAAAAATAGAGTATCATGAATTTTCCTAAATCTACTGCTAGTGATTCAAATTGTCAGAGAGAACGGAACAGAAGACATGTGTCGCTAGCAATTCGAAACTCTATGTTTCTCCGTAAATGTACGCAATTTTCTGGCCCCTGATAGATGGATGTAACACGCCAATCTATTACCATGGCCACCCAGGACGCCAAATTTGACTTGTTTAGATTTTCATTTCTAGGGACGAAAAAAATATCTTATTTTTGCAACGTGATCTACTGCTCGTATCAACTTGGTTGTGGAAATAGGAAATGTCGTTCAAAGTATTTCTAAGACAGAAATAGAGACTGTAGTTCTACCCACTCGTTGTAGAGTGGAAGTTTATATCGAAAATAGTAGGAGACAACTTCAAGATTTGACCTGCCACTAGTATTAACTTTATTATGCTGTTTCCTTTTTTTGTTTTTCTGCATTGTTTATTTGAATGATACCGTTATGTTTTTCACTAAAATCTTAAGCAATCAATTCATTATTTTATAGTATGACCATAATTATAACCTTCCACGGTTCAACGATCGAAGTTATAAGCGTTCCTTCAAAACAAAGATTTCCCTCCTCTCCTTCCCTTATTTGACAAAATTCAAAAAAAGTTGTCCTATGTAAAATATGCAAAATTTTCAGTAGATTCCGATTTTCATATTTATGATAGACCTTAAATTGGTAAATTTAGTGTAAAATAAGAATTAAGATTTTTGGTGATCAGTTGCGCCCTCCAGCGGTCATTCTACGCTTTTCTAAATATTAATTTCCAGATGTTTTTCGGGGTCACTTCAGTCAAAATTTTTTTCCAAAGCTGTACTGTAAACCGTTCCTGAGATATGGCCTCTTATACTCTCTTGTCGTTATCACTAGAATAAAATTAATGCTTATACTTACTATCGGAATCATAATCATTCCCATTATCTCCATCTAACAGCTCATCATCGCCTGCATTGCCGTTTTCATTATCGCGAAACATTTCCTCCTCAATTTTCGCTTTCTCTTCCAATATTTCCGGAGGATCTATTTCTGCATATATCTCTTTAGTAATCTCAGCAATTTCATTAATTTTTTGTTCATCGTTGTTTTCTGACACCTCAACTTCCGGTTCCATTGTCTCATCGGCTACATCAATATCTTCACCATCCGACAAGTCGGAAAATACGTTAGCCTTATCATCGAATTCGATTTCCATATAATGCTCTTCAATATTATTTAAATTATCTAAGGTTGGCAAAGCAGGTTGCCTATTCCCATGTAAACGCCTATGTATTTCCATACTATCTTCGCGGGTAAATGCTTTATTACAAATATCACAAACATATACTTTTTCGCCCTTGCACGATTTAATGTGGTTCTGTAAATGCTCGGCACGATTAAATCCACGATTACAATTTGGGCAACCGTAAGGTTTTTCTTTTAAATGAGTCACTAAATGTCGCTTCAAATGCTCCAGCCTGGTTAATGTTTTATTGCATATTTTACAGACATGCATTTTCCGCCTACCATGTGATAATTCGTGCCTATGGAGGTGATTTAATCTAATATAGGATCTGTCACATTGTTTACATTTGAACGTTTTACCAGTGTGTATTTTCTTGTGACATCTTAGTCCCTCGAGTGTGTAAAACACTTTCGAACACGTTCTACATTCGTAAACCGTCAAGTTGTTATCAACTACCTAAAAGAAATACATTTTAAGAGAAAATAACATAATTAAGTAAATCGTATACAGTGTGTCCATAAAAATCAAGGATAGATAACATGTTTCCATTTACAAATGAACATGCCCATTTAACCGATTTTGTAGCTCCATACAGAATATTTCATTTAAAATGAAACACCCTGAACAACTCTTGAAAGAAATATCTCATACAAAAGAGCCGCAGCACGTCAACTTTTGTTCTGAAGAGGACACCTTTTTATACAGGGTGTCTCAGCGAGATCGTTCATTAGATGATTATGGGGTTCTGACCAATATATAAATTTGAAAATTCAGAATTATATAATGTAAAAATATACAGGGTGTTCCATTGAAAATATCAAAGTAGATGGCAACTTCCGGTATAACCGGAAGCGCTAGAAATCTAATATTTTCATTGAAGAGAATATAATCGACTATATACAGGGTGTTACAAAAATGTTGAGCTGGATATACATAGACGGTTTCTACAACTAAAAAATAAGCAAAAAAGTTTATATAAACATATGTTCTAAAATGGTTCGTTACTGAGTTACAGCCACTTGAAGTAAGCTTCTCATAATGGGAAGTCATTCTCACTAAGTCCCTGTACTCTTTGCAGATGGTACGCATAAAGCTGATTAGTTCTTAAAATCCGCTCTACACTCACATGATCGATAATTTCCGCCAATGCCATTCTTAGAGTAGTTCTTCCAAGTCCAAAGTTGTAGTTCGTGGTCTGCCGCGATCTCGGACTACTGGTTTGAAGGATGCTGTTTCCCTTAATCTAATATGTAGCCTCTTGAAAGTTTTTTCATTTGGTAAACGTCATTTGGAAAATGGTCTGCGTAAAGTCTTCTCGCTTCTGTTCTGTTACAATATACCAAACCATACCTTAAATAGATGTCGGACATCTCTTCGAAAGAATAATCTGCCATTTTGTACTATTAATTAGAAAACTACTAATCACAAATGGCTTAATCAACTGTCACGACTGAAAACAAAAAGCACGGACTGCCTACTTAATATGATTTACATTAAAAACTCCCGTTTGCTGTAACCTTTTTTTAAATAAAAAAATGAAAAATGGCTTTAACTCAATAACGAACCACTTTAGGACGTATGTTTATATAGACTTTTTTGCTTATTTTTAGTTGTAAAAACTGTCTATGTATAACCAGCCCAACATTTTTGTAACACCCTGTATAATTCTGAATTTTCACATTTATATTTTAGCTAGAACCCCATAAACTTCTAATGAATGGTCTCGCTGTATAAATATCATTATTGATAATATTACACCCTCCGCTACAGAACCATCCTTTCAAAATTTTAAAATGGAAACATTTGTCAAGTGATACATATTTTGAAACGTATTTTGGCCCTGGTGGCCCTGATAATGGACACTCATTTGTTGTTACAGATATCGGAAAATGGATGTTGTTGCAAAGTGTTTGTTATTGCAAGCTTTAAGCTTGTTTTGAAGTAGTTCTGTACAGGAAGGGTTAATATCGTTAGGATTGCATACCAAAATGAGCAAACGATAGATACAAATATCATCTCTTTAATAAAGATTTAATCATATACCTCCCTTAAAAGTACCTACATTTTGAATATAATCCAAGAGATTTACGACATACTTCTTTCAGGAGCTATTCAGAGTGATTCAGTGTAAATCAAATTAACTAGCAATTCTTTCCTTACCTGAATATAATCCAGATTCTTATCACCAGTTTCCCCTGAATTAGTTTCAGGATCATGTTTAATATCATCACTTTCAGTTTTAGGACAACTGTCATCATCATCCAATGTTGAATCATCACCTGCTAAGTTGTCTACAAAATCCACATCACCCGCTGAACCTTCTTCTTTTATATTTTGGCCCTTTAAACTTTTTAAGTAATCCCTCAAAAACAGATCCGTTTTCTCGCATTGCTCCTTGAATAAATACGCGTTCTTTAATTGCACGTAGCAGGATCGGCATATTAATTTCGGTAAACCGTCCTCGTTATTAACCTAAATATAATAATGAGCTTCAATATCGAATTATGTGCGAATAATACACTGCTACTATTCTGACATTAAGAATTCCATTTACCTGAACGGACGCACATGCCATTAGCATCTCGTCTAAACGGGCATTTTCTTTGCCACTTTCCGAGTCTCTATAATAAAGGGATTTCATTTCGGAAGATTCGCATTTACAGGTCCTACAGACATTGTTCAAATCTATCTGCATACACTCCATTTTTATGTAAATAAACAATATAAGGTATATTAATTTTTATTTCGTGTCATTACAAAATGCCAAGCCAAGCTAATTGTACCACTCCACTGGTGGAAGCGATTATGCGCAGATTCCACAGCTGATATAAAGAGGGAATTTCAAAATCGTAATATGCAAAATATGAATTCTTAGAAGAGATTAATAGATATAAAGATAAATGTAATAAAAATGTAGCATTTTTTTATTAATCGATTATCTACTTTTTGCAAATGGTATCTCAGATTTGGAACAATAGCGTATTATAAATTGAGTAGTGTAACGTAATTACATGCTGCTCAGAGGCTAATTATCCAATTACTGTGTCCAAGATAAGAATGAAAATTGGCGAAAAGTTGAGTATTGTGACCTTTTACATGGCGTTTATTTAATTCAATTAAGTTGTTTAGTTTTTGAGATATTTAGGAAAACGTTTTTTTTTTAATTTTCGTTTTTATTTTTTCTGACTTTATTTTACAAGTTATGGAAAAATAAATCAATGTTCTTCATTGGCACTTTTATAACTCTACAAGACTGTATTTTTATATTTTTTGTTCGACGTTTCGTTTTTGAGAAACCATCATCAACTTCTTTTTTTATATGGACGGAAAAAAAAGTACATTCTGTATATGATGGCATTTTTCGTTACGAATTCGGCGATGTATCACACATTATACATATTTTGGAAATTACTTTTTGGAAAGAAAAAGTAAATTTATTTATTTTCTTTTACAATAGACCTAGGAGGAGTAGGCGCTGGAAATTTGGGTTTGTTCGTTGCACCATATATACACTGACTACAATATTGTACACAAGAGCCGCTTTCGGGTGTGTTACCATTGGAGCGCTACGGAGTTACTCCGGAGTACTCCACACTCACTTTTATCCGTTCGGGTGTCCAGAGCAGGCCCGCCGCTAGCTTTTTGAACGCCCGCGTGCAATACCGATTAGGCCGCCCCTTGTACAATTGTAGACATGCAAATTATAACAATATTTTGTTTTCCTTCCGATATGTTTCTGTCGCCGATGCCGCCTCCTTGAAAATGCCGCCCTTCCGCCCTTTGTACAATTGTAAACATGCAAATTATGACAATGTTTTGTTTTCCTTTCGATATGTTTTTGTCGCCGATGCGGCCCCCTTGAAAATGCCGCCGTTGTGCGCTGCACGTCTTGGACGCCCGCACGCAGCGGCCCTGGTCCAGAATGTGATACTCCCCTCTGATACTCCCGAACTGTTCTTGTTTGCCTCGTCCCTTTCCCCTGAAGCACCTACCGATTGTTTGGTGCTTCACACTCCAATGTTTTGTTTACGCAGGATCGGCTGTCACTTCTGTCAAACAGCAAATCACGTTCGGGTGGTTTCTGCCAGTTTCTGCTTTGGAATCAATCGGAGTACCGCGCTCTCTGAGCACTCCAAGAGCTAAGCTTTGCTCTCTACACGGCTGTTAAGGCCGTTTCATATGTAAACGTTTTAGCAGACTGCGGACATCGAACAACCAATAGGATACTAGATTTTCAAAACTTATTTGAAGATCTAGTACGCTATTGGTTCTAACCCATGCTAGACTAGTTTGTGAGTATCTTTCTCGGCGGTTCTCCAGAAGATATTGATTGGTAGGTACCGTGAAGTGTCCGGGCCAGCTCGATCTATAGAGCTATAACAGTGCCAATGAAGAACTAATACTAATGTATTAGTATTAATTCCTTTTCTTCACTGTAATATTTATAAATATTTTTTGGAAGATTTCTTAGTCGTATGGGCCTAATATGCTTGTTAGAAAAGTTAAAATCACATATTTTAGCTTTCGGTAATTTTGTATCTTACTTTCATCAGAAATAAATAACTTATAAAATACTAGAAAACATATTTCAGATGAATGCTAACATATAAAATTACCAAAAGCTAAATAATGTATTTTCTATCTTCTCTAACCAGCATATTAGGCCGCTTCACCTAAGAAATCTTCCTAACTATATTAGTAGACAATAATACAATAGTCATTTGACAAAATAGCTTAAGAGTCCGCTATGGCGTGTGGCAGGTTGCCTAGTTTTGACCAATTTTATTTCACAAATTACTTGAAAGAAATACGAAATTTAATTAATTTTATTTTTTTTATACATTAATTAACATTTATAAAATAGAGGTACAGAACGATTTTTTGATATAATGCAATAATTAAAAAGTGAAAGAGGTATTTGCAGAAAAACTAAAAAAACGCTTTGTAGAAAAATTTATTAATTAATTCTGTATGTCTTGGCCAAATTTGAGAGAAGTTTAAAAACAAATAAAAGAGAAAAACGTGAAGTAAAAATTAAAATTACAGCACCCATAATGTGGCGGACTCTGCCGGAAAAATATATAAAAATGAAGTACTGATTTACATGGCAACACCGCAAGTCAGTGTTTACTGAGTGGCCTAGACACCGCAACGATGAATTGTCAATAATAATCAAATAATATATAAAAATTGGAAATCGCATACGATCCATATTTACACCACGTTTGTATGCGGATTGATGCAGATGTATACCTATGTACGTACATAAAGTGTCTTGTGTAGTAATGGAAGTATCTTTGTTGGATTCAAATCAGGGAATACAAGTTGTTGAACTTATTGCCGTTTTTAATTAAAATTATTTTAAATACCTACTGTTAGCGACAATAATTTTATTTACTATTCCACTATACATCATTCACTTTAAGAGTGCAGCGTTAGAAAAGATAGGACCTTATTTCGCGGCTTGTGATTGGTCAATTATCGAGGCACGTACACACTATGTAAAATACTGTTCTTATGCGTATGAAATTTGAGGTTAAAAGCGATACGTCAAATTTGTTTATGCTGTTTTGTTCGTATATATTTGCTGTATTGTGTTATTTCCTTACGTTTTTCTTTGTATTTTCAAATTTTGCAAGTACCTTACATTAAAAGCAAAGTTCTTTTCAGTATTACTTGCAAATTCAAGGTATCTATTATTATCCGTATTCATGTAATATTACTATTACACTTGAAGGATCCTCAAAAAATCCTTCAGGAAAACATATAAGTAGTAGGCAGAGGCAAATGGATATAATTTGTATTTGCAACAAAAAGCAGAACAATTCAGTTTCTATTAAATTGACTGCGAAACAACTTGGACTTGGAAAGCGAGCAGTATAGAATATTGTGAAGGATATAGATACCGCAGGTGTGTCTCATTCACCTTCAAAGAAATGTATACGTCATACAACCTACGATAATTTGGATGAAGGCCAGCGGTCAGCAATCCGAAGACAAGTGCATTCCTTTTTCTTGAAAAATGAGTTACCTATGTGTACAAAAATATTGAGCGTAAATATATTTGAATTAACGTTAGCATGATCTAATTAATGTTTGTAGGTTGTTAATGCAGATGAGAATTTGCCAGACTTTAAGCGAACAACATTATGGAAAATTCTCAAAAAATTAGGATTTATGTGCGTGAAACGCAACCGAGAAAGTGTGCTCATGGAGCAACAAGATATTGTTTTACGGAGACACCTTGGAAAAAGGAAGCATTAGTTGAATGGCTTAATTTAAAAGGAATTGTTGATAATTCTTTATTAGAAGTTAAATTACTGCAACTTACTAACAAAAATATATTACTAACAATCTTATTACATACATTATTGACAAAATAATAGCAGAAAGTGTTCGCACAATATTACGATTGCCTCCGTATCATTATAATTTGAATCCCATCGAATTAATATGAGCTCAAGTGAAGCATCATCTTACTAATAATAGAACTTTTAAGTTAGCGGAAGTAAAAACTTTATTATTGGATGGAGTTAATCATGTCACTGCTGAACTCTGGACTAATTGCATCAAACATTCTATCGCAGAAGAAAATACGATGTATCATTTGGATTTTTGTGTATTATATCATATAAATATTTAAAAATATTTCTTATGTACAATAAACTTGAAAAATACATTGTCTATACAATTATTGTGTTTCTATACTTAAATATTAATAAATATAACATAGTCATACATCTTATATACAATTTCTATACATAGTCTGAATAATATATTTTACAAACATAAAAATTTTACGTTTTAAAAATCAATCTTATCATTAATTCCCTATAAGAAGCTGTAAAAAAGTTTAACAAAACTTAAAAAAAATTGAAATGTATTGATTCATCATGTTATATAGACATTATTAGCTAAAATATACATACGTTGTAATATATTTGCCGCATTTGAAGGTTAACCTACGTCAATGTCGATTTTGAATTGAGCGGCATATTTAAATTCTCTAGTGTAAAACCAACGCCGATTGTGGCGCCAACTACTGCACTCTTAAGTTGAATGGAGATAGAACTGGTTAGGTTAAAATGATAAAAGTATAAGCATTACACAAGCTTGTATTCTTCAGACTTCCGTATGTAGACCACCGAATTGAGTACTTATTCATATGTAATTTAATGGAAAGTATATGTTTTACTGAGTTCAACACGGTGCCCCTTTTTTTGCGGAGATCAGTCTAAGATACCTAAAAATGATCTAAAAAGTGCTATTTCTAGGTTATGTTTACGAGTGCTTTGACATTTCCCTAAGGATTTTCAGTTGGCAATAATAGTATATCCAATAAAAATTATGAAATATTTAAGTGGCAATTTTGAAACGTCAGGAATATAAAAAAGATAATCGTTTATATTTTGTAGTATTTTTTAACAAATTAATTATTAATTGTTTATTTTATATAAACTAAATGTCTTGAATATAGCATATAGAGGTGAGGAGATAACAGTTACCGTGAATGGGCAGGTAAAAGAAAATTATAGTATTATTACAATGCAACTTTGTTGATTCGAAAGCGTACTTGTAGTTGCTTTTCCATTTAATTATGATATATTTTCTGATATATATGTTTCTTTCTGTATTTCACAATATAGTAATTTCCAAATTGTCTTGCTTTCTTATTTTATGTCTATTCCCTAAGTAACAGGATTAACGTGAATATGTATACAAATATATATGATAGTTATTGTATACATTTTTTCTCAACATTTCAGTTTTTTCTAGAATATTTTTTGCTACTCTACTGAAATAGATATAAATAATGTGTGTTAACATTGGTGGATCATAGTGGAGTATTTCATTTATTCAAAGCAATATCTTTAAATCGCAAATGAAAATTCGATCTTTTTTTTGTAATGTAATGAAATTAACATATTTCTTCAGTTATTTAATTTATTAGACAGATAATTTGGAGTAAACGTTCAAAATTATAATAATTTACTGCTTACAGCAGAATAATAGTAAAACGTTACATTTTTGGTACTAAAAATTCAAAACTTTGCCGACCTTGTGTAGTTATTATCAACCGTTGGAAGTTTTTTTATAAGCAGTATATCGAGCATAAAGGCAAGACACCGGGTGTGTATTTGATATTACAAATAATTACAGATATTAAAACATAATAAGTTATGTTGTTGTAAAGATTTCTTTATGAAGTTTGACAGATGTACTTTTATTTAATTTCATAATGAGTATTTTACGATTTCAGACTTCGACTAAATTCATTACACATACAAAAATAATTATGAAATAACATGCACTTATTAGGATACTATATAAAATTAGTACATAGTTGCCAGATCCACTTTACCTACAAATAAACTTGCAGATAGACAACTTTAAATACTAACATAACATTTTAATCTAGACGTACGTTACTACCGCACGATATTAAGTAAAAGAGAACGTTGCTAAAACGTATGTCGTGCAAAATACTTCCGATTATCTTTTATCCTTATAGAACTTTATTGTCTCTGTCTTAGAAAAGTTGATCAGCTGGTATAGCGGACTCTTAAGAATATCATTCAAATTTATTAGTCAGCCCCTAATTTCGATGTATGTTTATTACTATCTAATGTATTTTCCATATCTATAAGACATTGATGAATAGAATTAAAATTTACCAACAATAATCTTTATCATTAAATCTCAATTACAACATTTTTCATTGACGCATTTTAGTGAAGATATAATTTTGGGAACTGAAACTAAACTTAGTAGTTTTTTTAATGCAACACGCTACATATTTTGTGTCATTCATCCAGAAACCAGTCTGGAGCCAAAAACTACAATCTTGGTTGTTGTTACTGTTTCATGCGCCTGAGTGCTTGTCGTCCACCCCCCAGAACCAAATTTTAAAATGCCTCCCCTCTTCTCTTCTCCCACCTCTGTCGGAATTTGAAACTTTCGCCTATGCTAATTCGATAGCATAGAAAACAATTTCAAAATTCGACGAGGGGATACTGCGCTACGGTTGATGATAAGAACCCATGCGTTCTCGAAACACGTGTCCCGAGTAATTAATCAAAGTTGTGGTGATACCGATGTTTTATCTGTTTATTACGAACCCACAGTCCTTGAAATCAAACTAAATATACAATTTTTCGCAGAATTTGTACCTACAAAAGTACAATTTGTTTTAATCTTTCACACCATAATCCCGACAAAAATAATATAATAATAATAATCAACCGTCGGTTATATCGAGGCGAAAAATTGTTTCCACCTCTCCAATATTAGTTGCATCCCCATGGCTGCTCCTCTGGGAGTACAATGAAGAATTATAGCATACAATTTTAAAATAGGTATAATATTCCTGAGTAGAAAACAGATAAATATTAGTAATAAAACAACAAAATCAAGAATCTCCATTTTTATTTTAACATACCTAACACTATCTTGTATAAAGATATTAAAATATGACAAAGAATTATCAATAACTTTTATACACATCACATGATCTACATAAATGTATATTTGTTTACAACTCTTTAGATATATTCCTACTTAAATTATTAGTTTTCTACAATAGATGCTACTACTATAGGTTCGGGTAGAGGCACTGTTGCAGATGGAGGTTCATCCGGATTCAATTCCGTTGTTTCGTTCAACCGCCTTATATTACTCTCGATATTTAAACCTACAATTCATATAAAGGAATTAGAATGTATAACGCTTTTAAAGTTTAAACAAAATACCATGTACAACCCTTTTGTGCTGTGTCAATTCATAACCCATTAAGAATGTGTTTGGACATAATTCACATTTGAACCTTTCTCCTGTGTGTCTCCTGCGAATGTGGATCTTTAAATCGTAACTCTGTGTAAATGCTGCGTCACAGTATGTACAACGGTAAGGTTTCTCTCCTGTATGAGTTCTCATGTGAACTGTTAATTTATAAGCGCTAAAACGAAATAAAATCCATTTATATATTCTACTAAACTTAAATGAACATATGTAATATACCTATATTGGGAAATAAGAAAATATCAATTTCACACTAGACTTAAAAATCACAGACTTTGAGCCTTTTACCAAAATTAATTGTATAATATACTTACTTTACGAACGCTTTTCCACAAATAACACACAAATGTGTTTTTTCGCCAGTGTGATACCTCTCATGGCCTGCCAAATCTGTTGCACGAGGGAAACCTTTTCCACAAAATTTACACTTAAACGGCTTCTCACCGCGATGCCTCCTCATATGTACTACTAAATGATCACTTCTTGTAAACCTGTTACCACACTCAAAACACATAAACTTTTTCGAACCATCATGGAACTTCATGTGCTCTATTAGATGAGATTTCGATAAAAAAGTCTGTTCACAACTCTTACACGGGAATGTCTTCTTTCCACAATTAATCTTCATGCGTGTGTCCCTATGCTTAAAAGCTTTGTGTTTTTTCAAACTCTCTTCTCTAGCAAATACTGCCTGACAAATCTCACAATTGAAAACATCTGCACTACTATGTAATTTCATGTGTTTCTTTAGGAGATCCCGTTTTGAAAAGCACTTATTACATATCATGCATGTGAATGGCTTTGCTTTTAAATGTGATAATTTGTGTATCTTAAGGTTCTTAGATCGGCTGAATTTTTTATGACAAGTTTCGCATACGTACATCTTCAAACCATGTTGTTCTGCATGCCTTTCAAATATATTTAATTCGTTAAATATAAGTTTACACTGTGGACATTCGTAGGTAGTAGACTCCGGATCTGCTTCACTATTAGATTTTTGTTGGAGAGATGGATGTCTTGTAGTCCTATGGATCTTATGTTTGATAGGTTTTCTCGTGCCACGTTTATTGGGTGCTGCATTTAACGGTAAATTCTCAGAATATACACTATCTGAAACGAAAGAAATGGTTTAACCAAATTTGTTTATTCCGATAAATACTCCAGACAAATATTGAAATACCCGAGAATTTTAGAAAAATGTTTTTGTTCTTATACTTATCATTACTTCTAGGACAAAATTAAGAATCGCACTTACTGGCGCAATGATAATCATTTCCACTATCGACATTTAGCGGCTCATCATCCATTGCATTGACATTTTCATCATCACTAACCATTACCTCCTCAATTTTTATTCTGTCTACCAACATATCTGACGGATTAATTTCTGTATATATATCCGTCATTATCTCCGCAATTTTATCCATTTTTTGTTCATCATTGTTTTCGGCCATCTCCACTTCCGGTTCCATTTGCTCATCAGCCACATCAATATATTTCTCATCTGGTAGGTCAGAGGATTTATTGATCTTATCATCGACTTCGATTTTCATACATTGCTCTTCATTATCTACAGTTGGTAAAGCACCATTCTCGCATAAATGCTTTATTACAAATATCACAAACATATATTTTTTTACCCCTACATGGTTTAATACGGCTTTGTAAATGCTCGGTAAGATTAAAAACACGTTTCTCCTTCGAATGAATAGTTAAATGGTGCTTCAGATGCATTAGTGTAGGTAATGTTTTTTTACATATTTTGCAAATGTGCATTTTCCGTTTATTATGTGTCAGTTCATGCCTTTGGAGATGGTTCAATCTAGTGTAAGATCTGTCGCATTGCTTACATTTGAAAGATTTACTGACATGCATTTTCTTATGGCAACTTAGTCCGTCAAGTGTGTAAAACACTTTAGAACACGTCTTACATTCGTAAACTGTCAAGTTGTTATCAACCACCTAAAACATGTTATAATTAGGTATGCAGTGCAGTGTGCTCACGTGAATATTCTGCAATGGTCAAAATATTTTATATTTAGAGAGACTTGCTTAAATAGAAAAATAAAAGAAAAGTAAATAGAGAAAGTTAATATACTTTGCAATTTGCATCTATCTCAATAAAAGGTAGTTTCCATTTATACATGAAGTAAATTTTGAAACTTACTTGTTCATAAGCTAAACTACAAGCTGAATATGTATATAGGCATATCCATCGGAATCTAGCACACAAGCAAGTTTCCTATTCTTACATTCTTGCTTTACCTGGATATAGTCCGTTTTCTGATCACCAGTTTCCTTTAAATTAGTGTTAGAACTATCATCTGCAAATTCCAGATTACTCGTTCCACTTTCTTGATTCTTTAACCGTTTTAAATAATCTCTTAAAAACAAATCCGTTTGTTCAGATTGCTTCTTGAATAAATATGCATTCTTCAATAGCGTATAACAGGATCGACATATTAGTTTTGGTAGACCATCCTCAATATTGACCTACATATAGATTTAATCAAAATTATGTACGAACCTCCCAACATTCTGGCAATGATTGATTACCTTAACGGACGTACATGCCATTAGCATCTCGTCTAAACGGGGATCTTCCTTGCTACTTTCGGAATCCCTGTAATATAAAGGCTTCATTTCGTAAGCTTCACATTTACAGGTCCTACACGCACTCTTCAGATCTATCTGTACACTCTCCATGCTTAGGTAAATATGCAGCTGTTTTCATTTGTACCGAGGTATCGGATCAAATTGATTATATAAAAGTTATAATTAAATGTATACGAGCAAAACAACGTTACCAAGCTTTCCTCTTTTTAAGGTTAGAATTTTGTTGTGATTTTTGATCTGTCATAAAAATAATTTCACCGCCAGTCACAGGTGGTCACCGTAATAGCGCCATCTAGTTTGGCAGTAACTTTTAAAATACAAAACGATCGCGGAATAATGCTGTTTAAAATGTTTTTTTTTTGTAGTTATTGTAAAATATAGATGAATATGAAGATATTATTTATATTATACAGTATGAATATCTCAAAAACAGAATCTCGATAAAAATTACGCATTTTCTCGAAATTAATAAATGTATAATTTGAAACTAAATTTCTAAATCAACAATGTTTTACATTAAGCAAAATTTACAAATATTGCTTACATTACAATTTGTAGAAATTAAAAATATAAATAGAACTTTAATACTGCAAAAAAGGTAGATTAAAATTACTGCTTTTAATTTCTTGCCGGCTCGCTGGATAAAAAGTGTCTTTCACATACTCCATCATTATTATCTACACAGGATGGAGCACCACATTCGCCTCGGTAACACATATTTAAAATCTTTTTGTTGGAGCACATTTTCAAATATTGTTAAATATCTCAGAAACTGAAGAACTGAACGGGAACATAACGGTAACTTGCCTTTATTTAGTCTTCGTCATCGAAATATGCAATAATATACAATGTGTTCCATTTAAATTTTGATAACTTTGATGTGTAACTTTCTTTTGGGAAATCCTGTATATTTCAAAATAATTTTAGAACGTGCTTCCAATGGACCTACACATACTCCAACAAAAAGATTTTAAATACACTCGAACCTCGTCTATATCCACGGTCGGGAAACGTAAACATTCACTTGCATCCGCTCAAGAGGAGTCCCCACTCTTATCCCGTTAGCGGAGAGGAAAGGCCGTGCTACGCGCTGATTGTCTCATGTGAATACGTGCACTATCCGGTGGTGGATGCCGAGCAGATATAAATGAGCGCTATAATGAGGATATAAGTAAGGGTGGATATAAGGGAGCGCGGAGATAAACGAGGTTCCAGTGCATGTGTTACCGTTTTTTGTATATCAGCCGAGACGAATATGTTGCCTCACCCTGTATATTTGTATATCTTTCTCTATACAATTTCTTAGTTTTAATATGAGAGTTGGTTCCGCCCAATCCATAAATCCTTCTGCTTCATGTTGAAGAATACGAAATCAAAACAACCTCAATTTCTCACCTTTCTTGTGGCAATTGGTGTCAATTTGACAGCATTGTGTTGGTCATCGGTCTAAAATTATTTCTATATAGCTTTCTGATGATAGATCCGCAAATATTCTCAATTGAGTTTAAGTCTGGACTCTTCGCGGGCCATCCCAAAACTATATATTTTGGGAAATCAACCACCCTCTCACGGTGTGATATGGGCAATTATAATGTTGAAATGTAAAGTTACCATCTTGAAATTATTCCAAGATCGAAAGTAGCATTGTCCAATAAATTTCTATATACAAATTCCGTTCATCGTTCTTCAATCTGATGACACGTCCCTAATCTTTCAGAAGAAGATGACATTTTGAAATGAACAAAGAGTCAAACAGCTTATTGAATTTGTCCTGAAGGTTGACATGACTCTCAAAAAATTTAATTTCGTTATTCAGTACTTTTCTTTGTATACTAATTCTATTCAAAATTTTTGAAGCCACATTTGCGAGAGAACGAAACATTGTATAATTTAAAATGTTTAGAGAATTAATAATTATCAAATATCTTTGCCAGTTTGATTGTTATGTATAAAAAATGTATTACACCATAAGGTCTTTAAACAGAATTAATATTTGTGGGTAGAAAACAAATAACAAAAAGAACAATATCAGAAGAATGCCATGTTTATTTGAATATATAATAAACATTATATTGTGTTCAACATATTACAGACATAAATAAGAAACTAATTTTATATAGATAACATGTTTAAATAAAAATAAATGTATATTTATGTAGTAATCTTTTGTTCGTCCAATTAAACATCTTCTAACTGCAAAGATACTGTTGTAACATTTATACAATCTTAGTCATAAAAATAATATGCATATCATACATTTTAGTACAAAATCTTTGTAACTTTGTAAGGTAAGTGTATCAAAATTTGACATTAAAAGTTTACCTTTGAGTATATTAGAAATACTTAATGTATTTCTGTTTATGATGTATGTTTTATTAGCCTAGCACACGGTGACGTGAAAAGAAGTAGTTGAAGTGAAAGAGGAAGTGATTATCAGACAGGATATTGGTTTTGTATTCGCTATTCAACACTGGTTATTTCCGAATTGTATATGATGTTAGCTCAAGTTTATTCATTCATTCTGTTTTACGAACACCACGTTGGTAGTAACATACTTTTAATCTGACACTGGACACCTACTATGCTTCCTGCAAGCAAACATTTCAGTAAATATTTTGTCACATTTTTATTTACAAATAAATGGCTGTGTTTAAAATAGTGTTATATACTAAAAAGGCAAAAATAAAATAATTTTACTTTGTTAAGCAACTTTATTTTTAAATCATTTACAAAACTAAACATTAGGCAATTTAATATTCTTTAAAAGCATATGTATTTTAGCTCAGTACGGGATAAATTAGTCTTGATGCCAATTTTGTTTGTTTCTTGTCTAAATTGATGTTTATGATTTTGGTATTAAAAAAAAAAAAATTAATGTGACTAATTTGTGATTTGTGGGGTGGCATGAATCAGAATACAAGTATCTGTAAAAGTAGGTTGACAAAATATATCGAATTCTAGATTACCGTTTGATTTTGACATCAACGAAATTGAATTACTGTACCTTGCCACAATACTAGGGCCGCCTACTAATACAACGGTTTTATTGAAATAATGAAAAAAATTAATAATTTAATTTATTTAGTAAAAATTTAAATTTAGGAAAATAATATCTACATGCATTATATTAATATTTCGTAATTCCCTCCTTTGCTTTGATCACATTCTTGATCTTTTAATAGTTTGTTTTATTTTTGGGTTGTTTTGGCACAGATCTTCAATATTGGCTATTAATTGTGCCTTAATATTATTTTGTCTTAAACATACAAGTGATTTTAAGACACTCGCACATTTTCTATGGCATTTAAATGGGGAGAATTTCTCAGCCATGATAACACTGGCAAGTTCACCGAGTCTAAGAAATTTTTAACTGATTCTGCCGTATGGCAGGGATCACTGTCATGCATAAAATTGCGGTCCAAGTCATTCATATGTGGCATAAGAATTTCTTCCAACACACGTTTGTATTGCTGTTGATTCATTGTGTCTTTGCAATAGTACAGAGGTCCAGGACCTTCTCCTGTTATGCACGACCAAAGCATAACGGATGATGAGTGTTTTACCATTTTTAACACATACAGTACTGAACTCACATTTCTAAGAGACTCGGTAACAGAGTATATGGCACATATTAAGTAATTAAGAGGCACCCTGCAGTTTTATTAGATAAAAATGAACATACGTAAAGTACATTTAAGCATCTATTACCAGTGCTATCCACTTTAAGGAGCCGGGTGTGGTAATATGTTGCTAAATATGTTGGTAATGTCAACAAAAATCAATATACTGTTGTGCGGAATGTGGAACGTTTCAAATTCTAATTTGTTGGCTAATTGAATCGAGCTTTTTATAGAAAATTTGGGTGGTTTATAAACACCGTAGTTAACTTATTGACAAGATTTCTAATAAGGCAACCTATATAGGTAACTAGTGGTCAAATTCTGGTTTTATTAAATTGTACAAACGAGCGGCATTCGCATTCATAAACTTATAATTCCATCTTGAAGTGTTAGCTTTTAGAGCACTCACCTTATCTACATTATATCACTTTAAACATATTCCTTCTTCAATTTGAGCTATTTGGAGTTTCCTCGGGATTCAATTTTGTTGTTTGTCTTAACTGACTTGTATCAGCGGAAATATTTAAACCTACAATTTGTATAAGCCAATTAGAATACGTATGTAAGGGTTTGAAATTTAAAAAATTACCATGCACAACCTTTTTGTGCTGTTTTAAATGGTAACCCATTATGAATGTATCTGAACATAGTTCACATTTATATCTTTCTCCTGTATGTTTTCTACGGATATGTGTCTTCATATCATAACTCTGTGTAAATGCTGCGTCACAATACGTGCAACGGTAAGGTTTTTCTCCTGTATGAGTTCGCATGTGAACTGTTAAATTATAAGCCCTAAAACAAAAATAACATACATTTGTACATTAGGACATTTGAGTCAATGCAGAGTCAAATATATAGCATTTCTGACGGTAGGTGTTCGTTAAATGTTTTTGTGGCTACAAAAAAATTCTGAATTCTTAATTTTTGAACTTAAAAGTAAGTCAAGATATTTTCAAGTTCGTACTACTTCCAGTAACACCGGAAGTCGCCATTTATTTCCTTATTTTAAATGAAACACCTCATATATTATCTCATTTTTGAATTCCTGAGAAAATTTCATGATGTATTCAATTTAGTTTCCCTATACCTATTTCATTTGTTTCTTAGATATCTTGATTTTAAAAATTTTGAAATATGTAGCCTTATTTTCAATACTGCTTCTTTTATCCATTTTCGACTGGTTGTAAGCGCTACTGGGGTAGACAGAAGCTCAAAAATGGTCCATTGGAAATATTGACCACTGATTTAGTATCAACAAAAAAGAGTTGAGCCCTGTTTAAATTTTATGCAACTGTTTCAAATTTTTTTAAACTAGAGTAACTCAATCAAAATATAGATAAGGAAACACAGATTAGTCTTTCACCCCCAACTAATTTTTATAATAGACTTACCTCGTAAATGCTTTACCGCAAATAACACACAATTCTGTTTTTTCGCCCGTGTGATATCTCTCATGTACTGTCACATCTGTCGTACGAATAAAACCTTTTCCGCAAAATTTACATTTGAATGGCTTCTCACCGCTATGCCTCCTCATATGTATCACTAAGTAGTCGTTCCTAGCAAACCTCTGACCACACTCCGTACACATAAACTTTTTAGAACTATCTTTATGAGACTTCATATGTTTCGTTAAATGAGATTCCGATATAAAAATCTTCTCACAGATCTTACACTGGAATACTTCGTTTTCATGAACTTTCATGTCCATACTATGTTTAAGATCTTTATGTTTTTTCAAATTCTCTTCTTTATTAAATACTGCGTGACAAATTGCGCAGTGAAAAGCAACTTTGCTAGTGTGTAACTTCACATGCTTCTTTAGAAGATCCCTTTTGAAAAGCTTTTTATTACATGTCGTGCATGTGAATGACTTTGTCTTTAAGTGTGATAATTTATGTATCTTAAGGTGCTTTGATTGGCTGAATTTTTTTATGACAAGTTTCACATTCATACATCTTCAAACCATGTTGTTCGGCATGCTTTTCAAATACATTCAGTTCGTTAAAAATAAGTTTACACTGTGGACATTCGTAGGTGGTGGACTTAGGATTTGCCTCACTATTACTCTTATGATCGAGAAAGGAACGTCCCTTAGATATACCCAACTTATGTTTGGCGGGTCTTCCTCTCCCACGTTTTGTCGGGGCCACTTTCAACGGTACATACTCGGAAAATGTATTACCTGAAATTCCACGATGTTTAAACTACTATTACGATTAAGTAACTACTTATTATTATTGAGCTTGTTCAATACTTCACAATATGTGTCATAAACAAACAAACAAACAAACATATTGCAAGTTTAACAAATAATATATCTATACAGTGTTTCACGACGAGTTTACGCGGAAAGTATCTCAAGCGCCGTTTGTAGAACAAATCTGAAATTTTGAGCATGTAAGTTTTTCATATAGTGCGTTTTGGGTAAAATATTTTCATAATTGATTCCCCGTTGATAAAATTACTTCTACAGTATCCTATAATCATTATTTCTACAACAAACAACAATTATACTTACTATCGCAATCATAATCATTCTCACTAACTGCATTTAACAGCTCATCCTTCTCTGCATTGTCAGTTTCATCATCTCTAACCGTTTCCTCCTTGATTTTTATTGTTTCCAACATTTCCAAAGGATCTGTTTCTATGTACGTCTCTTTAGTTATCTCAGCTATTCCATTGAGTTTTTTTCACAGTTGTTTTCCGATATTTCAACTTCAGGTTCCATTGCCTCATGAGCTGCATCGATTTCTTCCCTGTTTGATACGTAGGGCAATATGTTAGGTTTATCATCAACTTCGGTTTTCATATAATGCCCTTCAATATTATTTATATTATCTAAGGTTGCTAAAGCAGGTTGTCTAGTCCCATGTTCACGTCTATGTATTTCCATGCTGTCTTCGTTCTTAAATTCTTTATTACAAATATCACAAGCATATACTTTTTCACCTTTACACAATTTACTGTGGGTGCGTAACTGCTCAGCGAGCTTAAAATCACTATTACAATTTCGACAACTATAAGATTTCTCTTTTGCATGAATCGCTAAATGTCGCTTCAAATGTACTGGCGTAGGTAATGTCTTTTTACAAATTTTACAAACGTGCTTTTTCGTTTACCATGTGACAATTCGTGCTTCTGGAGGAGGTTCAATTTAGTGTAAGATCTATCACAATGTTTACACTTGAATGCTTTACTTATATGCACTTTCTTATGGCAATTTAATCCTTCAAGTGTATAAAACACTTTATAACACGTTTTACATTCGTAACTTGTCAAGTTGTTATCAACTACCTAAAACAAAAATTCTTTTAAGAGAAAGTAATATAAAGTGGAGTCCCGTTTGAGTGAGCATGACATAATTTTCCAGTTACTTTACTTCTGAAATTGCATTACGATACGTTGTTTCCTTACCTCAATATAATCCATATTTTCCTCGTCAACTTTCCCTGAATTAGTTTTAGGATCATCAACATCGTTTCCAGTTTTATCTAATGTTGAAGCCCCTGCCAAGATATCTGTAGATTCCTCATCACCTGTTGCAATTTCTTGGTTCTTTAACCACTTTAGGTAATCCTTTAAAAACAAATCCGTTCTCTCGCATTGCTTCTTGAATAAATACGCGCTTTTCAATTGCACGCTACAGGATCCACATATTAATTTCGATAGACCGTCGTCGTTATTGACCTAAATGATGATAATAAGATTCAAGTTGAAGTTGTAGACAAATCTCTTGCTAATATTCCATTTACCTGAACAGAAGTACATGCCATTAGCATCTCATCTAAACGGGGATCTTCCTTGCCACTTTCGGGGTCGTTGTAATACAAGGGTTTCATTTCCCAAGCTTCGCAATTACAGGCCCTACACAACTTTTTCAAATCCATTGGTATATACTCCATTCTTATATAAATCAACAATGTAAGATTTATAAATTGTATTTGGTGTCAACGAGTTAAACGCCATACCGCTACCCACCGCTACCTCTACTGCTCCACTGGTTTGCTTGGTTGAGATGATTATGCGCAGTTTCAACGGTTTCAACAGCTGATGTAAAGAGGGAATTTTAAATGGGTAATTTTCAAAACAATCTGCATAAAACTGAAACGAGATACCGAAGCATACCGGTAAGTTAAATGTCATGACATGACACTTATTCTATGTAAAACACGCTGCAGGCGAAAACCTTCTGACCGTTGCTTCTGACCATCAGAAGGTGTGTATCCTATAACTATAAAAAAAGTTTGTCTGTAAATCTTTAGATAATTCAGTTTTTTTTTTTTTTAGGAAAACTTAAATACTATATTCTACAAGAAACTGATTAAAAAACACGTATAAACAAGTGTGGTTGTATTTTTGATTTTTAAATTTGGCGCCAGTCGACAAGTAGGTGAAGAAAGGGAAGCTGGCAGCGATGCCAGATCTCACGATTTATCGTGAGTTCACACGATTTTGTTGCCAGTCTTACGATCTCATGATAAGAGCCATTTATCTCACGATTTTATTTAAAAAAATTATGAAAATTTAAAAAAGTATCATTTTCTACATTGGCGGCATCAAATAACTGCTGCCACCTATAGTTAACAGCTACGAGGAAAGAATAGAACAGGAGAGAGTCTCATTAAAAATACTTTCTAGTCATATGTCATATATTATGTAATACTTCTATATTGCGGGTTTAGTCTTATATTATATCTTCTCTCTTCAAACAAATTACTTATACGCATGTGCGTCTCTCTTTTCTTTTTATTGGTTGGGTAAAGATCTCGGACCGGCGCAGATCAGTTCTATGGCAACGAAGATAAAATCTCTATTTCACTTTCTTGATGAAAAATAGTTTCGTAGGTTTTAACACAACCAGCAATATAGAAGTATTACATACAGGCTAACAACTTGAACTACGAAAGCCTATTGATAGGTGAGGGCGGTGGGGGTTAAAATTAAACGTATCAATTTTACTATTGTGAACTTTTTATATGACACCATCACCGCCATTTAACGTACATTAGAGAGAAATGTCATGACATGTAAGTCGATTCATAGATATTACTCATGACGTAACGGACAAGATCCAAAAATTCGACTGTATATGAATAATGACCAATATAAATAATAACCTGTATGAATAATGGCCAGTAGGAATAACGACCAATTTAAGGCGTTTTCGAAAATGTAACCCGAACAACCCAATCCGATCGCTAATATCACGTGACAGATTACACGTATTTTCGAACGTTAAGATCACAACACAGATTGCTATACGCTACATAACCTAAAAGTGTTGTATGGTGTGGTATCGTTTTATCTCAAATTGTATTAATTTATGTCGACAAAGTAGAATGGCAATGATAGACAATTTTGGATTTTGGTTATGGATGGTTTATAGCTTACAGTCACTTTTGCCGATCCGTCTCCAACTATATCAGCTGTGTTTACATCGTGTATATAAACAAACGATTCCTACGATATCCACCAATATTTACATTGCGCATGCGGATCCTTACTTACCCTGCTTCGCTAGCAGGGTAACTTTACAGTGATCTAGATTGCTGATCGATTCACATTTTCAAACAAGGTTACACTTATCGGATTACATAAACGAACGGCTGGATCGCTATCTGACGTAACCCGATCACATTTTCGAAAACGCCCTTATATAATGATCAGTATGACTAATGACCAGTATGAATAATGATCTGTATAAGTAATAACAAAAATGACAAATGTCACTACATTTTGACACTTGATGACGTCATTCATTTATTGAAAGCACAAAAATAGTATAATTTTACTACCGGATGTTCCATTTAAACAAGATGCGAAAATAATGCATTTGTGTTTTGAATCGCCCTGTACACAGTTTTCACAATATTGCCAAAATATATCTTTGCTATAAAACTGTAACAATATAAAAGTTAATCCAGTACAAAAAGAATTTCAAGCTGTTACGTGTGGAATACACAGGATGCTGAACACGCAATGATTTTCAGACAAAATTGACCATAATTTCTGAAATGCTCGGTATATCATAATGAAACCTTATATCGAAGGAATGAGGAAGATACGCTTAATCTAAATTTGAAATAATATATAGTGTGTCCCATTTAAAAAAATGTATGTCTGGTTCACCCTAGCGATACGAAACATCCTGTATATATGAAAATAATTTTAAAATATATAAATAAAATATAATTAATTTTTGTGCATAACGTTTTGTGAAATCTTTAATATTAATGGATATATTGAGCTTTGACGCACTAATGTCTCACCCTGTATATGCATTTGTATATCACAATGTTATTGTAAGAGCGACAAATTACGATTACACTCAGCAGGTACTAAGCTGCTCTTTGGAATAAAGTATTGAGCGCAAGGTATTTCTCTATCTACTCGTGTTCGGATACCTTTGACGGTCATTGTACATTAAAACAAAATTAATCGTTTCGAACCTGTAAATCAGTCGCGGCGGAAATTTCTGCTGAATATTGGAGCATTTTATTCTAGCAAGACTTTTCAGCGAGAGTTAAAAATTTTCTTGACAATCTGTCTTTGAACTAGAGAAGAAGCTGTTGGTATCAACTAGATGGAGTTTTGGTCCATTACACCCAGAGTGTACCACAGGAACTCACCTTAATGTTCGCAGACAGGTGGATAAGGCAGTTAAGACCATGGAACTGGCCTGCAAGATCTCCAAATTTGGCACCTATACTTCCTCCTTTGGAGATGTATGAAGGATCTGGTTTACTAGACGCTGGTGAAGACGAAGAGGAATTAGAAGTAGGTGTGCGAGCAGCATTCGACAGGCTCTTTCCTTAAGAACTATGAAGAGCAACACTTGAGGGTATTAGGGGTCGGTGCCGGTACTTCAAAATTTGGGAAAGTTAACATGCCATAGTAAAGTAATCATAGAATGTAGAGTCATTTTCGACGCCAAAACATACTCCAACATATTGTTTAAGCATATTACAAATCCTAAATTAATAACCAAAAAATCGAGTGTTCTCTGATTTTTTGAATAAATGTCAAGCAGCAATTTTTTTTAGAAAAAAATAGAAAACTACAAAACGCCCGAATCAAATTGCAAAAAATTTAGTTAATTGTAACGCTTAAGCAAAAGACGTGCATTGTAGGTCAATAACGTGTGATAAACAAACAATATCAGAAAATTTGTTTTATTTAATGCGTTGTAAAGTGAATAATATATACATAAAACGTGACAAAAATGACTATGCAAAAATCTTAACAAATTCTATATACATATATCACATAACTTAGTTATTTTTAATTCTCTTATTTCTCCAATCCTAACCTCTGTTAACTGCAGAAATATTATGATAATTGTTTAAATCTTAGTTGTTTTCTACATTATATGAGGATATACTGCTTCAGTTTACATATCTTGATTTATAACTAATTATGTGAAATAAAACAAACAAAATGTTTCAGATTTACACTGTATTTGATAATCACGACAGCTGTTTCGCTACACTGTAGCTTCTTCAGGTTTAAATATACAATAATAAGTATCTACATACCCTTGACTCTTATATATAGTGTGTGGTTATTAGGAATTCTAAGAACTAAAATCTAAAGAACAATTTCTTGTCTAAAAGTGACGGGTCTATACCGAAAGTACGTGTAACTAGATATACTGCTAGCAGTATATCTAGTATAGCTGTTGTGATTATCAAATACAGTGTAAATCTGAAACATTTTGTTTGTTTTATTTCACATAGAAAATGGATTTACATCAAGTAAAGACCGACTCAATCCAACATTTATTACTAATTAATCTGTTTTTACTACAGGTACTACTTCTACTGTTGGTGTTGGTAGAGGCACTGCTGTAAGTGAGGATTCGTCCAGATCCATTTCTATCGCTCCTTGTAATCCTGTTATATTACCGATGATATTTAAACCTAAAATTAATATAACGAAATTGTATACATACATATAGTATATGCAATAATTTCAAATTTACAAATTACCGTGCAGCATCTTCTTGTGTTGTGTTAAATGGTAACTCGCTATGAATGTGCTTGGACATAGATCACATTTGAATCTTTCGCCTGTGTGTCTACGAACGTGTTTTTTCAAATCATAACTCTGCGCAAATGCTGCGTCACAATATGTGCAACAGTAAGGTCTTTCTCCTGTATGAGTTCTCATGTGAACTGTTAAGTTGTAAGCCCTAAAATGATAATAGAAAAATAGGAGTGAATAGAATTTGCAAGTTTTATTATAAATTCAAAAATCAACCAAATATATAGGCTCAAATTGTGCGTGGTAATAAATGAAGTTCCAATAAACATAGTTTGCAAGACTAACTTCCATGAAACTATTCCCAAGAAAAAAGGATTTTATTTTATTTTAGGTAATTGCTGGCGTTTTTAAAATGTATTCGGATTGTGTCATTGGCTATCATTTTTATTTAATCAGTAGTTTTATTTGCGAGATGCTAAAAATGTTGTAAAATGGATAGTAGCAGTTTCTGAAATCTAGATAGATTTTTAATAAAGTATTCTAGAATTTTACATCCAAAATCGGAAATAGGAAAAATATTTCGCAAAAACTACATAATCGTTTCTACGATACCCTTACCTTCCAAATCCTTTCCCACAAATAACACACAAATGTGTTTTTTCGCCCGTGTGATACCTTTCATGGACTACCAAATCTGACGTACGAGGAAAACCTTTACCACAAAATTTACATTTGAACGGTTTCTCACCACGATGCCGCCTCATATGTGTCACTAACTCATGTTTACCAAACCTTTGTCCACATTCGGTACACAAAATCTTTTTCGAACCCATTTTATGAATCTTCATATGATTTATTAAAACAGATTTTGATAAGAAAGTTTTTTCACAAATCTTACACCGAAATTTTTCGTCTTTCGTATATGTGTCGCAAAGTTTCCCATCCGTAAAAGACCTCGTACTGTTTTCGCGTTTATATGTCATCTCCGTTCTATCGTCTATATTATGTTTACAAATTTTATGTTTTTTCAAACTCTCTTCTTTAGCAAACACCATCCGACAAATTTCGCAGTTGAAAGCATTTTTGCTACTGTGTAAGTTCACATGTTTCTTCAGAAGGTCTTGTTTTGAAAAGCGCTTTTTACATATCGCGCATGAGAATCGCGTTGTTTTTAAATGCGATTCTTTATGTATCTTAAAGTTGTTAGATCGGCTAAATTTTTTAAGACAAGTTTCACATTCATACAACTTCAAACCATGCTGTTCGGTATGCCTTTCAAATATATTTAATTCGTTAAAAATAAGTTTACATTGTGGACATTCGTAAGTCGTGGACTCAGGATCTGCTTCAGTATTGATTTTATGTGTGAGAGGAGGATATCCTTTAGGCCTGCCAGATTTAGGCTTGTTAAGTCTTCCTTTCCCACGTTTTGTCAGTGCTGCTTTCAACAGCACACTTTCGAAATATACACTATCTGAAATGAAACGAAACGTTTTATAATTTTTAAACTGCTACTAAAATTAAATTAGCTGCTTATTACTACCTAGTACGTTGAACAAATTCAAGATGTATGCCATAAACAATAGATTGCTCTTCCATTAATAGAATAATCTCTATCAATGAAAGGCATCTAGTTATATGCAAAAAATTATATTTATGTCAAATTTTGTACACTTTCCGTGCTCTCTTTATTTTCAATTGAAATTTAACAGCCAACTTTACGAGTACAGCATTGTGATACAAGAATCTTATGTTGAACTCTATCATTTTTAAAGAATTGTGTGTTGTGATAAATGAAATCAGCACCAATCGATGGCAGTATGATTGTTAAAATTCAATTCTAATTCTCAAAGAATAAAAATGTCATAGTTAACACTTTGAAAACTCGAAAATATGAGAGCTACCATAAAGTTGATAAATCATGAAAATTATATCAATTATACAGGTTTAGTGTACAGGAGGTATGAATGGTTTTCACTGAATAACTTTCATGTTCCAATGCTTTTCGATTGCATTTAAATCTGGGTGATATGAAGATGGCTGTAAAATCGAATGGCTCATATCTACCAATCCGAACAATGGTCAACCTTTCATTGCTTTAGAAATTGTTATGAGTAATGCGAATGGTGTTCCACCACTCTAGAAACTGGAGGTTGTACATCCAGCATGAATGTAAAGACAGTCATACAGAAGCAAAAAACTTTGACAGATCCTTTATTTGACGGACCGTTTCAAGTAACCTTAAGTCCATTTTTAAACATGAGAACAATGAATTCATCCCTGTTATACATTTACACAGCCAAACATTCAGCACGGCGTAAGACAGATTCACACTAGAAAAATTTCGGTAAAAGCGATCAAATTTAAATGTTATATATTATTTTTTGTGGTAAATCCAGCTGCAACGGCTTCCCAAACTGTATTGCTGCAAGAGCAAGAGCTGTAATGGGTAGTCTCAATAACATTACAGCTCTTGTTGCATAACTAGTATATGTAAATATGCTTCCACGGCTTTGTTACAGCATTATCTAACCATACATAATGTTTCCTGTTAATTATGTCCTAACAACTAATGGTACTTATTGAAACATAATCAGTAAGTTCAATAAAACACCATAAAAAACATTGGGGCATATTCAAATTAATAGAAAATACAGAATTGTTAACATGCCATTAACATATGATAGTTTTCAGGTTGATACATAGCCTGTTTATAAATATCATCTGATGGCTGTGTACGGTTCGTGTATTCACTGTACTACATTTTCTCGAAATTTTGCCTAGTTTATATCAGTCCTCACCTCCACACCTCCTCACTAAATTTTCGTAATTTTCCACCACTCCTTTCATAACGTGTGGAAGAGTTCTCAACGCTACTGCTAAATAATCGTAATCACGTTTTATTTCTTGCTTCGATTCAATACAAAATAGTGTTGCAAGATAATTAAAGTTATCGTACACTATATCTTGGATATTTGACTATGCACTGCCTTTCCAGCAATCATTTTTATCGCAAAAAAACATACACGACAAAAGAAATTACAAGGCGTATACTTAAGACACTTGTAAATCTGATCTGGTTATAAAATATTTCAAAGAAGAAGACAATATGTTTGTTTTTTCTTCAACAGAATGATATTTCTCAATAAAGTATAAACGACATTGTCAAGTTTTTAAACACTCCTAAAATGAGAAGGGAGATCCATACAATCTAATATAATCCCAATTAATTCAAATTCTGCTGCTTGTAACATTTTCCTAGCACTTTCTGAATTGTTTTGTAATTAAGTAGTAGAAAAAAAGTAAAAAATATACACTGGTAAAGGAATTCTCGTTTTGTTTAATCATTATTATGACTTTATTAAAATTAACATTTGTACTTACTATCGCAACCACAATGATTTCCATTAACTGTATTTAACAACTCATCATCTCCTGCATTGCTATTTTCATTATCATTAAGTATTTCCTCCTCAATTTTTACTTCCTCTATTAATATTTCCGATGTATCTGTTTCTATGTATGTCTCTTTAGTTATCTCCGCAATTTCATTGAGTTTTTGTTCATCATTGTTTTCCGACACTTCAACGTCAGGTTCCATCGTCCCATGAGCCACATCGTTATCTTCTCTGTCCGATAAGTCGGAAAATACGTTAGTTTTATCATCACATTCGATTTTCATAGAATGTCCTTCAATATTATTCATACCGTCTAAAGTCGCTAAAGCAGATTGTTTAGTCCCATGTTCACGCCTATGTATTTCCATGCTGTCTTCGTTCTTAAATTCTTTATTACAAATATCACAAGCATATACTTTTTCACCTTTGCAAGATTTACTATGGATATGTAAGTTCTCAGAGCGCTCAAAACGACAATTACAATTTGGACAACTATAAGGTCTCTCTTTCGAATGCATCACTAAATGTCGCTTCAAATGCACTTGGGAAGGTAATGTTTTGTTACAAGTATTACAAAAGTACTTTTTTCGTTTTTCGTGTGATAATTCATGACTCTGGAGAAGGTTCAATTTAGTGTAAGATCTATCGCATTGTTTACATTTGAATGGTTTAATGATATGCACTTTCTTGTGACAATTTAATCCTTCGAGTGTATAAAACACTTTAGAACACGTTTTACATTTGTAGATCGTCAAGTTGTTATCAACTACCTAAAACAAAAATTATTTTAAGAACGAATAATACAATTCTACTATCACCAATTTTTTGCTTTTGTGAGATGGAGTCGGTTAATTGGAGACAGCGAAATAGTTTCTTAGTAAAAACATGCTGTAGAAACTCTGATTCGTCGTTATTTTTAATGGAACACCCTGTATATCATTGCTTATTATAAATCCTCCCTTAATTTAAAATATTTTTTATTATACCACCTTACTGTTTAGGAAATATTAAACAAAAGGATGCAAATATAATAATCTTGTAACAGTAATACAAACGTAACGAATAATAGTGTAAGAAAAAGACATTTATAAAAGTGTTCAAATTTTGTCTGCTGCTCGTATGGCAGTGACCAAAGTTTTTGTAATTTAGAGTAGTAATAGGTACCTGGAATAAGAAAATATTTCCAGAAGATCCCATTATGATAATCTCGATTGTTTGAGTTGATAATACTATACAATAACATTTATGACAAAACTACTATAATAGTTTTATTATGCTAAAGTGGCGCTCCTCTTGAAAAGCGGTAAACCTCCGGAAGCCTCGACTTCGTATCGCCCCATATGTCTGCTCAATAGCCTGAGCAAATTGCTTGAAATACTGATGAAAAACAGGCTGGAAATCGAATTAGAAGAGAGAGGGGACCTGCATGAGCGACAGTTCGGTTTTCGAAAGCACAAGTCTACTATACAGGCGATCGAGGCGGTAGTACAGACCGCAAATGAATACAAAGGCAAATGGTGCGCTTTGATTACAATTGATGTAAGAAACGCCTTCAACACCGCGTGTCATAGGCAAATAATTGGCGAGCTGAGTAACAGAGGGGTGTCAAAGTACCTAGTCGCGTTTATAACGAGCTATCTAGAGGGTAGAACAATTTGGCTTGGTAAGGATGAGACAAGGGAGACAAGCGCGGGCGTTCCGCAGGGTTCGGTGTTGGGACCGACTCTGTGGAATGTCCTGTACGATGGCGTGTTGGACCTGGAGTTGACCGAGGATGCTATGTGCGTTGCCTTTGCGGACGACCTTGCACTGATAGTTGGAGCGGACAATGAATACATACTAATGGAGAATACAAACAGATGCCTGGAGCAAATAAATATATGGATGCGGGAACATGGACTGCAGCTGGCGCCAGAGAAGACCGAGGCTTTGCTAATGAGGGGAGAAGAAAAAGGAGTCACGTGGAATTTACATTGGATGGAGTGATTCTAAGACCAGCCAAGACCATAAAATATCTAGGTATCACGCTGGACGAACGGGGGTCTTTTGGAGCTCACGTGAGAAATGCCGTTGCCGTGGCAGAAAAGAAGGCTGCTAGACTGACTGCGCTCATGCCCAACATTAAGGGCCCAAGCAGCAGTAAGAGGGCAGTGCTGTGTAGCGCGATTCACAATGTGCTTCTTTATGGGGCCCCCATTTGGCAAAAAACGGTCGCTATACAGAAATACAAGAGTGTCCTGGGCAAAGCACAGAGAACTATGCTGATGCGAGTGGCGTCTTCTTACAGAACTGCACCTCTAGCTGGCCTACAAGTGATTACGGGGATAGCGCCAATACACCTGATGGTTAAGGAAAGAGCGTTCATCTATGATAAAAGACAGGAAGATCGTGGAGCAACCTTGGCCCAAGCCAGGAAGAGCATTATCGAGAACTGGCAGGCAGAATGGGACAGCGAGGCGGTAAAGGCCCAATGGACAAAGCGGCTAATAGCACAACTGGCTGCATGGTTGGCATGTAGGCACCGAAGGCTAGATTATTTTCTAACGCAAGCGCTGACAGGCCACGGCTGCTTCCGTGCGTACGCGAAACGTTTTAGTAAAGATACGACAGATGAATGCATTTACTGCGGCAACCTGGATACAGTTGAGCACACAATCTTTATATGCGAGAACTGGGCTGAAATTAAAGCGAAAGCATACAGGGAATTAGGTCGTACGATAACACCGGAGAACATGGTGCCGACTATGATGGAGTCCCCAAAGAAATGGGAAATTATAAACAAAATGATAAGAGATGTAATGTCGAGAAAAGAGTCTGAAGAGCTAGACAGACAAAGGACCAGCAGATAGTAGAAGAGAGTACGCACGTGGATGCCGGCAGTATCTGATGTCATATCACAAATAGTTCCAGATACTGCAGAGGGCATAGGTGGAGGTTTTAGTGGGTAGGCTGCTTGCAGAGAGTCCCACACTCCCAAGTCGCGATAGAACCTAAGCGCTTGGAGTGCGTAATGCATTTCCCCTCGGGGAAAAAAAAAAAATAGTTTTATTATATACTTGCAGTTTTGTTTCTTAGATTATAAATTTCTCATAGTGGTCCTAATTTAACAGCCGACTGTACACTAAGAAATTTGAAAAACGATAAATCACCAAACTTAACAAGAAAATATGAGAAAGCAAATCTAGCACCACAGATATACGTAGATAAACCACATATACGATATGATTCGCTGGTTTACTCATGAAACTGCATTACTGCAATTCTTTCCTTACCTCAATATAATCCATATTTTTATCGCCGGTCTTAGAATCAGGTTTACTACTATCACTTTCAGTTTTATCTAATGTTGAATTATCACCTGTCAAGTTGTCTATAACTTCAACATCACCTGTTGCACTTTCTTGATTCTCTAACCATTTTAGGTAGTTTTTTAGAAACAAATCCGTTTTCTCGCATTGTGTCTTGAATAAATACGCGTTCTTCAATTGTTCGTAACAGGATCGACATATTAACTTGGGGAGGCCATCCTCGCTATTGACCTAATGATGATAATAAGCAATAATAAGAATGAATTCGAAATTATGGACAAATACAGTATTTCGTTTACCTGAACGGAGGTACATGCCATTAGCATCACGTCTAAACGGGGATCTTCCTTGCCACTTTCAGGATCTCTGTAATACAGGGGTTTCATTTCCCAAGCTTCGCATTTACAGGTTCTACACATAGTTTTTAAATTTATTTCTATATGCTCCATTCTTATTCATTAATGTTTTATCAAATCGCCAAACTCTATACAGAGTTCACTATAACAACTATATCGCGATCATAGAATACACAGGAACCAAGAACACATGATACAGGAACCCACAGATAAACAATATATTATAAACTGTTATAAACAAATATAGAACAGTAGAGAATATAAAATCAAAAATATAAAATCAAAAGTATAGAATGTTTATTGTAAATAACTCCACCCAGCTCCATCTCCCGGGAATCAAGAATTCAAGGCGGTAAAATTCAAATCAATCGAATTGTGTCGCCCTGTTCATTTGGGATAGCTAAATAGTTTCCTCAGCATGATAAACTGATTACGGAACGCTAATTCAGTACTGTCAGGACTTTCAGCAGATTTCGGAATGCACCCTAAGTCCGCTAGCTCTAGGGCAAGGGGCGTACAAAATAGCACCGCACTCCACCAATAACTGAGCATCCCTTACATTATAGGTCAGTTTCTGACATGGATGTTTTGACGAACCATTATCGTCTAAGATTTGATCAAAAAATATTTTTTCTGTTAATAGAGAACCTATGTACTTTGTAATTATTCTTAACTTTTAATTCCTGATTTATTTCCACTTCTAGGTCAATAAAACTACAAATAATTAAATACCAATTTATTCCATAACATATAATAATATGTTTTCGTTAAATAACTTCTTCAGTGGAAATCATGAGAGATAATCATGAGAAAAAGCCATTTCTTTTATTCCCGGACGAAAAAATATATTTTTTCACCTAGAAATCGGGGAAGAAAGAAGCACGATTACAGTGTTCTCCCAAAACGCGGCGTTTACGTGAACTATAACGGGTGACGTATGAAGCCTTGTTTATGTTATCGAAATCAATGGCTTGACTACTTGACGATTTCTTCTTACTTAAAAAAATGGTTCAGTGCCATGAGCAGAGATGTACCTTTGGCAGAGAAGACTACAGGATATTGTTGTTCTGATCATTTTGATGTAAAGATACAAGTACCTAACCTATACGAGTAGTATGGTATTAAAATTTGTGATATTCTACAAGTACATACTTTACAATAATGTATTATGATGCATGTACACAAAGTACTAATTCTACGTATTAATGGTTAAAAATGGAGCTTACATTTGTGTTATCATATTAGTAATGTCATAACCCTATAATCTGACATACAGGTTTTCTACGTCAGCTTAGTCATGTGTTGTTATTTAACGATCTGTTATTTTGCAACTGTTGTATACTCATAACAGTGTGCAACTGTTGCTTCTACAAAAATAACAGGTTGAAGAAAAATAATAGCCCAACTTTCCGTTGCTGCTATGATGAGTCATCGATTAACAACGAGAATTAACAGCTTCGTTTCGTCCTTCAAACTAATATTCTTCAAAGTTCAAAGCGATTTTTTATCGATATAAAAAGACTAAACAAGAGGTTTGTTCCTACAACGTTGGAAATAGGTCGGTGATCGAATAGCACAAGCGTAATATAAGAAGTGCGTTCCAACAACTTCGAACTAAAGATCACGTACGGCAGATCAAACGTTCCAACAAATTTTCTGTGATTTGCCGACAGTTTGCCGGCTATCAGAACGATTTGAAGATTTTTCTCAAATCGACGTAGTACAATTGCAACGCATGCGCCTTGTCATCACAGAGTAGGTATAGTTGGTAGTCTGTGTTGTCAACCGTTCCAACAAGTACTTTTGAATCGCCTAATCCGAAACTTGGCTGCAACGCAGTAGAGCGATACATAGTTGCCAATATTTTGTTGGAACAAAGGACTAGAGGAACAGATAAATTATAACTATTAAAAATAAATAATATTTCAAAAATCTAAGAAAATAAGATAGATTATACTACATTTTTAAATTCTTATAAATTTCTATTTTGATTTAAAAACAAAATTTGCGTAACTTTTTTGGAACTGGATATACGGATTTCTACGGTCAGAAATTAGACGTCCATTTTTTGGAGAACATTCTTTCATTCTTTTTGATTCTCGGATTGTATTTCCGGCAATTAATATATGATAACTGAATATTTTATCAAAAGGACCTCATTATGCGTAAAAATATCGGAAATAACAGTTATCTGTTATTTTTAACTGTTATTTTTTTATAACAGAAACAGTTGCAACTGTTATTTAGAAATAACAGGTGGGACTGTGGGTGGGACCCAAGACCCAACACTACGTCACGTCAGCTTGCGTTTGGATCACGTGACTTCCTCGGGCATATTTCAACTCAAAAAATCTCGAGAACCACAAGTCTTTGAAAAAAAAAATTCTGTTTCATTTACCGGCGATCTCAATTCTTTATAAAATGTTTAATTCCTGTTAACTTTTGAGAAATCTAGGTTGTCTATTCGCGTAACCAAAAGAAATTGCGATATTTATGATTGACGAAAATTTATCAGAAAAACATAGCAAGCTAAATATCTCAAAAACAGTCATTTTTTTTCATATGAGTACCACGCTTACCACACAGTGCCTTTTTTGTTTCATGTATATTCAAAATAAATGAAAGTTGCTTACCATGTAGAGGAAATGCGACATTCTGTAGACGGCATTATTTTAGATTTTTAGATCTTCAGCAAATTGAAAAAAAGTTCAGTTATCTCATCAATTAATTTTCGCGCACTACGGGTGTACATTTGGTTTGTGCCATTGCAATTTTATGTGATTTTATAGAACTAACGTTTCAAGTGGCATTTGATTTTATTCAAAAATAAAAAAATACCGCGTGGGACAGCTACGAAATCTTAAGTTTTTCAAATATGTTATTGATTTTATAAAAAATGCAATTAATAAAAAATACAGCTATTAAGTTTTTAATATGTTATTAGAAAAAAGCCCATTGCTGTGGCTGGAATTGAAGTCATTGGTAAAACAATTTGTTGCAAAAAGAAAGTGCAGAATTCTGATTTGTTACAATATTTAGATTTTAAGATAATGAAAAACAATTTTTGACCTTTGGTTACCACAGTCTGATATTACATTCATGTCTTCTGAAACCTGTGGAAAATGTCAAACAAGTTAGATATCATACTATTTGGTGCTACTGGATTTACTGGTAAACGTACAATTCCTAAACTGCATAAGATAATTACATCTGAAAGATTATCTTTAACATGGGGAATAGCGGGACGCTCAGAACAAAAACTAAAGCATACTTTAAAAGAAATTGAAGAGAATAATGGTTCAATTTGTTTTATAAATATGTACTCTAATAAATATCTGAAGTTATCGTTTTTAGGGGGAAACTTAAGTCATATACCTATTATTGTTGCTGATGTGAATGATTCAGAATCTTTAGTTAAGATGGCTTCGAAAGCAAAAGTTGTTATTAATATGATCGGACCTTATAGATTCTATGGAGAACCAATTGTTAAAGCATGTCTCGCGACATCAACTCATTATCTAGATGTTACTGGCGAACCTGAATTCATGGAAAAGATACAATTATATTATCATGAAGAAGCATTCAAGAAACAAATTTATTTGATTAGTTCTTGTGGAATGGATAGTATACCCTGCGATATGGGTGCTATCTTTATGATGAAGAATTTCAAGGGTATAATAAATATTAGATTATAGTCTAGTTGAAAATATATGAAAAGTAAATTTTAAGGTACTTTAAATTCTATTGAAGCTTTCATTCATATGACTGAAGAAGGAGGTTCACATCCAGGGCCAACACTTAATTATGCTACATGGGCGTCAGCAGTTCATGGTTTAGCAAATTATGAAAAGTTAACAGAAATTCGTTCAAAATTATTCTTAAACAGATTGCCTCGTTACAAACCTAATTTAAAGCTAAAGTAAGTATATGCCAGTTAAGAGATAATAAGTGATTACATATGAAATTGTAAAATGTATGGATTTAGAACAATATAAAAATACATGCAGGGTGATTGGTGCGAATGGCCTATGAAAAGTATTATGCAAACGGAACAGAATTTTAGAACAAAATTTTGCAGTTGGATATAGTTGAATATGAACTATCACGTGAAAATATTTTTGAATAAATATCACTACCGGTTAACCGGAAGTGGGTATCAACTTCGATTTTTTAAATAGCATGCTATAAAATAAATTACAAATTAAGCTTCTGTGATAAATTTTACACATGTTTCATGTATCATACTATATCTAAATACCATTCCTTCTGAGTTATTCGCAATTAAAGAAAAAAAGTGACAGATACCGATCTTACTTTATAGTGATATTACGTCACTTAGGAGTAAACGAGACGAATGAAATTTTGCATATGCACAGCTGATATTGAGTAATTACATTACACAACATTTGAAGTTCTCTGTAACATTATACAGGGTGTTTAAAAACTTATTTGTTTATAACTAAGTTATTTATTATTCTCATTCAACAAACGATTCTCTTTTAATCTGTATTAGGTGTTCCTATACCTAAAATGAAAGATAAATAAGTTATAACGATTTAATTAACTTCCGTACCTAAAATGCTCATCTATATCAATTTATCGAAGCAAGGCTGCTGAGCTCATTTGTTTTACATATTTACTTGCCACTTATTTTGACGTCTGTCATTTACTTAATCGTATTTTTGCAAATTCTTCCCATTGAATTATCGGAATAAGGGATGCTTTAGGCAAATAACACCAAATGCTATCCGAAGAGCAACAATTATAGGAATACGTCTCCGAATATAGAATGCCTCAATAGAAACGGTTGCCATATCGAAACATTTAGATAACTTATGTATTTATATTATCATTATTGTTGTTCTTATAATTTTTCTGATGTACCTTTTATGTTATCTTTTTTACTATTTTAATTTTACCTAATTTTTTATTACAAATTATTTAGACCTTTGATGTAAATTTACTTTATGTTGATTATTCAAATACCGTTTGTTGGGAGTATCTAGAAGAATAAATTCTTAGATGAATCTAAATTTTTTACTGATATTGTTCTTCACCACTGTTCTGAGAAATTCTTAGAAATTTTTGCTGATCATTGGTTGTAAATATTAGCATCTTTCACTAAACGTTGGATTCTCACCACTGTTTGCATAAGACTTTTAATAGGCCATTTTCACCAATCAGCCTGTATAAGTAACTTAAGTGCAAGGTGCTTATTAAAGCGATTGTGATAGTAAGTCCTGCAGTGAAGTAGGTACAGCGGTGGCCATATAATTAAGAACAGCATTAAATTATTAAGTACCTACATTCAAGATACATGATTTTTATTTGTGTTTTTTATAAGTCTATGAATTCTCTTTAAAACACATGTGCAGAGCAGGTGTTGGTCAATCTCCGATGTCTCGGAACGAAACAAACGGTTACAGTTCGCCGAATCAGCATTGACAAATAATTAAGAACGATGTGTATATCAAATAGTTGTCGCTTTGCCGTGTTACTGTGTATATCGAGAACTTATTATTTATATAATATATAAGTATATATAATATTTCCAATTATTTTAATATGGAATAAACATGAGAAAAAGCAAAAGTTGGGATCCTACCATTAGAAAATGTATCCTTAAGTTATACGACAGAAAATGGTCATATAAAAATAGCAGAGCATTTGCTGTGTTCAAAAACAATGGTATTCATGCTATCAACCACTATAAGTTATATAATACTATACAAAATATAAAAGGAAAACAGAGACCCAGAAAAACCACTACTACTAGAATCTGGTTCTGGGATGTCAACAAGAACTATTAGACGTCGTTTATATGAAGCGCAATTGTTCAGAAGAGTAGCGCGCAAGAAATCTTTGGTTAACAATTTGCAACAATTCGTAGAGAATGGACCAATGGAAACATGCACTCTGGTCCGACGAAATCAAAATTAATCGATTAGGATCTGATGGCATGCAATACGTACGTAGTCCACCATGCAAGGAATTCGATCCGAGGTATACTGAAATAATTCTGAAGACCTCTGGACGTGGTCCCATAATGGTTTGGGATTGCATGTCCTGGCACGGAGTTGGTCCAATTTACAGAATTCAAGGCATTATGGACCAGCACATCTATATGAACATTTTAGAAACCGTGATGCTGCCTTATGCGGAGGAGAATTTGCCGGTTGTTTGGAAATTCCAACACGAAATTCCAAAGCACGCCGCGTGTACAGTAAAAAATTGGCTATATCAGAATGCAATCATAGTTCAGACCTGGCCCTCGTGCAGTCCGGAGCTGAAACCTACCGAAAATTTATGGAACGATGTCAAAAGTATTGTGGGACAAAAAGACATAAGAAATTTAGATAGTCTGTTTGAGCAAGTAGTGCTAGCATGGCAGAGTATTCCCCAAGAACGTTGTGCCAGTCTCGTTGAATCTATGGGTCGGAGATGTGCCGAAGTTTTGTAAAATTCCCACAAAATATTAACAATTAGGTGTAACAGTGATTGTTTTTAGGATATATGATACAGTTTTTAAATACACTATCCATCAGCATGAATTGTTCTGTTTCTATATAAAATGTAATCTATGGAATACATTAAATATTTTGTTTTGTTTGTATTTCTACGTCAATAAAATATTTGAATATATATACTGCTTAATTATTTCATGTATCACCAGTAAATATGAAAAATATCCCAACAATCTACCGTTCTTAATTATATGGCCACCACTGTATATTTATTAGTCTATGAACTAGTTGGAATTCTTATATATTGTTAAAGTGTAAAGAAACATGTAGCAGCAGCACCAGGAATTTGTATTTGAACGATTTGCAAAGATTCACAAGAATGTGAAGACATTACAAATGAGAACAGAAATATATTTTGATTGAAAACCAGGACCAAGGACACTGCGAACACAATGCGATTAAAATGAGATGGTTATAATTGGGATAAGAGAAAAAGGTATTCTGTTGATGAAATAGTCTCAGGTCATAATTTATGCTAAAATGGATCGATATATTTACTACATTTAACTGTCGATTTTATTTGATGCAGGGAAACTTAATTCCATGTCTTAACGAAACTTTGGTTGAATTTCATTCTGAAACAATTAATAAGGAAATTATAGAAGTTTTTAATAAATGTCGATATTTACTGCGTTTATTGTTGTGTTTCTAAGTCTTTCGTTTTTCGCTGTTATTTATGAGTTGCTAGATAATTTTTACCATAGCATCTCCACATAGAGATTGAAAGTATGTTGTTAGTTGCAGCGACTTCTTAAGTTGTATTGTTAGTCTGACTAGCACCGCAACTCTTGCTGTGTAAATTGTGTGTGCTAAATGTGTTCATTAACCTTGTTATTACAGCACTATTTTATAATGCTGTGCGAATGGTAGATCGATAGGTAGGACTCAATGTAATTAGATACAAGTACATAAATAAATACCAGATTTGTTTAATAAAAAATACATTTATTTTATATTTGGAAGTAAAGTATACTAGCAAGTATACAGGATTAAACATAACATAAAGAAAAGAAATAAATTATATGTTTACGAGGGCATTTAAGCAAACCAGGAGCACTAATAGAAATTTAAATTTTATTATTGTTACTTAGCGCTACTCCTAGATTGCGAGAAAAAAATGATAAAGTATAAAATTTGGAACATTTCGAAACTGTTTGCCACTTTTATACTAGATGTCACTAGCATTGGATAACCCACAATCATAGGCAACCAGTTCAGCATAAGAACTTTATTCGGTAATATAGGGTGTTACGAAAAAGCAGATCAATCCGTTAGTCATATATTCTTTGGACTTAAATAATACGACTTTGCTTATATCACTTTCTATTTCAGCGCCTTTTTTCAGATATACAAGGCGTTGAAGTTATTTTTTTTAAGTATATTTATTAATATTTCGGATATATTTTGAGATATCTTATTCAAACTTGGTACATATTTTACTTTTATCTAAGCACACCTTTTATATAATTTCTAGCAAAAAAAGCTTAAAGATCTAATAGGAAAAGTAGGGGGTGTGCTCATTAATTTCATTAATTTTTTTGAAATTTTTTAATCATTAAATGGAGGAAACTAAAAATGGAAAAATATAACACTTGTGCAACAACATTTGTCTAAAATATTTAATTAAGTATAACTTTTCGAACTAAAAAATTGCAGCCATTATTTGATACTTTTGTTACAAGCTGTGTACTGTTCAACTCGTAGGCCGTCTGTAAGTAGTAATCCAATGGTCGGTGTTCTGTTAATTACGAACGAAATTAACTTCTGTCGCACGTTTGTAATTGGTACAACTGGCAAACTACAACAGTTAGAATAGTGCTGTTGACAACTCGTTTGTGTTACAAATGCCATGCTTTATAAAAAAGTTCCCACATTCTTTTTTATATATTGTCTCGTTAGTTAGCAACGTGTGATTAAACAAAGCACTGATCATAGGGCTACAGTTGGTATTGTATATTATACATACTCAAAGAATATCTTTATCATTAAAATAAATTATACCTGTATCTACAACAACAAAAAACTATCCAAAACTAAATTTATGAAGATGAAAGTGAACGCATTCGAAACATACTCTTAACTGAAACGATAATAATACGGAATTATATCATTGAAATATAGGCTATTGCTATAAGCTATTATTATACAGAATAGAATAGAACACTAAACACTTCAACCCACTAAACACCAAACAAGTTTTGGTGTTTAGTAGGTTGAAGTGTTTAGTGTTATACTTCTGCACCAAAAGATCCAGTGAAGAACTTCCAGAAAGCCATTCATCCAATTACTTCTATATACTGTTTATTCCTCATTTGTTTTTAAAGAGCAAATGATATTTGCATTACAATATACAGTTTACGAAAATTCATTCAAAATTAGGTTTTAGTTTTAACAGATTCTTATGCTTTGCGCCATCTAATTTCGAATATACCCTGTAAAAATGCAACGTTTTCTAATCAAGTCTAAATTATTGACATATAGAGCCGGAAGTGTTTCCTTAATGAAATTTCTATTAGTAAAAAACATAAGAACTGAAAAATACACTTGAACAAAATAATGATTTTCTAATTGAAGTCAGAGCAGAAATACAATTCTAATTGAAGTCAGAGCAGAAGTACAATTCCCAGGGACAGCAAAAGTGTTCATCTGCACTTGAGCGACACGAGCTATGAAACAATCCTGGTTAATTCGATTCCAATGTGCACCTGGATCATTTTCTATTTACTATTGCATCAATACCTTCATTTACGAATTGTTTCAGAAAAACAGTATCTAAGAACAAAATCACAGGAAATTGGTGTTTACCCTTTCCAGGAGCTGATAGATCTGTTATGCTCAGAACTCAGAGATTTTTTTTTGAACAGTACAATCAACGACCGGTGCAAGTACAATGTTATTACGATTTCGAAAAGTATTATAATGCTATGCTTACAATCGCTATGGGAAGCATTTTTATGAGCATGTGTAAATATGAATGGACACGCTCATTACTATTGAAAGTAAGTTAACTTTATTAATAAATTATGCGTTTCATAAAAATAATTATTATAGTATCCAAGGCTATTTTCACTTGGGTCGTTTACTCTAGGAGGACCTAGCGAAGAAAAACAGAAAACATCTCTATACAATTTATATTTAGAAGGTGAAGGTTGGAGTGAGAAGTTATCAGAACCAACTGAACAATTTAAATCACCACCAAATAAAACAATCTCGGTTAAAGTTACTACAAGGAATCCTGCATATGGAGCTACTTGCACTGCTGCAGTATTATCAGCTATCATGATTTTAACAGAAAGTGATAAAATGCCGAACGGGTGCGCCACTGACTGTCATTTTATTTACACTCATTTATTAAATCGAATGTGTTTCAGAGGTGGATGTTATACTCCAGGTGTTGCCTTCGGAAACACATCTTTAATACAGAAGCTGGATAAATATGGAATGAAATTTGAAATAAGATCTAAACTTTAAAGTAATTTCGCTATTTCTTCATAATTATTTAAGATTGGTGCTAGTAGGTTACTAAGAATTTGCGATTATAATGAGAATCATTGTATAAATATACTGTAATTATATTTTTTGCTTTTTGCCATTTTTTTCGCGCAAATTTTATCCTCGTAACAACTTCCTCACTTGTTAAATAAATATGCTATTTTGCACATATACATATGTATATTTATAGAAAAAAAAAAACAATTTGTGCGGGAGCAAGATGGTTTCAATACAGAGGTAAGTAACAGAAGTACAAGTTTCAACGGTTAGAGTGTTTTCTTCTGGCTATATTGGTGGCTTATAATTAATGATTAGTAATAGCTAATTACAAAACAAACTGTTGTGCGGTGGAAGACATAAACATTCGTTAATTTTTATCAACGTTTTAAAATTCCTTCCGGTTTTCTCGTTTCCATCGGTTCTTTTGATTCGATGACTACTTCTGGTACAGTTGGTGCTTTTGGTTTCTTCGGTTGTGGTAGTCCATATTCATTTATGTAGTTTATATGCCATCTTTCGTCAGCATCTGTTCCGCAACATTCTTTCATGGTTTTCCTGCGTGGAGACTTCGAAGCACGTTTGACATTTCCACGTTTTCCCAAACCACAACACCTTAAGAGGGATATACACATATTGATTTCAGGTATGAAAAAAAACAAGAATTTATAATGAAACATTGCAAGACAATTAAAATGACATTAAATAGTGACGTTTAAAACGGTTCCAAACCACGAAAAAATGGTTACGTACAAACTTACCGATTGAGTTGAAAAGTTACCAACACGTTCTGAACTATCCCTATATCATATCCCTATTTCGTTTATAGACAATGGTCGTGTTCAGTTAGTACATCGGTAAGTCACCGGTAGGTACACCTTAGTGAAGTAGTGAACTGAATACCTACACTGTACGTATTGTGCCATTGAGATAGAATAAGTAGGGAGACGCTATCACATGGCTAAAACGGCGCAGGTCGGCCATATTGGTACACCATTTTACGTCAAATACGTAGATTCTAGTGTATATGTCATGTATGGTTGTATTATTTGATTATTTCAGTTCTTACAGTTATATGATATAGCAAACTACTACAAGACATAATGGTTTCTTGTGCTCTACCTAGCTGCAGAGTAGAAACAGCGTTAACAAGAAGAATTAATCGAAAACAACATTTCATAGGTCAGTGTTTGACATAAAAACAATGTGCAGGGCCGTAATTGGAAAATTTCAATTGGTGCGCCTGTATGTAGGTACATAAATAAACTATTACATATTGAGCGTTTATATTGTCAAATTATGACATTTATGGGCCTTGGGCCTAATAGGCGTGGGATGACGTAATTAATTTTAAATAAAACCATCTGTTAAGTGTAGGCTTAAGATTATACTTAGAATTTTCAGTAGTCCGTCTATATATAGTTGTAATCACGAAAGATGATCCCTGCGTCACTTACATAGAACTCAATCAACGACACTCAAAGATAATTTTCATATCCAAATATCTATTTGTATGACAAGGACAGCCTGAATGACAGTTTGTATTTCGAAACTTTGCCTAGCACAGACGTACGGCTCGTGCAATTCACTTAAATAAGACAGAGACGAGATTAGTTCGTTGTCTGCGCTTAAGCTATATATTTCCGCTTATTCACTTAAAAATTTGACATACATTTGACAATGCATCTCCGTAGGCACTTGATGGAACTGTCATTGATTTCGTCCTTACAAATACGTATTCCTTTAACAATTTTTTGAAATAATTTTTTTAAACTATAATGGCAATACATAGTAGAACAAGTACGGTAGGTACAATTGCAACAACTTGTTTTAAATTTTGACGGTCTGTCAATAAGTCCCCACGCACTTAACCCAAAAATGAAAAATGTCATAGCTGCCATGTTTATTTTGATATTTACAGTATTTAACATGACGCCGAAGTACTGATTTGATTCATACAAATCTAATTGATAACGCAGGGATCATCTTTCGTGATTACAACTGTATATGCGTTTATATAATACAATGTTATTGTACTACGGTTCTACCCAGCAGGTAGTAAGCTGCCCTGCGGCTATTTAGAATAAAGTATTGAGCGCAGGGTATTTCTCTATCTAGCCGTGTCCGAATATCTTTGCAGCTCACTGTACAAATCATGTACCTATGGTCGGTGCTCGGCTTAGTCACAATCAAAGTTAGCTCGAGAACTTGAAAACCATAACAACTAGAATAGTGCTCTCCTCGAAATTTTGCAGAAAATTTTATGCTCTACAAAAAGGTCTTACAAGTTTTCTTGATATCTTATACGGTTAAAGCTGGATTCGCAAGAAAAAGGGAAAATATCGCAAAAACAACCCTATTTGTCCCTTTCTTTGCAGACATAGGCTTAACGACAAAAGATATCAACAAACTTGTAAGACTTTTTTTGTAGAGCATGAAATCTTCTTGAAAAAAGTCTGCGAGAACACTATTCTAACTGTTATAGTTTTTAAATTATCGGATTAATTCTGTTCGTGATTAAGCCGAGTCCCGACTGTAGGTGCAAGATTTGTACTGTATACTCGTAAATAGTCGTTTATAATAATCGTACATAAAAGAGTTTATTTTACATTTATGCTCTTTAATGTACGTAAGTTTGCTAAGAAATATTACATATTTAAGAGCAACTACTATTTATTAAGAAATATGTAAGTACAGTTTATTTATATCTGTGCAATATGAACAAGCAACACTTATATCCTTATATCATTTGACTCACTTTTGGTTCTAACTATACATACACAATGTACACTCGCTTGCAATAAAATTGCGTACCCTTTATGATACCTAGTATGTGATTTGGATGAAATCTGTCATCTATAATTTCTAATTAGAGGTACCTACTTCCTTTTCTTGGCCGTAGTGTTTATAAATATTGCGTGGAAGGTTTCGTTATCTGACGAAGGGAAAATAAAGTTACCGAAAGCTTAAATGTGTTTTTAACTCGTCCAAAATCTCATAGTTAGGCTAGGCCGCTATGACAACGAAACCTTCCACGCAACATCTATAATTTGTCACATTTTGTTACTAGATAGGTGTCAATCTATCCCTGCGCTATAAACATGTATTATACTCTCAAATTGACATTTTTAACCTCATTTTGAAAAGTACATTTCAATACATCTAAAAAAGATGGAAATTGGTATAGGACTTGTACGCAGATTTATTGCAAGCGACTGCAAGTACATACATATACAATAAGGTCTTTCACGAAACTCGGCGTTAGTTAGAAAGTTTACGGAATCTACTTTTAGTACAATTCTGAAATTTTGACAGTTGAATTTGTGGTTTGTGGTATAAGTTCTACTGTTTTAAGGGTCTATTTTCACATCTAGCGAGCACATCCTATACTAACATCGGCTGTCATTACAAATAAATTGGATAACAGAGGGAGCTAATAGTACCAGTTGTCGATCATACTGCGAGATGAAAGACAGCAATATACAAAATAAGATAGCAAGATCGTGACATAGAGACATGTCGTGAAAGGAGTATAAGCACGTAGAAAGGAATATAAAGTAAATTCGAATTGCAGTAATTGCGGTGATGATGTGCCCCTCTTTTAGAAAGGTGCCAAACCATTTGGAACGTCTACAGTTATCTGTTTTACTACCGGATACGTTTCTTGCAATACTCTTTTTTATTTAGCATTATATTTCTTTTTATAATGTACACCATGCTTATTCCCGTTCATATTTAGTGGACGAATAAGTTTATAACTCTTGAAATACTTTACTTTAAAAAATAAAAAAAAATTCTTTTTTATTAAACACGTAATTTTTGTCACTTACTATTCGTCCACCAATTTATAATTAAATGTTAATATTCCAGTAATAATTTCTTGTTTATAATCATTCTTCACAAAAATTATTGCAAGTAAAAATAACGCAATTTCAAATTTCCCACCAACAACTGATAATAGCCCCTTAAAATATTTTCAACCAAATCTGACTTCCGGTTACCGGAAGTAAATAGCAACTTTGTTATTTTAAAGATAACTTTTTTCAATGCAGTCGATTCTACGCATTATTTAAATTTATATATTTGCAAATATTTTGTGTTAGGGTTTCCTATACCTAAATTCAACTGTTTCGAAGATATTTACAAATTTCCTTAAAATTTCTTTCTTCAAGAAAAATTAATATTGTAAAGCCCTTTGAAGCGTAAGATACCAAACTTCTGCAAACGAAAGTAAAGGGTCATAGATAATGACAACTGTTATAACTTTCAACAAAATTTATACAGAGTGTGCATAAATTATACACATTTGTTCACCTCAGAGCGGGCCATGGGAAGTTACACTAGACGCATAGAATGCAGTGCGATGTGGCAACGCGTAGGCATGCGCCACGCAAGATCGCTCGTCGATCATGACATCACGAGTCATTTAGTGTTCGTCTATGCATTCGTAAAGGTGGTTATCATGTCAGTTTATACAACCGCAGAGAAGGTACAAATCATTTCGTGGTATTTTGCAGATTTATTTACTTTTATCTTTTAAGAATCGTTTTTATTTTATTATTACTTAGAATTACTTTTCCGTTTGCGTAGCAGCTATGAATACAAAAATAATAATTCTTTGGAGATATAACTACTATCGTTTCTAACGAAATCTGAACATATGGGCAAATTACGCATACAGAACGGATATGCGCTACCGACCATACTTTTGCTCGATTTAAATTCAACTGAATTGTGTATGCATGAGTGTCGACGCCAGACGCAAGCTACAACGCGAAGGGGGGAATACGCTGTTGCAATTCACACTGCTATGGCCCGCTCTGAGGTGAACTAATGTGTATAGCAATCAATTCAGATATCTTCAAACTTTAAAAATTCTTTTTTTTTTCAAATGGCACATAGTAGTTTTTATTGCGGCACTTACTTCAGCAAGAAATTCTACATCGATTCATATTTAAGGTCTCATATATCTATCTTTATTAATTTTTGAGTTATTAGCGATTATTGGTTGCAACTACGGAAAGTATACAAATATCTGTTATTTTTTCTCGTAGTTAGCTATGGAAATAAAATATTTTGATGAGTTGTCAAATGAGTGACAGTTTTGTTGCTTTGCATTTACACCGAATTTCACTTGGTCCCAGTTAGCCACACGTTAATGTCATTCCATTTTCTCGTAAATAATGTATAAGTTATTATAAAAAGAAGAGAAACTATTCATGTAATTTATGTACTTATATTCTACATGTTTAGTGTAAATGTTGTAGGGTAGAATCAAGAACAACCATTTAATTAAAATTATTATTAATACAAAATCTATCACCTGTCATACACATAATACATACAGTGATTTACTTTTCAAAAAAAATTGTTATATGTGGATTTTCTGTTATACAATGATGTAAATTACTTCCATTGATCAAACCCTCTCGTATAAATTTCGATTCATCCAATGAAATAGACAATAGGTGCAATAGGCAAAGTGCTTTTCAACTCAACTAAGCGTAAAGCACACAGCAAGTTACTTCTAAGAAATAGAATACTAATTTAGTTGAATGTATAGATAAGCACAAAAAAAAATGTGTAAAAAGAAACCTGCTAGGCATGCATCAACTACCTCAGTAAAGAAAAGTTTTCGAAAATTATTTGTAAATAAACAAGAGTATTGGGGCAATATGTTCAGGCAAATCATTATATGAAGCATACATTTCGTAAGAACGATACGAAGACTGGTATAGTATGCAATTTATATCGTTGTTGGTTTAAGTAACAATCCTTTTATCAGTACAAAGTAAATTAAGTTAAACAGCAACAGTTACATGTGGAAACGTTGTAGCTGACCTTGTATCTTAACTACGTCATGTTTTATGTCTTTTTCATGCCTTAACTTTAATATTTGTTTCTGGCTATATTGATGACCTTATTTAAAAATTAAAAAAAAATACATGTGACTTTTCGATACATTAACAAAAACAATTTATTATAATATTCAACTTATGATTCGTAAATATGAATTTTGACGATTTAGCATTTCATCACACATAAGCAGTTTTACAAGTAGATACCATTAATGACAGTACATTTGATATTTATCAAAATAAGAGTGTAATGCAATTTCGAGTGTCATATAGTAGGTAGTTGAATACTATTTACTGTTGGTATCTGTAATTTTATAAAGTAAATGTTTGCAAAAACGTACGCACTTAAATATTTTTAAGCAATCACAAAATTTTGTTGAGTCACGGTAGAAGTATTACGAAAGAGAAAAGATGTGGTACTTGTCAGTGACGGAACCCAATAAGTAACAATTTGTAACCAATGTTACAATACGACCGAAGTTCATGTTGTAACGTTTTTGTGCCGTACCTAATTATAGTCAATATGGTAACTCACGTCATACTAAACCCTGATTGTTACTATAATATAACTATCAAATAAATATCACTAATAATCAATGCTATTTTAGTTACAGACGAGTTGCATTTCTAATTTCCGTTGCAGTAACATGTGACGGTACCGTGTCTTCAACGTTTTACTACGGGTTCAGAAAAAAAAGTGTTAAGTATACGTGATACTGCTTTGACCAAATTTAAGCAATCAAAGAAACGTGAAGATTGGGATTACTATAAGCAATTGCGTAATTATACAACTTCGGCTATTAGACGTGAGAGGAGAACCTACCTCCAACATCTTGTTGTTTGTCACGGCGCGAGCAGGATCTGGAGAAATAATATTTTTTCTTTTAATGACAAATTTTGCTCTTTACCGGAACATTTAGCGAATATAGAACAATTCAACAAGTACTTCCTTTCTAGTATTCCTGCTAACTTCATTGATACAATAACTGGCCTCCGAAATTTTTATAATTCAAATATTCGTATAAACGTATCTAATTTCTTGGAGTTTCGCTCTGTCCCGGTTGACCTCATTAATAGCCTAATTTTTAAAATAGACTCGGCTTCTTACGGTAGCGATAACATAAACGCTGTAGTGATTAAATTTTGCATTCCTGAGATATCTGATGTTATTTGCCATATTATCAACTTTTGCATCAATGAATCCCCTATTCAGTGGAAGCACGCTTTAATGACACCCATTCCAAAAAAGAGATCTCCCACTGAGTTTAAGGACATTAGACCGATTAGTATACTACCGGCACTATCAAAAATGTTTGAAAAGATAATTGAACATCTCGAGATCAATAATCTGCTACCACAATTTCAATCTGGTTTTAGACCAGGATATAGTTGCGAAACCGCATTATTGAAAATTACAGATGACATTGTGCGTGCAAATGACATGGGTAAGGTGACTATACTAGTTGCGCTTGATTTTTCCAGGGCTTTCGACACAATTGATCACTCAATAATGTTGTCTATTATGCATTACATTGGATTAACTGATAAAGCGTGTTTATTAATAAAAAATTACTTATCTCACCGTACACAGTCTGAGAGGCTGTCCGGTGATACGTCTTCGCCCTTGGTTGTTGGGAGTGGGGTACCGCAAGGTTCCATTTTGGGTTCTCTCTTGTTTTCGGTTTATATATCAAGATTTTGTAATTTTTTGAAGTACTGTTCTGTTCATTTCTATGCTGACGATGCTCAGATGTATATCTCCTGTTATCCCTCAGATATTGCCAGAGTATGTGCAGAAATAAACGAAGATCTTAGTTCTCTGTCGCGGCAGGCAAAACAGCATTCCTTGTTACTTAACCCCGATAAATCAGTAGTCATTGTGTTTGGCAAGAAAAATGATCGTAGCAGAGTGCTAAACAACATCATAATTCAATTAGATGGTTGCACGCTGCCATTATCGGAAAGCATTAAAAATTTAGGAGTTACACTACACTGGTCTTTGAAATTTAAGCAACACGTCTCAAATATAATAAAGCAATGTTACTCTAACATGAGAATTATTTATTCTAATCGTTATTTATTTGACAAAAAAACTAAAATTATGCTGTGCAATTCTTTAATATTGAGTAAATTTAACTATTGCTGTTCCGTGTATGGGCCGTTTTTGGATCTGGTGGACAGAAATAGAATTCAGGGAGTACAAAATTCATGTCTGAGGCTTATCTTTGGGATAAGGAAATATCAACACATTTCCTTTAAGTTGGACGAGATCCGTTGGTTAAACATGGAGAACCGAAGGAGGTTACATGCCTTCTCTTTATTTTGTAAAATCTTAACGTACAAGAGGCCGGGTTACTTGCATGAAAAACTATCTTTCAGAACTGATGTTCATTACTTGAACCTGAGGTTCAGAGGTCTATTAACCCCGCCACTCCATTCTTCACAGCATATTAAGAAATGTTTAACCTATACCATTACACAAGCTTATAATCAATGCTACAATGACTATGAGTTTGCTAATATCAGGATTTTTAAGGCTACTATTTTTCTTAAGTTATTTGGGCAGCAGTGCACCGGCGGATGCAGTCGGCCTTAGCTTCTTCCTTCTTTTCCTTTCTTCTTTCTTTCCTCTTTTTTGTATCGGCCAATGTTTGTTGAATATCTTTGTACGTCTATGGATTTTCTTGCTTTGGTGATATCTGGTACTGTTTACTGGTTGGTTGGAAGAGCAGTCATGGTGCGTTTTGCTCGCGCTCCATGCCTGAAACTCGCCATTTTCCAATTTTTTATATTATTTTATTTTATTTTAAGTAGGGAATGTGTCAAATATTGCTGGCACGTGTATATTACACTGGAAATAAAGGCACTATTATTATTATTACTATTATTATCAAGTAGGGATATTTGTCACCGGTTACAAAAATCCTGTTGCAAATACAATTGATGGCACGTCTGAGAGTGGTGTATGTAATTACTTTTACGGAAGAAAACCAAATTGCAACGTAAATATCAATGTCGTTGCACAACCTATAGGTTGTATTACAAGAACTGTTTGATAGAACATTCGAATATAGAAACCTAAAAATTGGTGTTCTTGGGAACCTAAAGTAGCAATTTATAACATTCGATGAACCAAAACAAACAGTACGACTGTTCTGTGAATACGACCGAAGTTCATGTTGTAACGTTTTTGTGCCATAATATTATAATTAATATGGTAACTCACGTCATACTAAGACCTGATTGTTACTATAATATAACTATCAAATAAATATCATTAATAAGCAATGCTATTTTAGTTACAGACGAGTTGCATTTGTAACTTCCATTGTAGTAACATGTGACGGTACCGTGTCTGTAATACGGGTTCGGAAATAAGTGTCAAGTAGGGATATTTGTCATCGGTTACAAAAATCTTGTAGCAAATACAGTTGCTGGCGCGTGTTTGAGTAGTGTATGTAATGACTTTTACACCAAATTGCAACTAATCTGTTGCACAACCTAGGTTGTATTACCGTGATAGGACACCGTATAGACACCAAAAATTGCTGCTTGGCAACTTACATAATGAGAACGGGCACTTTATGTGATTAAAAACACATTTTTAATTAAAATAATTCCTTCTAATAATGTAAAATTAACAAATTATAATTTGTTGTTTTTGAATTATGCTTAAAGCGATCTTTAGTAAAAAAAAACAACGATATGTTATTACACGACATATTTACATAGTTACTAAGTACAATATAAGTACGTCTGAAAAATTATTATAACTTTAATTTTCTTCCAGCAAAACCCCGTACACCTAATCCAGTTATTTTGTATAAATATCCTCCTCCTGTCGGTTTATTTCCATCCATAGGTGCAATACTTGGTGTTGTTACATATAGTTCATCTAAATTGGGGCCACCAAAAGCAACAGAAGTACTCTAAAATATTTCGAGACAGATATAGAAATAGTAGCCTTACAACAATGATAATAATAGATAACATACTGAGTTTACAGGCATATCAATTGTTCTGATAATAGTATTTGGTATTCTAGGATTTATATTAACAATTTTACCACCAGTAAAACACGCAATCCAAAGATTGTCATTTTCATCAATGGCTATACCATCTGGAGCCGTTCCTATGCTATTATCGTTAAAGGTAAAACAATTTTTTTTTATTTGCTGTAAATCACAAAGTCTTTATCACAAAAACAACGGGGTTAACAATGATATCTTACAAAGTTCCCTGGTATTAGGATTATAATCGAATTCGAAAACCTCACCGGGAAAAGTATTAATATGGTAGAATTTGTTTTGCTTTCTATTCCAATCTAAACCATTTGGCATAGTTAGTCCTTCTACACATTCTTTTAAGGATCTATCCGCTTGTACTGAGAATAATCCGCCAGCATTGTCAAATACATCAAACTTACCATCTGACGCATCCACAGAAAAGTGGCCTTAAATAAAACAGCTTAGAAATTTGAAAATGTCTACTTTATAGACTTATACCAATCCACAGTTGTCCAGAGTAATCTACCCTGGCATCATTAAATCTAGGATAAGGTCCCGTCTTTGGAAGCTCTGCGAAAATTTCCAATTTTTCAATTTGATCATTTATACCGTCCCATTTTATTCTTGTAAGCTCTTTACCGGCACCAATTATAAACTCATTCGGGTGTCCTTCTATTGGAATGATGCTAGCAATCGAACCGTTAACTTAAACAAGAACGAGATCAATTTAAATTTGAATAATATGTTGTTAATTATTGCGGTAATAATTCAAAGTTTAAACTTACCCGGGACGAATGCTTTTGCGTAAGAATTCGTAGCTGGCGTATATTTGTTTATATAATTTTCGAATACGTCTACAAAATAAAGCGTTTGAGTGTCCGCATCCCAAAATGGGCTTTCTCCCAGGGTCACTTTCGGCGTCACTGTTTCAATTTTAATAGACATGTTGCTTATTTTGAATACCTAACAAGTGTGTCGTTATAAGTTGTGAGTTCATTATTAAACGCTTCACAACGATATTTCAAGGTTATTTGTAATCAATAGATTAAGAGAACTGAAAAAATTATAAAGCACATGTTTGAATTTGTATAATATACAGGGTCAAGCAAATGCATGCTAACACCTGATTTCCGGCAAAATTATGGGTTCTATTAAAAAATAATCTTAACAAAGGTTTTTGTAGAATTTTTATTCTACTCTATCTCATACTTTGATTTTCTACAACTTGCACTTGTTTCGAGATATTACGTCATGGGTAGTTTTCTTTTATTGGATTACCCTGTATATTTTAACATTTTTGAATAGACGCATTTTCAAGAACTACAGTGATATACAGTTTATAACATATCGGAAAAGGTTAGCAACAAGAAAATATTGAAAACAAGACAATTCATAATAAACTTTCAAGTTGATGACTTTCAGCAGCCTGACAGTATCCTAGTCTATCAACGAAAGACCTTAATAACTTCTGAATCACGTCTTGTGCTATCTCTTGAAAGATTATCCCAATTCGATCTTCCAACTCTTTAAGCGACTGAGTTATAGTCTTATAGACATTAGGTTTCAAATGCCCGCAAAGGAAAAAGTCTAAAGGCCTTAAATCGGTCAATCGCGGAGGCGATTCAATATATCTTCTTTGACCTATCCAACGCTGTGGAAATATTTCATTTAGATATGCACGCACATCAATTCAATAATGCAGCGAGGCTCCATCTGATACCAAATGGCATTTGAGAATAGTGTAGGATCTATGGAGTTTGGAAATAAATGAATTAATGCTGGAACAATCTCGTCGCGTAAAAATTGTAAATAACGAATAGCGTTCAAATTTTCCCTAAAAATGAAAGGTCCGATTATACCTCCCCATACAATTAATTTTTGAAGATATTGTGTGTATTTTTCTTTCATCCGATAAGGAGTTCAATCACACTAGTAGGACAGTTGTGTCTATTTTCATGTCCATGCAGGAAAAATGTCGCTTCGTCGGAGAATTAAACATTATTGATAAAGTTGCCACTGCAATCAATCGTATTTATCATTTCTTCACAAAAGTGCATCCTTCTATCGGGATCATCTTGAGTTAATTCTTGTACTAGATGTACTTTTATACGGATAAAACTTATTTTTCGACAATATCCTCTTTACCGATCACTCGCTAATATTGTGATATAAAGATAGTTTTGATAGTGATGTTTTTGGTTCTTTTTCATGATTAATAAGAACATCCACTGAATAATCATCATTAGTAGCAGTTTTACACGTCGACCGGTTTTTGGAAAATTTTCAATACTCACCGTTACATTAAATCATATGTGGGCCTGTATAGAAATGATGGCTAATGATATAAAAACAACTTTGACTGACCGTATGGCTGGTTTCGAATCATTTTCCATAGCATTAGACGAGAGCACCGATTTGTCTGACGCAGCTCAACTGTCTATATTTATTCGAGGTGTTGATAAAGAGTTGATTGTTACTGAGGAATTTCTTGCTCTACAGCCACTAAAAGAAACTACTGCAGGTGAGGACATTTTTAATGAAGTACAAAAGGTATTCACAAGTTTTGGCTTGCTATGGTCAAAATTAGTTGGTGTATGATGTATACACAGATGGTGCACCTTCTATGGTCGGCTTACGTAAAGGTTTTATCGGAGTTTTACATGAAAAAGCAACTGAATTAAATGTGCAAAGGGATGATTTGATAGTCCTTCATTGCATTATCCACCAACAGAACTTGTGTTCTAAGTCCATTCGACTCCAGAATGTTATGAATGTGGTAATAAAAACCATCAATTTTATTCGATCCCGAGGGCTAAACCATCATCAGTTCAAGGCGTTTTTGGATGAAATATCAGCCGAATATGGCGACGTAACATATTATTGTGAAGTCAGATGGCTAAGCAAATAAGGGAAAATGCTGAAACGGTTTTACGAGCTTAGAAATGAGGTAGCAGATTTTATGCAAATAAAAGATAAACCACTATCTGAATTGAGTGACTCAAATTGGATATATGACTTAGCATTTCTGGTCGATCTTACAGGCCATTTGGATTATTTAAATTTGAAACTTCAAAAACAAGGACAGTTAGTAAATGATTTGTACAGTCGTTTGGATGCGATTCAAACAAAGTCCGCTTGTGGGAGGCACAGATGCTGCCTGATAACAGCTACCATTTCACCACGCTCTCTGCGTATGAAAATATTGCTTATGCTCAATATCCTGAATAAGACCTCAAATTACTGTCGGAGCAATTTTCGAACAGATTTAGCGATTTTAAAAACCTGGAATGGATTCAATTTATTTGCTACTCCAACAAAAAGTAATGTACAAAATGCTCCAATACACTTGCAAATGGAGTTGATCGAGCTTCAAAAAAACTCACTTCTAAAATCTAAATTTGAATACGTGGAGTTCTGCGATTTCTAGAAAAAATACCTCGAAGCAGACCATTTTCCGGAGCTTAGAAAATTTGCAAGAAGATTGATTTGTGCGTTTGGCAGTACCTACTTATAAATGCGAACAATTTTTCAATAATGAAAGTTAATAAATCAAAACATCATACAAGGCTGACTGACGATAATTTCGAAAATTCTTTACGTCTTTGTATCAGTGGAATTAATCCAAACATCGATGGATTAGTTTCCCAAATTCAAGCTCAAGTGTCTCATTGATTTCGTTGTCGCTATTTAAGTTTCGTAGTTTGTAATAATTCCAAATTTCACGATTTAATTGTCATGTTGTACATATTTTTTTCATTTCATTTTTTAATAAATTGCATTATAATAACATTGTCGTATTATTTCATGTCTGATATCTGACCAAGACGATGGTTCCGGTAAATCACAATTTGGGATAAGAAAACGAAGAAAATGCTGGAACAAATATGCCAGCAGAATAAACTAAAATAGAGTGCCAACATAAATAACCCGCAAAACCGCTGGAAAGAGTGCCGGACATCTACGTCTGAAGAGGTATAACCTTAGAACTCTATAACTTTACGTGGTCCGATTTCAAATTTCTTATTTAGTTTGGCCATAATTTCAATGCATCATTTTAAGTGGCCCACCCTGTATATATAGATTATCAATAATGAGTATAAAAAAGGAATAAATTTTTTGTACAGGTAGTGCCATTTAATTCATAGTTAAGATATAAACGCACGTAAGTTAAATAACACATATGAATAACTTAAAATTGGCACTGTGAACGCTTGGTTAGTAGCACACGTGCGGAAAAAGTGTAAGGAGTTTAACTTATATTATATTACATGGATACCGCTATACTGTGTGATAAAATTAGCATTTCAGATCATATTACAAGTTCTCACAGTTGTTTAAAACTTCTTTGTTTATACAGGTTGATTTTTTTCAACTTGTACTTGGATTAGAAATATGAAATTTTTTAAATAATCGATCATGTCGCTTCTACCTAAAATATTAGCTATTCAGTTATACAGAGTGTACCAAAAGTCGGTAGCAACTTCCTTCCAACTTTTATACTTTTTAACATGTTTCGATTAATCTGTTAATTTTTAGTTTAAACAATCTAAATTACGTTGACGTACTCATTATAGTTTTTGATATAAGTCAATTTTTATGAAAATAACTACTATAGTAGCTTACAGGGAAATTTTTTCTCTCGAACTGTTCAAAATAAGTAAATCAAATTTGTGGAGCGGTTAACGAGCTAAGTGCAGGCTAACTCTGAATGTCCAACTGATGTTCCTATTCTGTGCCATATACATACGTGCAGGAGATTTACAATTGCCCCATTCAAGAAATGTTAAAAACTCAATTTTGTCAAATAGTAACTACAACTTTGTTTTTGACAGCATTTGAAAGAAAATTCATTTTTGGATTAAGTTACTACAGTATTTCCTAATTCAAACTTCACTTTTTGGTTTCTTAGTTACATTTTTTTCTACTGTACATTTGACAAAACAAAGAATTCCTTATGAAGATAAGGCATTTCTTAATTTTTCTAGAGAGATTGAACTTAATAGAAAATAAAGTTAGGTATAGGAAATATTTTAGTAACGCCCTGAAATTCCATTTTCTCTTGAATGCTGCCAACAATAGTAAGTGCTTTTTGAAAAAATTGAGCTAGTTACAATTTTTGAATATGACATTTGAAAATCGCTTGTTGCCATATGGTACAAAATAGAAGCATTGATAGATCATCAAGAGTGGGCCTGATCTTCCACCTAACTGCTTCCCAAACTTAGTTCCATAACTTTGACCTAGTTGCGAAATATAATTTTTTGTTCCAAAAACATCGATCTATGTCAAAAATTGTAATGGATAAATTAACGAAAAACCACGTTAAAAAAACTGAGCGTAAGGCAATATACATATTTATATATTACTCACAATAAACAAATGCATGTCTTAACTCATCCAACCAAATGCCGTCAAGAAGGAAAACAAATACCATAAAATACAGTTTATTCATTTTATTTTACATGAGACACGTTACAAAATAATAGCAGAACTATAATTTAACTTTTTTTCCTGCAAAACCTCGCACTCCTAGCCCGCTTATTTTATAAACGTAACCATCTTCTGGACTGCTATTTCCATCTATAGGTAACATGCTGCCTGTTGTTACATATAATTCATCTAGACTAGGTCCACCAAAAGCAACCGATGTTGTCTATAACATTACAAAAGAGGTAACAATTAACAATCCATACGTATGTTACAAACCATTTATGAAAAAGTAGTAGGTTTATTAGGATTATTATCCCATACATTTCTTTGTATTGTTATATAAAGGTGAGAGTGAATAATTCGACAATGATATGGTCGATACAGTTGTGAAAAAGAAAATAGGACTTGGACTAGTTATTAAGGCATTCATTATTGAAGTTAAATTCAATTGCAGGTATACACACCTCTTTCACTGGTAAATCAATTGTTCTGATAATTGTATTGGGTTTTCTAGTGTCCACATTAATAATTTGACCACCACCAAAGTTTGCTATCCACAGATTATCATTTTCGTCAATGACCATTCCATCTGGCATACCTGCTAAGCCAAGGTCGCTAAATCTGAATAGAACTTGCTTATTTGCTGCAAACAATGAAAAAGTCAACTATAAAGGAAATGGTTCACGCAAGAACTTACAAATTTCATGGGTGTTTAGATTACAGTCGAACTGCAGGACTTCTCCAGGCGTACTGTCAGTGAAGTAAAGTTTATCTTGATTTTTGTTCCAGTCCAAACCATTGGCTAAACTTATTCCTTCAAAATGTTGCTTGATGGATTTATTCCTTTGTATTGATATTAAACCTCCTGCTTTGTCTAATACAACGACTCTTTCTTTAGATGTATCGGTAGCAAAATAACCTACAAGAATGTTTTGTTATACAGTTAATGATAAATATAGGTACGATGTGTAGTAAAGGTACGGAAAACTTTACATCAATTTAAACGCTGATATCCAACTTATTCAACTGGGTACTTGAACATTAAGAAATATCCAATCATTAGATCTTTGATTCTTAATCCTGCTCTTAATAACGACAGGATTGGAGCAATACAATGAATTTATGTAAGGTTGAACATATTTCACTAAACAATCTGGCTGGTGATGTGGTGAGTGACCCCCAGGGGGTGTGTGAGGTGTTTGCCGAGACCTTTTATGATCTCAAGAATAATCTTCCTAATAATAATAACGCAAACTATGCATCGTTCTTAGATAGCAGTTTTTTTCTCATGCCTACAGATAGGGCAGAGGTTGAGCGTATACTACGTGAGATCGCTGGGAAAGACTCTGCTGGAGTTGACGGTGTACCCTGTTTCTTATTTAAATATGTTGCCCCACACGTTTCTGATCCATTAACTTTTGCATTGAATTATGCTCTTTCTAATGGCATTTTCCCAGATAAGCTAAAGGTGAGCAAAGTCATTCCAGTATATAAAAAAGGTGATAAATCGGAACCTAGTAACTACAGGCCGATAGCTATTCCAAATGCTATAGCGAAACTATTTGAAAAGATTATAAATATAAGACTCGTTGACTATCTTGCGGCTAGGAACATAATCTCGGCCAGTCAATTTGGTTTCTTAGCAGGTAAGTCTACCAATGACGCGATCCATCACTGCTTGGCTCGAATATATGAGGAAATGGATTGCGGAAACTCCGTGCTTGGTATGTTCTTTGACTTATCGAAAGCATTTGATACTCTAAACTATGGTATCCTTCTTTCTAAAATGTGGGCCTACGGTATACGGGGCATTGCCTGGGATTTATGTAAATCCTACTTATTCAACCGTAAGGCTGTTATAACAATCCGTACTAACATACGTGGTGTGGATGAAGAATACCACTCAGCTTTTGTCAACATTGTTCGTAGCGTTCCTCAAGGTTCCATACTTGGTCCTACGCTCTTTCTTCTTTACGTTAACGACTTAAATCTATCTCTATTCCCATGTGCATTGTCTCAGTACGCAGATGATACTAGCTGTATTATCGCTCATAATAACATTAATCATGTTTCTCTTCAAGCAGCTGGCGTATTGAGGAATATGTGTACATGGTGCAAGAGTAATGAACTTATGCTCAATGTTGATAAGACTGGTCTAATCCAGTTCCGGTGTTCTAATATTGAGAATAGCAGTCCTTGTGTCCGATATGAGGGTAAATCAATTCCCCTGCGGGAATGTGTAAGGTTCTTAAGATTACAGGTGGACTGTGTGCTCAAGTTTAATGAACACTGCTCCACAATAGAAAAGAAGCTGTGCTCGGCATATTACGGTTTGAGGAATCTGAGGGCATGTGTTAGTGTGCATGCTCTGCGGATGTTCTACTTCTCCTTCGTAGAGTCACGCCTGCGTTACGCGATCATATTTTGGGGTTCGGCGTCCTGTGCTGGCAAACTCTTTACACACCAAAAAAGAATTATCAGATGTATGGCGGGTGCCTCATCGAGAGACACTTGTCGGCCGTTGTTTAAAGAATTGAACATTATGCCTCTGTGGTCATTGTATCTATACGAGGTTTTGGTGTTTTATAGAAAAAATGAAAATATTTTTACTAAGAATAGAGACATCTATACGAACATGGTAACGCGCTACAATGATCACTTAAGTGTGCCGATTCATAAGACAGCATTGTATGAGCGATCTCCCCATTATAGGTGTGTAGTTTATTATAATGCACTACCTTCGGAAATTAAAACAGCTTCGTCTATTGTTGATTTTAAAAAACGTCTCAAATCATTTATTTATCTTCATTCTTTTTATAGTGCATCTGAGTACCTGACTTGAAAGACTGGACCATTCTGTATGTTGGTGGTATTGTTTATTTTATTGTACTTACTTGTGTTATGTATTGGTTGTTTTTCTTTCATAGATATACATATATATAGTCGATTGATATTTTTGTTATGTGATTCTTATGTACCTGACAATGTCAATGTTTTCTTTAAACTAACGACAATAAAGCATTAAAAAAAAAAAATTAAAAAAGTAATATATGTACGTGTAATGATAGGTATTACTTAATTTTGTATATTACAATCTACAATTGAAATCGGAAACGCTGGAATAATACAACTAGCAAGAAACTAATGAATATTATGCTTTACAACAAAATGAATTTGGTTTATATAGTCATGAACACTCGAATTTGTTAAATAGAAAGCTAGAACTATATACATACAGGATGATTGGTGAGAATGGCCTATTAAAAGTATTATACAAACGTAACGGAATTTTAAAATAAAATTTTATGGCTAGATATGGTTGAATATGAACTATCACGTGAAAATATTCTTGAATAAATATCACTTCCGGTTAACCGGAAGTGGGCATCAACTTCGATTTTTTAAATAGCATGCTGTAAAATAAATTACAGATTCGGCTTTTACGATGAATTCTACACATATTTCATGTACCATACCCTATACCTAAATACCATTCCCCCTGAGTTATTCGCAATTAAAGAAAAAAAGTGGCAGATACCGATCTTACTTTATGTATATTACGTCACGTAGGAGTAAGAGAGACTAATCAAATTTTGCATACGCGCAGCTGATATTGTGTAGTTACACAACATTTGAAGTTCTTCTCTGTAACATTATACAGGGTGTTTAGAAACTTAATTGCTTATAAATAAGTTCAATCCGCGGAAAGTAGATTTTTTTTAAATGGAAAGCTATATATTTTCTTAGATATTCTGATTCTATAAAATATTCGCTTTTAATCCTTATTAGGTGTTCCTATACCTAAAATGGGACGTGAATAAGTTATAAACGATTTAATTACCCTCTGTACCTGCATGCTCAGATACGTCAATTTACTGAAGCAAGGGTGCTTAGCTTATTTGTTTTACATACTTACTTACTATTTATTTTGACATCTGTCATTTCTGTTAATCGTTCTCGTATGCGGTTATCTATTATCATACAAAATACATTGATACTAAATTTTTCTTGAAAATTTTGCGTTCTGACTAAATGAGGATTGTTTTGAGCCCAGTAGTGCATATTACCCCTATTCACGACCCCTTCTCTGCCAAATTTTGCCTCGTCAGTTCAAATAATATTAGCCAAAAACTTAGGATACTGTTGCATATGCATCAACATGAGTTCACAAAATTCCATTCTTGCCATATGATCACCTACTTTAATCTCTTGTACTGGCATAATCGTGCATTTTGTGCTTTTTCAGAATTTTTTGTACCTATTGTAAAATAGGTATATCCCAGGTCATTAGACGCACTTCTAATAGATGCCTGTGGATATACATTAAAATATGCTAATACCATTTCTTCCAGTGTAACTTTGTCTTCTACTTTTGCTCTGTGAACTAATCGCTTGCTTAAAACTTTTCCATGGCTCAGAAAATCCCTAGAAATTCTTTTAAACTTCTTGCTAGATATTTTTCGTTAAACGTTCGGCATGCTCTTTCTATTACTTTCTTAGATTCACCATGTATAATAAATAAATTCATGATTTATTCATTTGTATACGGTCTATTTTCCATAATTTAGTTGCAACAGTTTACTCAAATACGATTAACAAAATGACAGACGTCAAAATAAGTGGCAAGTAAGCATGTAAAACAAATGAACTAAGTACCTTTACTTCAGTAAATTGACATATCTGAGCATTTTAGGTACGAAGGCTAATTAAATCGTTACACCTAATACGAATTAAAAGAGAATCTTTTATAGAATCAGAATATCTAAGAAAATATATACCTTTCCGTTAAAAAAATCTACTTTCTGCGGATTGAACTTATTTATAAGCAACTAAGTTTTTAAACACCCTGTATAATGTTACAGAGAAGAACTTCGAACGTTCTGTAACTACACTATATCAGCTGTCCGTATGCACAATTTCATTCGTCTCATTTACTCCTGCGTGACGTAATATCACTATAAAGTAAGATCGGTATTTGTCACTTTTTTTCTTTAATTGCAAATAACTCAGGAGGAATGGTATTTAGGTATAGGGTATGGTACATGAAATATGTGTAAAATTCGTCGTAGAAGCCGAATCTGTAATTTATTTTATAGCATGCTATTTAAAAAATCGAAGTTGATGCCCACCTGGTTCACCGGAAGTGATATTTATTCAAGACTATTTTCACGTGATAGTTCATATTCAACCATATTTAGCCATAAAATTTCATTTTAAAATTCCGTTCCGTTTATATAATACTTTTAATAGGCCATTCTCACCAATCACCCTGTATGGTGGTAAGCTTCAACTGAGCTTTCAAAATGTAGTACAAATTTATTGCATGTATATGTTCTCCATACTCTTCAAAATTTGTATTTTTTTGCTTTTCCTAATTTCGACGAAAGTGTTTCCAACATATAGTGATCGACGAATTAAATTGGTAAACACCAAGTAACTCTTGTAGTTCGACAGTTTGTCAATCGATAAATAAATTACTTAATTATGTAATGCAACAGACAAGAATAGGTATATGTACTTCATAATATCATTTACAAATCCTTTCTTTCGTGCAATATGCATAGATAAAAATGCTGACCTAGTCAAATTCTATTCTGGTGTCTTCTTTTGAAATCTTACAACTATCTTTTCAACATTTGGTTAATTCTTTGAAAGATGCTGTCCACATATTTTTTACGGCTTGGATAAGGTTGCCATTTAATAACGATTTAATTAAATTCAGTCAAATAGATCATTCAAATGCTGATCACAGTAAGTCCATAGGTCAATGAGTTCCAATATGTAGCTCTTTCCATTTTCCTTCCTCTTTTTATTATATTTCTCAAGATGTAAAGATTATTTGTTCGTTTCTCTATCCACAATCTTCTTTGGCAAAGAACCATAACCTTTTTTTTATCTTTATGTTTGGTTTAAAATATAGAAAGGATGGGTGTATTGTATTGTATTCTTCTGATAATGCTGATCTTATTTTACATAAATATAGACATTATGAAAATTGTTTGTCAATTATTCCGGATTATGTAATAAACTAAATACAAACTAAAATAAATAAAAGCACAAAAAAACAAAATTTACTAAATTGACGTTTTGCCTTCTTTAGGAGTATAACAAAACGATCACAGTAGCTAGACATGTCTACCATGCTAGAGGCGAAAATCTTCTAATGGATGATTATAGTATATTAGATTAGCTACAAGATCCATCAAAATTTAATCGACATTTATGTGCGAAATATTTTGTATTGTGTTTAAATAAGATTACAATACCAATATAATAGTCTAATAGCTTCAATGGGAATTATTATTATTATATATTACTATTGTATTACTATCGCTGTTCAAATTTAAATAGGTACATATGTATGTACCTATGTAATACATACCTATCCATATTTGTCCGTAAGAATCTGCCTTAGCATCGTTAAATCTGCAATTAAGTTCCGGTTTAGGTACTACAGCAACTGTTTCTATTATTTCTACAACATCTGTTTTACCATCCCATCTTATTCTAACAAGTTCGTTACCAATAGTAACGAGAAACTCGTCCGAAACACCTTCTACTGGTAAAACGCAACTTACTGTAGTATCGTCACTACCAGCTTAAATAAAAAAGATCATCATAAAATTTGATTTAATTAAAACTTCTAGCGGTTGTGGTGAAGCTCATGATAATATTCTTGGACAATGTTGCTGTGTTATGATCATTGACTTAAAAGTTAAATAAATAATGAAATTTGGTTAGTAATTTATTTAAAATTGATGGTTATTATTATCACGATCAGGTTCAACGAATTTTAGTTTTTGCTCATTTATTTTTGTTCATTTAGTCTAGGACAAAAGAATCATAACTTACCAGGAATACGCGCTTTGCTATATGACTCCGTAGCTGGTGTGTATTTGCTTACAGATTGTCCAAGTACATCTACGAAGTAAAGGCTTTTAGTTTCATCGTCCCAAAATGGACCTTCACCAAACGTAACTTTTGGAGTAACTTTTACAATTTCAATAGACATTTTGCTTTAATTTTTGATATAATAACATTTGAACGTGTCATACAATTTATATAAGATTACATTATACTACTTCAACTGATAACAAGGACGAATGTAGACAAGTGTTGTGTCTATTATTTTTTTTAATACGTGAATTAAATAATCTGCATGTCATTCTGATATATGTACCAGGTCATCGTTGCGAATCATTCAATGATTGTAATATATATTGTAAAAATAACCAGTTGAATGTTGTATCAAATGTTTAGTTTATTTATTTGTTATTATTACATTATGACATGTCATGTGATCGTATTATTATGTTAAATTACCCTTGAGGATTAAAAACAATTTCCCTTTAAATGTCTTATTTTGCTTTTTAACATTTCACCGAGAATGTATTGGTACGATTCCTCGGGTGAAATAAATTGTTGCTTTTATATTAAGGTGCTATTTCAAACTTTAATGTTAGATATAATTGAAATTTAAATATGATGTGTGTAATTTGTTTAATGTGTATTTTCACTTTGTATTTGAGCCTGAGTGGGTGGCGTGACTGATGTTGCTTACAAATGATGTATGTAAATCCTTCTACGGTAATAGGTTTATCTGAAATTAATATAAACATCATAGCTCATACACTTGAGTCAATGAACACAAGGGTTCCGGTTCGGACGATATTCATCCTCACTTTATTAAATCTTGCTCCAAAACATTAAGTACTCCTCTATTTATTTTATTTAATAAATCCCTCCATAGTGGGGTCTTTCCCGATGTTTGGAACCAGACATTGGTCACGCCAGTGCATAAGGGTGGCTCTATAAATGATATTTGTAATTATCGCCCCATTTCGAAGCAGTCTGTTTTTGGAAAAATTATCGAATGTATTATCAACTCGTCAATCCAAGCTGAAATTAAAGATATAATTATACCACAGCAACATATGGGTTCTGTGGAAATCGATCTACAATAACAAATTTATTAGAGCATAGTAACTTTCTTTATAGTATGATTGACTCATCATCACAAGTAGATGTTTTCACAGATTTTCAAAACGCGTTTGATAAAATAAATCACAGTATACTGATTGAAAAATTAAAATTTATTGGATTTCATGGAAATTTATTAAGATGGATCGAGTTATATAAAAAACAGGAAGCAGGCTATAGTTGAAAATGGAGCAAGGTCTGAGTATGTGGATGTGACGTCTGGTGTCCCTCAATGTTCGTACCTAGGACCTACTTTATTTGTTCTATACATTAATTGCGGTCTTAAACCATTCTCATTTCTCATTATACGCAGGTGATCTTAAGTTGTACTCTGAGGTTGATGATTTTCGAAGAATTCAGTCAGACTTGAGTAACCTTGAACAATATTGCGAGAAAAATAGGCTATGTTATTTTTATTTTATAATGCATGAATTGGATAACCTGCAAGTCATTTTGATATACATATGTACATACATAAAATTTCATCATCGCAAGTCATTCGATGATTTTTGTTATTGTATAATGCATACTGTAAAAGTAATCAATAAAGGCCCGATTATATGTAAATAATCAAATAAATATGCAGGTGTTTTAACTAAGATATGCATATCCTTACGAAAAATATGCAGTTAAAAATACGAGGGATGCCAGAAAATGAAATACTATATAAAAATATATTCTGTTATCTTTACTACAAGTTTATTTAGAACATTTTACAACATAATTAACTATGAAAACAATTTACAATCACACACTTCTCAACGGTATCAACAGAAAAATTGTGTCGCCTGTCTGAAAGCATGTACTTATATATTGACAAGGTTCGTTCTGATTTCTGACTTCTTTTGCAACACGATTTAGTCCGTGTGCCAAGCAAGTTGTGTGAATTAAATTTGGGTAAAAGATTTTCAAATTGCAAGCTGCCTTCACCATGTATGGTGCAGCATCCGTCAAAAACAATAGAATTTTCTCTGTCGGAGTTAATTCCAATAAGAAGAAAGTTGTCAGTTTTTTCTGTATAAACCTTGTTATTGGCGAATTATTTACCTTTTCCAACTGTTTGGATGAAATGTAATAAGATTTTGCTGGAACCGATACGTAAGAATACCAATCATTTCCCAAAATCCAATCACTGTTATTTTTAAAAATTAAGTAAGATTCGGTTGTTTTTTTTTAAATCCTGTGTTAGTATTAGGTAGCTTAATGAACGATCGCCGGATCTAATTTCTTGCAGAACAGAGAAACAGAAACAAAAAAACAGAAGGGTCAAGTTGACGGTAGTTTTGCAAATATACATAGGTTATTGTATGTAGAGGGATTTTTACGAGTATTCTATATTTAAGTAGAGACCTTTCAAAGATTTGTGACTTCGAAAACTTTTTGGTCTGTATCATGATGTTTAAAATTATGTACCGTCGCCATTTCTTAAGCGAACATTTTGAAATAGGGGTTATGATTAATAGAAATGTTAACATTTTCACTTCAGTTTTTATAATTGGGCATTATCTACAGGCTCTCCAAAATTAAATTTTCTTTTAGTTCAACTTCAGACCACAAAAACTCGATTTTTTCAAATACATTGGCGCATTTTTTGTTCATACTCTAAAATAGAATTAAACTTGGCATCGAGTTGTATTATTTTTATTTTTTACACCAGCTGTAATAATTTTCTAGTGACACATTGTCTTTGAAAACATTGCTTGCGCCTACAGGGGGCATCGACTGTTAAATAGACCGACTTAAGATGTTACCTTTCCGCATTTGCCGTGGAATTTGGAAAACTACAGAAAACCAAACTCAGAAAGGAAATAAATAGGGCTTTTGAAATATATCGGTTAATTAATACAAAAATATGAGGTGATATAATAGACAATGAAGTATGCATAGATATCCTGATTATAAGTGGAGTATCGCAAGAAGAACATGATAGAACCATTTATTTTGGACGTAAATCAGAAGTAATCAGCTTAAATAATGTTATGATATTATTACAAATGAAAAAGAATATTGCTTATTTACTATAGAAATTTATTTTGATAATACTATAATACTTCTACTGACTGCAAATTTTTCAAATTAAACAAATAAAAATATATTAGGTACTCTTTCACCATTTCAGCATTTGAAAGCAATAATTTACTTGTGATGAATAAAATAATCAAACATTTAAAAATTGATTGGCACCGCTGTGACAACTCAGCAATGCTTTTACCAAAACCCACGTAACCTCTTTTAGATATGCAACCCATTTAACAGTATGGTAATATTTAAAAATAAAATTCCTGCAGAAATTTTTATTTCCATATTGACAATTAAAATTTTACAGGTTAGGTTTATATTGTAAATAATCACAACATAACAGAAAAAAAGTTACAATAAATGTTGAAAGTAGTTTCCGTTGTTATCTAAACAAATAGAGGCAAACAAAGGCGTATAAAAACTGTCAATATCGACTTTGCAACTTTCTGGTTAGACAGCTTAGGGATATTTATTTGGTTACCAACATATTATTTACGTCATCTTACGTCAGAGGTCACGTGGATTTTGATTCTAAGTAAAAGCTCTGTACTAGAAAAGGCTGTATGTGTATTATAATTGTTTTGTTTAATAATATCTAAAAATATACAGACTGTCCCGTTTAAAAAAATATATTTTTGTCAATAGATATCTAGGAAATAAGGTATAAATGATATAGTGTAATAGCAGTAAAATATTTAACATGGAAATAGAGTGTCCTCCAATAGAGGATCGCCAGGAAACCCTGTATTTTTATTTGTGTATTAAAAGCGCATTTATCTCTCTTTGTAGTGATGATTACTTTTAAATTTATATAAATATCTTAAAACATATTTGTATATTTGATTTCTTATTGAAAATGTTGAAACTAGTTTATGGAAATATTTATAGGTGCCGTGTTGCTTTGACTGCCTAGTAAATTAAAAAGTAGTAAATAACAGACAGTGTTAATTCAAGCAATTTTGAATGTATTGTACGGTATACACACACAGATTCTTAATCTTATGTCTTAAACAAAATAGTTTTTAGAATTATTCATAAACTATTTTCTGATTCCTCTTTATTTCCAATTCAGACTAACGAACCAATTACAGCTTAACACGTTTTGGAGGTAGACCTTTAACCCCCAAACCTGTAATTTTATACGTCCAACCACCTTCTGGAGCCGGAGCATTACGGACTGAAATACTAGCCGTTGTTACATACAAATCTTCGTAATTGGGTCCACCGAACACTACACAAGTAACCTAAAAGTAAAATTTTGTCAAGATCAATTTTCAAAAATAATTCTCTAATAAAACCTGTTTCACTGGCATTTCAATTGTTTGTAATAAAGTATTTGGTTTTTTGGGATCGATTTGAATAATTTTTGAATCGCCAATACTAGCAATCCAAAGATTACCATTTGTATCAATTGTCATTCCGTCAGGATCTCCTTTGATGTTAAAATGGCTAAATTTAAAAATAACTTCACGATTGCCTGTAAAAGTTATTTACGAGTTTCTTTATACGATTATTGGAATTAACTTAAAACTTACTGATTTCATTATCTTTGTAATCAAACTGGTAAATTTCCCCAGCTGCTGAATCGATAAAATAAAATTTATTTATGCTTTCGTTCCATGCTAATCCATTTGATAATGTCATATCTGTTGTGAGCGTTTTCAACGTGCTCTTAGAAGTGAGTGCATAGAGTGAACCGGCATTTGGTGTAAATCCACCACCTACTTTAGGTATAAAAACACCTGAAATCATAAGATTAATCATGAATTTTCGACGATTAAAATTATTTTTAAATCGGTAAATATTATGCTTATAGTGCTTCTTAATAAAATTAACAAATCAACTTGTTCATATTTCTGTCTGGTATTTCCAAATTGTTTAATCACATTTTTAAAATATCTACATCTATCAATGAAATCCCCACAAGATAAATATTAAACTCTCTCGCGATGGATATTAAGCAAACTCCATTACATACTATGTGTTATTGAGCTTCTTCTGGCATTGCAAAATGATTCAAGCTGTGTACTGATAATGCTATAGAAAGCCGAAACACGTGCATACATGTTGATTATTCTGTAATGCCAACTCGATGCATGTCTATACATACCACATATTACGAGTATTACAATAATACATAGCGTTACATATTGTTACGGCCGTACGCCTATGACTTATTCGGGAGAACTTCGAATTCTAGAAAACCTCTAGAAAAGTTTTAGATTATTCGAGTATAGAATGTTCCGGAGTCACCACGACATATAAAACGGGGTCGACGCTACACCAACAGTCAGCCTATTACCGAACATCGACAAGTGTAAATAAATATTGTAAAAGTAAATAGTGCGCGGACATAAATAATCTTTTAGTGTTAGTCAATCGTTATTGTTTTATTTGTTACTACGTTATTATTATTATTAGAAATAAATCGTTGTTTTTACGAAATATCGCCTGAATATTTATTTAAACCCCGAAAACGTTACAATATGATATGTTTTCATACTTTATTTTAGATCAAATATTGTTTTAACCTCTTTTACTTTTGAGTATTTCTAAATCTATTTTATGAGATTGTAGGTAGAGAAAAAGTATATTCAGATGTGGTTCATTTAAATTAACTGTTTTTTTTATACCGTAAGATGGGGAGAATTACAATTAGCAGGCGAATACTAACGAGAATCAGGAGAAAAAAAGATTTTTTTTTGCATTGATATAATTGGAAAATTTGTTTACAGGAATAAGTTCTTGTGGTAATAAAGTCCACAGATTGCTGTCGTTAGCCGCAAAGGGAATATAGAGAATAAAACTTGTGTTGTGTACAAAGAAATTGAATTTGGTGCAAGTTTAGTTCAGCAAAATACCAAGCGAGCAGTGTTGGTGTCTCTCAAAGAATACTATAAGCGCTTACTTTTACATTCTCACTGATTCTGCCAAGCATATCCCCCGTTCAATACAATTAATTACGCCGAAACCAAACTTACGATCTGGATACATTGTCAAGACAGAATTGAAGCATACTAAAGGAGTGCTAACCCACAGGAAATCAGTAACATCATTCATGTTAACCTGCTCTGAGAATAGAATTCGTTTACCTGTTTATATTATAATGGCGGTACCAAAGTCGCACGTTAAAATTGAAGACCGTCAGGTTTCTTAGTTAATTTGTTAATAATACAAGCCGGAATCGTATTATCCATCAATTTGTATTCCATGTTCAAATGTTAACAAACTATGTTTTGTGCAGCAGCTTTTATTTCCTTAGCAAAAAAATGAAAAATAACTTGGACAATGTTTGCTTTGATAGGAGGTTTGGCCAGAAGAGTGAGTGGATGTACAAAGAATATTTTTATCTAGTGATTGCAAAATTTTGCTGAGTAGGTACACCAAAGCTTTGTAAGAAATCAAAACTCTACTGCTTTTGGATGATCATAGTAGCCACAAAAATCTGTAGAATAACCAGTAGCTGGCGTAAATGAACATGAAAATTTAACTTATTTTATACAAAATTTATCAAATTTAAGTCTACCACAAATATGAAAATTGGGATTTTCTGAAAATTCATATCCTTTGCAACCACTAGAAGTGCGATTTTTCGATACTAGCTAAATATATTATGGACAAGAAATCTAAACATGACTTGGCAGGATTGTGCCACATTTCCGTCACAGAACTGTTCAGTACAGCTCATTGAAAAGCATCTGCTTCCGCAAATACTATAAACGCATTAAATGAGAACAGCTCTGAAAATTAGATATTCCCCTCTTGCTTAATCACTGATAAACAACTAAATGAACACGATCAAATTCAAAATAATCGAGATCGTCCAGATCAGCTGTCACAGATAAACATACAAAATAATGGTAATAACCAATCCAGTCTTGAAGAGAGTTTTCAGAAAAAAACCGTAACAAAAAAAATTTAATGCGGAGTCTTCCAAAGCAGGACCGTTAACAGAATCGACAAAAAAAAACACAGACAAAGAACACAGAGACAAAAATTAGCGCGAAACGCTAGAAGGAAGGTGTTAGAGATATTGTTCAGTAGAATATACAATGAGTTAGGACGAATACATTTATTCTAAATAGTACAGAGACAAAACGATACATGCAATACTATTTTAAATAATATGATTACAACTGCTGTCACTGTCATCAGCTCATGGATAACATGACCGTCAAATCTCGCATCGTATAATGCTACACTAAAATACGTAATTCACTAACACTTCCCTCGAAGCGAGGATGGTTGTAAGTCATTCCTAAATTTCTAAACATCTGTAATGTTTTGGTTTAAGCAGGCTTTTAGTGAGTACATCAGCTGCCATATCTGCAGTAGGAATATGTCCAATTTTTACTAAATTATTTTGGATTGCATCTCGTACGAAATGGTGTCTGATATTCTATATGTTTGGTTCTTGTTTTAAGGCTCCCATATTGTCACCAAGAATAGTAATGTTCGCCATTTTCTAGAAGTTCAACTCATTTAATAACTCTTGTAAGAATATGACTTCCTTGTCTGCTTCAGTTAATGCCATATATTCAGCTTCAGTAGAAGAAAGAGTCCTTTGCTTTCTCGCATCACATGAGATTGGTGCACTACTAAGAATGAAGGCGTATCCGGAATAGGATTTTCTGTCTTCTATGCATCCTCCCTAATCGGCATCTGCAAATCCTCTTACCGGCTTGTTATCATTTCTATAGAATAATCCAACATCAATGGTTCCTTTTAAATATCGAAGTACCCTTTTGGCGGCTTTCCAATGTTGTGTTTTGTAGCAGTTATTGAATTGACCTAATAACTTGCTGCGTAGCTAATATTTAGTCTAGTACATACAGATAAGTAAGTAAGTGCTCCAATTAATTCCATCTAGGAAACATCTTCTTCCACTGTAGTAGAATTATTAGATTTGCTGAGTTTAAGATTAACTTCTAAAGGAGTTCCAAGTTCCAATTGGTTTGCAATCGCTCATGTCATACTGTCTTAAGAAATCCTTTATGTATCCTGACTGTCGTAGATGAAATCCCTGATCTACTTTTTTGAATTCTATACCTAAACAATAACTGATTTCTCCCAAATCTTTTAGATCGAATTCTTTTGACAAACGATAACTTAAACTCGTGATATTTTTATCGTTCTTTGATGCAATAATTATGTCATCAACATAAGTAGCAATCAGGGTTAAATCTTTCCCTTGTCCAATACTATACAGACATGGATCGGAATTAGTTGGTACTGCACCATAGTTTCGCAATATGGAGTCTAACTTCATGTGCCAACGTCTTCCGGATTGTAAACCGTATAGTGATTTTCTAAGTCTACACACTATGTTTCCCTTCTTCAACAATCGTAAATGATCATTTGCTATTCTTCCGATCTCTGAATAGTCTTTCTAATATTTCCGTCAATAGCTTTGGAGGTTCCATATATATTTTCTCTTCTAAGGTTCCATTCAGGTAAGCCGTTGTAACGTTAAGCTGTCTGATAGACATTTTAAATTGGGCAGCCAAGGTAACCAATTATCGTATGGAGCTTTGACGAGCCACAGGAGCAAATGTTTTATTGAAATGGATTCCAGGCCGCTGCGAAAATCCTTGTGCCACCAAACGAGCTTTTTGTTTTTCCAAACAAAAACCATCCTCATTGTATTTGTCTCTCAGCACAATTCGGCTTCCTATTACTTGTTTGTTCATGCGTCTTTGCACAAGTTCCCATGTATTGTTTCTAAGAATCGATTTCATTTCTTCTGCAATCGCTTTGTACCATGCATTCACATTAGGTCCTGTTATGGCTTGCTTCAATGGAATTTCTGATATGAACGCCAAATCCTCTGTCTCAATTAAACTTGTTTCATCCAAGAGTTCACCTTGAATTCTTTTCGAGATCTTCCCCTGGATCCAGTTCTTATTAGATTAGGTCTCCTCCTACCTTTTCTGGTGATCTTTTCATCATTTTCATCAGCCGATATATCTTCTGCGTCGAAGGTATCTAGAATAGGTATTGTACGGTCTTATATACCATCGAGAATATCATCGAGGAAGAATTCTTCGAAATTATTCTGAAGTGGCACACAGCTTTCCACGAAATGAACATCTCTGGAGATTTCGATTTTATTTTCAGTTGGTACCCAAACTCAATAGCCTTTTGACTCTTCAACGTAACCTATATACAAAAATTTCTTCCTTGGTTTTGGGATCAAACTTTGCTTGTCCGGGATGTCTGTTGAAGATGAAAACTTTACATCCAAATTCTTTAAAATGACTGACGTCCGGTTTACGCTTCATATGGAGTAATTCCATCAAGACTTTTGTTGGGCAGGGATTTCTAATATAATTTGCTGTATTTACAGCTTCAGCTCAAAAAGAAGGAGCTAATCCCGATTGTAGTAACAAACACCTGGCAGTATCTAGAAGACTCCAATTCTTACGTTCTGTAATCCCATTTTGTTCTGGATTGTAAGGAATAGTTAGTCGTCTAGTAATACTATTTTCTTTCAGATAGTTACTAAAATCTGTATTTACGAATTCTTCTTGAAAAATCGTCGATAAATTCGATAAAATACTTGGCTTTCCCATTGGATTCAACACGCATTCGCCCACATACATCAGAATGTATAATGCCAACAGTTCTGATTGTCTTACTGATCGTTTTGGAAAAGGTGTTCTTGTCATTTTTCCTACCAAACAAATATCGCATTTAATACTTCCATGCAATTTTACTGCTTCAAGACACGTACATGGGTATTAACTTTGACAACTTTGCTACACTAAAATACGTAATTCACTAACAGAAGGTCTTTATTTCACAAGAACAGAGCAATGCTGCTGAACATGAGGAAGAAGTAAAACAAACATGGATTTCATGTCATATGTGTCTTTTTGATAGTGTGGTATGCAGCTACAGAAAACAAGAAAAACGTTTTATTTGTAAACTCTACCAATGACATTTGTATTATTTTGTTTATTTTGTTCTTTGTTTTTCTAAAAACGCTAATATGTAGTGAATTTGATTAGTTATTGTTAATGTTATCATAATTTATCATTCAAATTACCCTGGGTTAAAGTTAAGTCCACCATCCTAAGCATTTTTTGCCTCAGTGCAATCGATAACGCCAACATTATTAAAAATAACTGTATCGGTACTGAATACAGGATCAATACAAGATATCAATGCGACACGACAGTATTACGTCATTGCTTTCGATAATCATTGATTTTAGTCTTATTATGACTATGTCATTATTATTTCTGCAATTTTACAAAATGTTGAGTCATATTTTGGCGTTAGCTCAATATTATGCAGATTGTAAATGTTGAAAGTATAAGGACGTACGCCTGAAACATATTTTCTAAACATTTGCTTTCCATCCATCCCCTTGGGATGGAACTGGAGTTTTTATCTCCTTTGGTTGTTACTATGTTAAATTTCCATTCCTAGTTTGCATTGAAATCTTCGACACTAGATTTTCCAGAGAATTTAGCAAATTCAAAAGTCTTGCTATTTGTTTTCAAGGTCACCTTAATGCAATCTTGGTTTAACTCGATCTTAATCCGGAAGTTTTCCACACAGAACTTTGGTAGGAATTTGATAAGATAGCGCACCTTCGAATTTTGTTAGATTTGTTTCGTGTCTGAATCATATTATAAAGTAGAACAAGTAAAATTTGTCTGACAGAAACAGAATGACTAAAAGTAATGATAGAACGAAATAAAGCTATCTTCACAAATGCGTATAATGAATGATACTATTTTTGTTACTGTCGGTAAGTATTTACGTTTTAAAAATTTGTTAATTTAAATATCAATTATTAAACAACTTTTTCATATTACGCATAGCAACCTTAAGTGTTATTTTTTAAGCTATGGTGTTATGTATGTTAAAATATAAATAATTGTCTAGTACACAACAAAATACTCCACTTTATAAAGTACTTGACAAATTCTCATTTATCTTTTTTATTTAAGTACTTTTGATAATTTTTATTGTAATTAAAAATAGAAAATATATCTAAAGGTCTGCCTTAAATAAGAGTAACAAAACTAAAAGCATGATTTAATGTTATACTTTTTGAATAGAATAACTAACCTGCCCATAATTGTCCAGTTGGATCAGCTTTACCATCATTGAAACGATGACTTCTCTCGCTTGTATTTTTAAGTTCAGTAATTGTCTCCAAGCTGTCAATTTTATCACTAACTCCGTCCCAAACTAATTTTGCAACTTCATTTCCATATCCGATAACAAAAGTGTTGTCTTGACCTTCTACTGGTATTATGAACGAAACATTTTTCTCGCCTGTATTAATAAATTATATACAAAAGTTTCGAGTTCAAATTCTTTGAAAAATTTCCTTGCTGTTAGGTTTTCACTGATGTAAAAACTTACCAACCACAGCCCTGACATAATCTTTGGTGCGAGGTGAGTATCGATGGACTGACTTTCCGAAAATATCTACAAAGTAAAGGGTTTGAGATTTTTCATCCCAAAATGGACTTTCCCCTAATTGGCATTTTTCGTCGTTTATTTGTTCAATTTTAAATGACATGTTTATATGAAATTGTTTACCTGCAAATTAAAAATCTGTAATGGAAGACAATAAATGCATTATCCCTAACTATATTACAATGAAAATGTGCCGAATACCTGTTTGATAAAAATATTCTTTAAAATTATACTCACCTCTTGATAAAACGTCAACACGAAATGGCAATTAGTATCGGCAATGGCTTTATCAGATTTATACCGCTTGTATTATATACATACATACAATGATTTAGACAACAAGCACTCTAATTATGCATTATGTAATCTTTTTACAAAGTTTTTATCTGGTCAATGTTTGTACGATGAAATATTTAAATATAGCTACTATTATTCTCATAACCTAGGATGAAGTATTGTTATCTTTCATTAACATTTCATAAGCTGATTATACTCGCTAATAAAGTTTTTACCCAAATTCAGTAAATGGCATAATTAAACAGCAAACACAACATACAAATTATTCGAGCAATGCTAGCGATGGCTTAGCTTTGGTTACGACGAACATGCAGGTTGAGGCTTGTTTAGATATGTGTAACCCATTGTGTGACTGAATAGCCATAAGAAAGGAAGACAATCATTATGTCGAGTTATTTTCCATTAAAACTCTAATGTTCCATAAAGATGTATCTTTCGACTGTTGCCGTGGTCGTTGTAACAAACTTGACGTTTCGCTGATCATACTACCAGCTTCTTCAGAAGTTCTCTGGAGACTGATGTTGATGTCGAACAGGGAAATACTGGAAAATCTGCAGTACCTAGCTGAATACTACCACACCGGAAACAGTGACGTAGTCGACTACAATGATGTGAAGATACTAGCTAGAAGCAATCACTACTACCCACGGATAGTGAGAGAATCGCTAGAAATAATGAAGAACCCAAACAACTTCAACCGAGAAGACGGATGCGGATTGAGTAAAGTTTACAAGTCGGCGCTGGAGAGCCCGTAGCAGCAAGGACCATCGAAGACGCATCCGAGACCATCTAACACGAATCGAGGAGAAGCATCGAATACGGATCAGGGGACGATAACGGACATGGTTCAGCGAACTGGAACGAATACGCATCATTGGAGCGGAGCAGGAACTGGGTATGTAATGAGGAGCAGAAGACATCAACAACAGTCTTTAGAGAAGAAGGTGACAGTATGACAGCGAAAGGTCAAGTTTGTTACAACGACCACGGCAACACCCGAAAGATACATCTTTATGAAACAGTGGCCGTGAAAGCCTGCATTCGATTATTGAACTTCAATGTTATCTGACTCAATGTCCCTCGTGAAGGACATCATTTTCAATTGCTCATAATATAGTTTTGTCCGTTTACCCACCCTTGAACTCACCATGTACTTTACCAGGGACATACCACAATTAACATTTACTGACATCTTCTATATGATATTCACAGAAACTGTATGAGACAACTACGTTTATTGTTTACGCAGTGTGCAACCTGTTAAAACACAGGTCTTTATTGTTTTGTTCGGAGTGACAAAAACAGACAATTATCTAAACATTTGTGAATAAATGGTAAGTATATGAATTATATTTTGCTTGGGAAACACTTTCTTGTTATATTAGGATTTCGATCGTGAATTAGTTTTTGTTGAAGTGATATGTCGCTCAGGAGGGACATCCGTACTTCGTGAAGGCATCTTGATATTTGTGAGGTGTTGTAATGTAGAGCTTTGAAGAAGTCTGCTCCAGCACTTAGTTCTCATCTGTTCTTATCAATTCTAGAACTACCTCGCATCATTTAAAAACGGAGATTTTTTGCGTATTGCTTCTAGAATTCATGAGAATTATGTATTGCAACAGACGTTATATGTGTACCTACATGTATTTATATAATATGGATATACAATGAGGGTACCTATATGTATAGATTTGTGCAGAATTTTTCCGTTTACTAATAGAACATTTCTTCTTTTAGTAAAGATGTCTAAACCGTGGTCGAAGCATCGAGCTCTGACAGAAGATGAACTTCTAGAGTTGATGATGTGCGATAATATATTCAAAATTGGGGATTTATCGACGGAAGATGACGGTTGGAATGTTAACGAGATATCATCCAGTAAGTCATGTCTATGTAATGTAACGTTGGGATTTAGATGCGAAAGATGAGTTGGAATAACGAGATATCATCCAGTTTTAATGTAACGTTGGATTTGACATATATTTTAGGGAATGAAGTGAATAATCATTTTGATAATGATGATGAAAACGGGGATGATGTTATGGCTGGCGAGGACATTATTGAAGATGACTATGATGTGAAACAAAATGATACAGAACAGAATGACGTTTCTGCTATGATTGACAGGGAACAAGAGAAGATGAAAAAGAAAGCAAATAAAGAAGAAACAAAAAGAGCTTTGGAAGAGTTTTATAAGACAAATGGATTGACCCGAAAAGAAGATATAGTCTGGTTGGGAAATATTGAATACCAATCAAGGCCTGTCACATTTTGTACACCGACTGTTCAGAAGTAATAGACTTACCAAGTCCATATTTTTTTTTCAAAAATACATACATACCCGATAATATTTTTCAACAAATGGTTGACAAAACAAATTTGTACGCCACAGAAGAAAATATTTATAAGTTTCCTGCTACAAATATTGACGAAATAAAAACTTTCATTGGTGTTCACATAATAATGGGTAATTTGCAGTATCCGCGCGTAAGAATGTATTGGGATTCAAAAATAAGTATTCCACTTGTGCATGACAATATAAATTACAATAGGTTCTCTAAGCTGAGACAAACTCTACATTTGGTGGATGTTACTGGTCGTGAAGAAGGTAATAATGATCGCGTCTGGAAAGTTCGGGATATTTATGCGTCGATCAGAAAGTGATGTAGACAATTACCTACCCCTTGAAACTCATTTCTGTGTTGACGAGCAGGTAGTACCTTTCAAGGGACAATTGAATATAAAGCAGTACATAAAGAACAAGTCTAAGAAGTGGGGCGTCAAAATTTATGTACTTGCTGGTCAGAGTAGTTTGATCTATGACTTTATAGTCTATCAAGGCGCTACTACAGAAATAAAAGAAGAATATAGTTATTTCGGTGCGCTTCCTGCTGTTGTTGTGCAGTTGTCTGATAGAATCGATGGACCAAATCACGAGCTATATTTTGATAATTATATCAGTTCCTATAACTTGTTTCAATTTCTAAGCTCTAAGTCGATCCATGCCATCGGGACAATACAACTAAACAGGTTCGCCTCCCCTAAGCTGCTAGTTGACAAAGTTATGAAGCAGAACGGTAGAGAAACTTGCTCTACTTCAGTAAGCTGTGATAGTATTGTTGTAACCAAATGGTATGACAATAAACCGCCTGTATTTCTGGCATCGAACTATATCGGTGTTGGTAATATGGATTTGTGTCGCAGATGGAACAAATTTACCAAAGAATACATTTATGTGAATAGGTCGGAAGTAGTTAAAAAATATAATGAAAACATGGGTGGAGTCGACAAAGCAGATTTTTTACTTAGCCTCTATAGATCAGGTCGAAAAAATGGACCTTGCGCATGATCAGTCATGCCATTGATTTAGCACTTATGAATTCTTGGATAGAATACCGAAAAATGCAATTGAACTTGGCATTCTTAAACGAAAGATACTTGATTCGCTTGGATTTCGGCAAAATGTTGCTGAACATTTAATTTTACACAAAGTTAAACTAAGAAAATACAGGCCCACCTTAGAAAGTCAACTAAATTTACCACAGCTACCTAAACCGAAACGTGAAGTAAAACCAAATATGGAAATGAGGTTGGATGAATCTGGCCATTTTCCTGAAATTGATAATAAAAACGAAAATACAAGATGTAAGCATAAGGACTGTAAGGGAAAACACATGTATATTGTACTAAGTGCAAAATGCATTTGTCTTCTAAAAGAACGTAACTGCTTTTTAAAGTTTCACAAATAACGAGACCTTCTTTTTATTTTTATAGCTTTCATGAGTTGTAGAGACAATAAACTTTGTTCTATTCTTTTATTGTATCCTGTCTATGTTACACATGATCCATGAAAGCATTTTGTCCCTTGTAAGGGACATCCTTCCAGGACGAAACGGAAGGATATATACTTATTGGTATGACACCAAAAATCTTTAAAAAAATAAACTTATCGAAATCCCGAGTTTCGGATTTTTTTGAAAGCAATTTCTGTATGCATGAGTGAAACTAGCACAAACAGTAATTATAAATCAATCGATTTTGCTTTCACTGCATCCGAATGTGGATCACATTTGATTACTCAATTTGAATTAACTGTCGGTATAAGATTCGATCTATCAAAATCACAAGCAGAATTTCTTAAGCTGCGATTACAGCAATGGAATATCTTAACGAAAGAAACAGGAATTCATATTTATCACAACAGACACAATCATCTTATTGAGTTCTACATTTTAGTGTATTATAGAAATTTTTAAAGTATATGGAGTACATTATGGCCACAGTTCGTCAACGACTGCTCTGAAAGCGATGTTGTACATATTACGCTTTTTATAAATTGATCAAAATGAATATTTATAAATTTAAATTCACCATACAGATCTATATGTTTAAAATGTTTCTTAAAAACTAAAACTAACGTTCAAATCACTATCAGTTAGCGTGAAAGGGCGAGTTGAAAAGGGTTTTAATTATTAGCACCAGGGTGAAGATTAATTTACAAAGGTCCTTATGAAACTCAGGCGTGGTCCAGGATTCAAAATAGGCAATGATTGTTCTTATAATACTTAAGGGTTACCAATTTAAGACAAGGTTTAGACAATATTCCAGAAAGAAAACACAGCCAAACGATTAACTAATCGTATAGTTGTTAAAAAATTCATTGTCGAACAATAGATTGCCCAAACGGTAACTATTTACAAAATATTAATGACGAAATAGACAATATTTAACAATAGTATATGCAGTGCATTCGTAAAGTAGTTTAGAGTTTGTATTTGTATGGCAGGTGATCAAGTTGTTTCCAGCCAAGCGATGCGATGACGCTTTGAGTTGGATTGGTTGCGTACAGCCGGGCATAGTCCTGAAGCAAAAGTATTCCTCTACCCAGCAGACCGCGCCTTTTGTTGTGGATTACTCGACGCAGTTTTCTTATTCACCACGAGGCAAAAGTCGACCAACAATACACCCTTCCTGTTCCAAAACACGGTATACAGTGGCTCACAGCTTATTTGATGCAGTGCCTATTTTAAAATATAAGTCCCAATAATTTAAAAGTAAAAAGAATATCGCCACAAAGTTGTAATCACATTTATCAATAATATATATATCTAGTTTAACTGAGAATCTTCTTTTATTTTACAGAAGTGCTGTTTAACAATATAAAAATTTAATTAAATATTTAGGATGATATCCCTTTACGTTTATAATAGCCTGCATCCTTTTTGGCATTGACGAAACAAGCTTTTGCGTAATATCGGGGGTAATTTTTTGTCATTCTTCTAATAGCGTCTTCATCAACTTATCGCGGCTGGAAGTTTTGTGTTTACTGATATTTTTGACCAATATAGCCCAGAGATTTTCAACTATGTTCATGTCAGGAGACTGGACCGATGGTATGAACGAGTGGGGACAGTTCCATATGAGCCAGGACTGCACAATGGCCGACTTGTGCTTTGGATCGTTGTCGGACTTTGCAACTAATTCTTTTTGAGTATATTCAGGTACATATTTTTGTCCATTATTCCCTCAATAAATTCTAAATTTCCAACACCAAATACATTTATACAGGCCCAAACCATAACACTTCCTCTGCAATGCTTTACTGTAGCTTTGAGGTTCTCCTTCTTTCTTTTGGAGCCGATAACTTCGGATTTGCTTTGATTTTCCGGACAATGTATCGCTCATCAGATGCATTGAAAATTTTATTTGGTGCACTTTTTCCCTTATCTTTCACCCGATGCTCACCTACAAAACGTTTAATAATATGCTATATAGTGTAGACACACTCAGATTGACCATCTGAGCAATTTTTCGGTAAAATTGCCCCAATTTATAATGATATAAGACCAGTTCACGCTGTTTTACAGTTGTACGGCGACTCATCTTGTTATTTCTGTTAATTGTAATTGCAAACCTAACGGCTAAGATAAAACCACAAACCACAGCGCAACAACTTGGCAACTGAACACGCAAAAGTTGCATCTGCATCAAATAAGCTGTGAGTTGCGTTTTTGTTACATAATCCCTAATTCCGTTGTGCGAAACGTGACAGTGTATATTTGGGAATTTCATTATGCGTATTAGGTACCCTGAACATGCGTTTTCAAACCTGTATCAAAATTTTATCGATATTCTTTTTATTTTTTAAATTATTGGGACTTACATTTTAAAATAGGCGCTGCATCGAATAAGCTGTGAGCCACTGTACATGATTTTCCTGACTGAAATTGTCTGAATTGAATTTCACTTTCTCGGGTGATGGTTGAATGCTACCACTCCGCCATGCCGCTTTAATTCCGGAGTAACGTAGGCTACCCTCGTTTCATTGGCTGTGAGGATTTTGGTTTAAAAAATCATCAACATCGGCAGCTGACGCTCAAGGAATGTCAAAGCGCTGCCTAAACACTTGGTTTTTGTGCTCCTCCGTCAACATTTTTGGTACCCATTTTGAGTACAGCTTCCAATAACGTAAGCGTTCGGTCACGATTTCATATAGAACACTTCTTGAAACTTGAGAAAATGTTTGAGATAACGATGAAGAGATTGTGAAGGCCAACTTTATGCTCGTCATGAACATTGTTGTGATCATTTTTAAACGCTCTAACCCACTTCCTCACCATTCCATCATTCATAATGTTTTCTCCATAAACTTCACAGATCTGACGATAAATTTCACCCTTTCACGCTTTTAGCACTAAGAAAGCGGATAACAGGACGTACTTCTCAATCGGCGGAGGCATTTTAAATACACTCAAAACAATGTAAACACTATTGATTGTTGCCGTAATGGTCGGGCGCAGCGCTCTAGCAGTGGAATTTCGAAACTCTACAGAAAATAAAAGAACAGACATTTGTAATTTGGTACAAAATAATACAACGTTGTGATGGAATCTACCAATGCATTTATTTTTATTGTAACAATGATCAAAAAATCATCAACCAATAATTATAATTTGACTTTTCTGGCGGGTACACCTCTTACACCTAGACCTGTTATTTTGTATGTCCAACCACCTTCTGGAGCTGGGGTACCTCCCAAAGGAATGGATCCAGTTGTAACATATAAATCTTCGTAATTTAGCCCACCAAATTCAACACAAGTTACCTAAATCCAAGAAAATAAATACTAGTTTTTATCGAAACAGAGATTACCTACAATAGATTTGAGCAAATAGGTACCTGTTTAACTGGCATATCAATAGTTTTTAGCAGTGTATTTGGTTTTTTTGGATCGATTTGTATAATCTTTGAACCTCCAAAACAAGCAATCCACAAGTTCCCATCGGAATCTATAGTCATACCGTCTGGACCACCATCAATACCTACTTCGCTAAATTCGAAAATTGTGCGTTGATTTGCTGTAAGATAAAAAAACATTAAATAACATCCTATTGTTGACCTCCTAACCTTACATATTTGAGAATCTTTGTAATCGAATTGATAAACTTCACCAGCCATTGTGTCAATGTAATAAAATTTCTTGAGGTCATCATTCCACGTTAATCCATTTGATAATGTAACACCTGAGGTGAGAACTCCTAACGTCTTATCGGATTTCAATGCGAAAAGGGTTCCTTGATTTTCTTTAACATCAAGTCCGCCGGATGGTTTCAGCAAATATATGCCTGTCATGTTTAAATAATTCACTCGATTCAATTACGAAAAGTTTGCTTATACTAACCAGCCCATATTCGACCCCAAGGATCAGCTTTTCCATCATTAAAAACGTGATTTTTATCATCAGTATTCTGTAATGCAACTACAGTTTCCAAACCTTCAATTTTATTACTCACACCATCCCAACTTAGGATCGCGAGCTCGTTTCCATATCCTATTAGGAATTTGTTTTCTTTATCTTCAATTGGTATTATAAATGATACTCTTTTCTCACCTAAAAATATGTCGATTATCATTAAATTGTATATCTTTTAATTTAAGTAGACATACCAATAACAGCTTTAACGTATCTTTTCGTGGCAGGTGTATAATGATACACGGATTTTCCATAAATATCCACAAAGTAAATACTTTGGCTATTTTCATCCCAAAACGGACTTTCCCCAAGTTGAGTCCTGTCGTCGTTTATACATTCAATTTTTAACATGGTTTCTGCTGTTCTGAAACCGATAAAACCGATTCAGAAATTGTAGTTCGAAGATTACGCAATATATGTATAAATATTTGTAAAGTACATAGATAAATATATAATCACACGAAACATGGGATTATTCTAAACAATCTATACTAAATACACGTTGACGCTGAATGTTATTACCTTTCCTGTTTAAACAGCAATAATTTCTCAGCATTTGTAAAAATTCAGAAACTAAACAATTTTAAATCACACACCAAAATTAATATTACTACTTACGTTAATATAACTGTACACAGATTTTGCAAAATACAGTAGCTATCTAACAAAAATTACAAACAATTAACAATTCAAAAGATGTAATTAAATTGGAATGTACCGTGTATTGAAAGTCTTTTGAATTAAGTAAATGTTATCGCAGAATTATGATTAATCACCAGCAGAATCAACAACTCAAACAATAATTATTGTTAGTAAGTATTCGAAGTTATATACCTTTTTCACAGAAAAAAGCACAACTGTTTAGCACAAAATCGCACAATAAATAAACTGCAAATTTGTATTCTCTTAAAATAAAGAATATAATATGAGAATTAACTAAATTACCTCATTCTAAGTTGACCTTATTATCAGCGAAAACGCTCCTTAATCTTTTAATTTCTTTCTCTTATTTTTTTTACGATAATCGCCCTAATCTCTTAAATGTACCATCAATCGTGCTATTTTGAGTATAAGTCTTTAAAGAGATATCATAAACATGAAAAGCAGAAGATAATGGTGTGATAAAGACCGTTTAATAATTTTAATTATAAATTTATTACATAATCATACATACCAACAAAAAAACATGTTGATATAACAAACAAAATAGTAAGAGTAACAATATGATATATATATATCAACCTTGAAGCAAAGGATTACCCTATATCTTTACATTTTTGGAGAAAAACTAATGATAGCATCGAATGTAAAGTATTCGGAAATTACCTACTCTTAACATGTTCACATTGACTAATATAGTCTGTAATACTATCAAAGGTTTACAAACGAGTAAACGAATTTTTAGATCAACTTGAGGACATTAATCTAATGTGGTACCTCATTCTATGTGTAGTGGTACGCCAACCTAAAATACTCGAAAACTAGTCGACAAAGTGCAGACAAATCTGTTTGGGTACAACTTGAAGTACTGCTCGTTGATACTGTCCCCTCTAGGCGTCTCTATTTTATTCTAATGCATCTTATGAATTACTTAGTATCCCAGAATTCCACTCACCATTTGCAATATTGCCTTATGTACAGACCTTATGCGTAGGCACATGCATGGATCTGAGGTGGCTAACCGCATTTTACGTATTGCCAAAAATCAATCAAACTATAAATGGGACTACTGCCAACTTTAGAGCAGAAATATCTATAACTATATAACTAGAACCCAAGGTGCAAAAAAATCAAAGGTTCCAAAATTCCAAACTTTCTAGGAAGCCTAAAACTATAAAGACAACAGTTGTACGAGTACAAAACAATAACGCAACTGATGCTGAAGATACATAACTTTCAATATTAGGAAAGTTATGCAGATGAGCTATCTGAAATAATAATAATAGCAACAATAATACTTCATTAGGTGATATTCAGATAAATATGCTCTTCCATATAACCTGAAGTAATATAAAACTTTGACAAAATACATAAATTGGCACTTATTCCAGTCCGAAACTAATCATTTACAATCGACAAAAAAAGTTCTTTATTTTCTCCATGTTTAGCATTTGCGTTCATGTACATAATCGGCATGCCATCTTCTAATTTATTTTGAAGATTCTTTATAGGTGTTATATATATATATAATATATATAATCTAAAACCCATCTATTGTGCCTAAGGTTCTTCTTATGTCTGTTTCAGGTTCCTCATCCTGTCTCTCTTTGTAACTCCTCTAACTCTTCTTAGGTATTTCATTTCCATTGCTTGTACTTTGCTCTTTTGTCTTTCCGATAGAGTCTATGATTCGCAACCAAATGTCAGCACCGGTCTGTATATATGTAGCGTTGAAAACTTTTAATTTAGTTTGTTTTGATATTTCTTTCTTATTTATAAATTTGGTGTTCATTGCATAATACAGTTTGTTTGTTTTTTGAATTCTGCTATTGATGTCTGCGTCATTTGTACCCGTTTCATCTATTATTACTCCTAGATATTGGAAATGACCTACTTGCTCTATTTTCTCTTTGTCTATTTCTATGTTCATCCTTTCTATATTTTCTCCAATCATCATTACTTTGGCCTTACTTTTATTTATCCTCATTCCGTTGTCGTTTATTGCAGTATTCCAGATGCTTAGGTTTGTTTGTAAATCCTTTTCATTTTTGGCGAATATTACAATATCGTCCGCAAACGCTCCCTCGGTTATCTGTACCCTTTGTAATTGTAAGTGTTTTGAAGATTCTTACTACTCAATAATTTTTAAAATAAAATCAGTATAAAGCATACAGATTAGCAATTTTGATTTCAGCAACGAGGCAATTCAAAATTATTTTGTACTTTATTTACATCTCTTGGATAAAACTAACAAGTGTAAATATGTAGGGGTAGGGGCTTTAATTTGTCTTATCAATATACTCAGGATGAATCATTTTGACTATTAATGTCAAAATAAAGTCAGTATTTAACCTTTAAAATACGAGAAAAACTAAGCCATTTTCGTACTGATAAAATAATGTCAAAATTAGCAATAAGACCTGTACGCTAGCTTATTGCACAACACTGTACGCTAATAAGCTCAAATTTGTTTAATGTATAAGTGTTTCTTTATGTTTGCTTAAATTTCTATTGCATTATAGAAGTGTTGTTCCTTTAGTGATTAAGAAATCAGCCTGTTTCACTGTACCCACAGTGTTTTTCCGTTGTGTACCTACTACAGTCGACTGCAAAAAAAGTGAAACAACTTTAGTTTAGCTGTGAAATTACAACTTGTTAAATTTTAATATAAATTGACATGACACTACTACAACGTTATATAACATGGATTCAAAAAATCTCTATGTCTGGGGTAGCTATGAATTGTAAGACGCTACTAATTTATAAATGTCATAAATACACAACCTAGATTTCTCAGAAGTTAACAGAAATTAAACATTTTATAAAGGATTGAGATCGCCGGTAAATGAAACTGAATTTTTTTTTCAAAGACTTGTGGTTTTCGAGATTTTTTGAGTTAAAAGATGCCCGAGGAAGTCGCGTGACCCAAACGCAAGCTGACGTAGAAAACCTGTAAGTCAGATTATAAGGTTATGACATTACTAATATGATAACACAAATGTAAGATCCTTTTTTAACCATTAATACATAGAATTAGTACTTTGTGTACATGCATTGAATATCACTAATTTTAATACCATACTACTCGTATAGCTTAGGTACTTGTGCTTACATCAAAATGATCAGAACAACAATATCCTGTAGTCTTCTCTGCCAAAGGTACATCTCTCCTCATGGCAGTGAACCATTTTCTTTAAGTAAAAAGAAATCGCCTGAATACAAGGCACAAGTAGTCAAGCCATTGATTTCGATAACATAAACAAGGTTTCATACGTCACACGTTATAGTTCACGTAAACGCCGCCTTTTGGGAGAGAGCTGTAATCGTGCTTCGATTTCTAGGAGAAAAAATATATTTTTTCGTCTGGGAATAAAAGAAATGGCTTTTTCTCATGATTATCTTTAAATTTAAAGAATAATTACAAAGTACATAGGTTATCTATTATAATTTACTTGACAGTATAGTATGACGTAATAACTAATTGAAGTTAATCTCATTTTATTATTAAGTAACATTAACTAAACTGAATTGTCCCACAATTTGCAACTGCCAATATAAGTATTGAACTGGAACAGAAGTAGCATCTTTTCATAGATAATATATCTATACATTTCATTCTCTATACATTTAATTCTCTATACATTTCATTCTCTATAGATTGGATACTTCTAATAAAATTTTGTTGGCGTGTTTCTGCGCCATCTAGTGAAATGTGTTAAACAGACCATACTGGAGCACGAAAATCTTATTTATTATTGAAAAGTGAATTTCTAACTTTTAAACTAAAAAACAACGCGCTTTTATATAGTTTCTGAATATTGTCCTATATTTTCATCAAAAATATTTTTACAAAAATTTTATCTTTGTGGAACACGGCGAAATTCATTCCTAACGCTTCTCGTGAAGTTTCAATTTGGATGATGTATGTCACGTATGCCTGCAATATCGAAACCGAAGGTTAATTTATAAAAATGGTCTCAAATGATATTCAAGTTTTAACAATCTCAGAAAGCCACTAAGGGCTACTACTGTCCGGGTCAAAAAAGCGGGACATGTGTTATAACGATTTTGACGTTAATTTACTTTTGTAATTAAGTCCGTTTGTCCGTAGCCTTGAATTACTTGAGTATAAGGATATGCATCTGTCATTTTTGTCATTATTGTTTTTATCTTTCAAATTGACATTTAAAATTTTTGTTAATTCAAAATAATTAATTATAGGCTTAAAATTTGTAAAATGCATGTAAATGAAGTTACTAAAGCCAGAATATGCATTAAAATAGAAGAAGGAAGGTCTATGAGGCGAGTAGCAGATGAATTTAGGATAAGTAAGAGCTGAGTTAGTAGAATATGTAAGAAGTGGCGGGAAGAAAGGAATCTTTCAAGAACGCCTGGTTCAGGACGACCTAGGATTTCTAATGCTCAGGAAGATGATGGCTTAATTACATATACAGTGTGGTCATAAAGTTTGGAACCAAGCTTATAACCGCATTATTTTACATTTTTAGGAAAAACGCTCGGACAGGTAAATTTTCTTTTTTAAAACGCCATCTTTTGACATACAATTTTTTTCTATGACGTCATTGGTTTTTAGAGTGATGACGTCATCAACCCTTTTTTAAATGGCAACCATATTATTTTTTTATCGTTTTTGGTAGAACTTTATATCCTCCAAATAGTGATATAAAACAAATGCTATGTTGCATCACAATTTTTTTTTAAATAATATAAATTTAGAAAAAAAATAAGAACATTTTATTTTTGTACAAAATTAAAATTAAATTATAAAAAATGCATCTGAACTTAAATTTATTGTAACAGTTAACGTAAATTTTCAAAATGGACCCCACCAACCAACTGACACTGTCCCAGCCGAGTGTAAATGCTTTATGATCAATAGTAATCTGCGTTATTCGCTCCAGATCAAAACAACAGAAAAAACAACCAACAGACAAAGCGGATCGTAAAAAGCACATGTACTGTTACTATAACACTAAACACTTTAACCCACTAAACACCAAACAAGTTTTAACTAAAACACCGACGCGTTTCAACAGCAATGCTGTCATTATCATGCTGTTGAAACGCGTCGGTGTTTTAGTTAAAACTTATTTGGTGTTTAGTGTTCTACTTCTGTACCAAGAGATCCAGTGAAGAACTTCTCATGTGTTTTTTCGATTCTGCCTGATGATGGGAATTTCCCGAAACCGGTAGCAAATTATTTGTTAATATAGAATCTTGTGAGATATAGACCAACCTTTTTTCCCTTCTATTTGTGATCATCTACTCACACGAGTCATCATGTTTGATTTACTTCTCATGTTACTATGCAAAAAATTTACAAAAACAAAAACACGCACTCTTTGCAAGATCCTCTTTATGACATTCTTTCTTCTTTTTATACAATTAATGTACAACACTAATATTTTGAAATTGTTTCTATGTCGACAACGTTGTTGAATTATTTACTTCTATTTTTGACGTTAAATTAGTTAGACATTGCGTAAAAATTGTTCATTTTCGCTAATATAAAAAATGGCACATTTATCTGAGCGAGAAAGAAATTTTAATTATGGTTGGGTATGGGGACAGATAAAGAACGAATTCAGAAGCATGCGAATTGTTTAACCATGAACACCCTGATAGACCTCCAATTGCCAGGTCTACGATGACAAAACTAGTTGGAAAGTTAGACCTCAAGTAGGAGAAGATGTGCAATTAAATGTGCTTCTAGAAGCAAGGCATCATGTTTCCACCAGACAACTTGCGTTAGCCAATCAGGTGGCTCACCCATTTGTCGTCAACTTATTCAAAAAAGAACACTATCATCTTTACAAAGTTCAGCTTGTACAGGAATTAGATGAGGATGACGAAGATCGTCGACTGCAGTTCTGTGAATACGTAATGTTACGTTGTGACCAAAATGCAAATTTCTTGGGAAACATCGTCTTCTCTGATGAAGCTACGTTCTGCCTAAATGGATCTGTTCACCGCCATAACTGCAAATATTTGTCGCAGACCAATCCGCATTGGACTCAAGCGTCTCATACTCACCGCAGAGGAAAAGTTAACGTATGGGTTGGTATGATTGGACAACGCATTTTAGGACCATATTTTTTTGAAGGAAATTTGACTGCTGTGCAATATTTAGAATTTTTAAGATTTGAACTGGTTCCAGCGCTCGCTGTTATTTTCCCAAATCACGAGGATGGTGATGTACCCCATCCAAATATTTGGTTTCAACAAGATGAGGCACCTCCCCATTATGGTGTAGAGGTTCGCCACTATCTTGACGAAATATTTCCCAATAAATAGATTGGATGGAGAGGCATAGAATGGCCACCTCGTTCTCCTGACTTGACTCCGTTAGACTATTTTTTGTGTGGTTATTTGAAATCGAAAGTGTATTTTAACAAACCGAATAATTTAGAATATTTAAAACAACGAATTCGCGTAGAAATTACACAAATATCCCCAGACATAATTGAGGCGAGTATACGAAGTGTTTACACTCGGCTGGGACAGTGTCAGCTGGTTGGTGGGGTCCATTTTGAAAATTTACGTTTACTGTTACAATAAATTTAAGTTCAGAAGTATTTTTTTTCTTATTTTTTTCTAAATTTATATTATTAAAAAAAATTGTGATGCAACATACTAATTATTTTATATCACTATTTGGAGGATATAAAGATCTACCAAAAACCATAAAAAAATAATATGGTTGCCATTTAAAAAAGGGTTGATGACGTCATCACTCTAAAAACCAATGACGTCATAGAAAAAAATTGTATGTCAAAAGATGGCGTTTTAAAAAAGAAAATTTACCTGTCCGAGCGTTTTTCCTAAAAATGTAAAATAATGCGATTATAAGCTTGGTTCCAAACTTTATGACCACACTGTATTAATCGAAATCCCTTTGACACAGCAAAAAATGCAATAAGAAATACAGGTTTTCCTGGATCAGCAAAAACAGGACTACGTCGCCGTCGACATGCCGGTCTCTATTCTTATATGGCTGTTAATAAGACGTTTCTAACTCCAGCTTGGAAAGAACAAAGGATGGGATTTGTTTTACACCATTTGGCACGGAATATTTGGGACAAGGTAATTTTCTCCGACGAAAAAATCTTTCAGTCGTCATATAACGGGAAAATTAGAGTTTTTCGACCGCCAAGCACGCGTTTCCAAGAACGATATGTAAACAAAGTACGTAGAAATCCTCGTTATTCCGTAAATGTTTGGGGATGGTTGTCAGTGTGAGGTCTTCGAATTTTACATAATAGTGAAAATCGCCTCAATAGCGAGTTGTATATAAACATCCTTGAAAATGTGATGGTGCCATCTGTAAGACGACTTTATCCAGATAACGACTATATCTTTTTGCAAGATAATTGCCCGGTTCATAAATCCCAACGAACGACGCAATGGCTAAATGCAAACGGTATTTCGGTCTTGGATTTTCCAAGCTATAGTGGTGACTTAAATGTTATTGAAAATGTACGGGGTTTAATGGTACGAAATATAGCAAGACAGAATGTATATGTGCAAAGTAGAGAGGAATTACTTCAGGTTGTGCAAGCAGCGTGGGCCGAAATACCGGTAAACTGCGTTACTAAGTTAGTAAATTCTATGCCTAGAAGGTTAAATAAAGTAATAGAAGCACAAGGTGCAATTACCAAATATTAATTTAATGTAATTTCTGTTTTTTTCTTATTTCATTATAATAAAATTGTCCTCTTTAGTATCTTGTTTCCATTAAAATGCATTTGTATAATCAGTCAGTATCAACTGTCAATTTCACAATTAAAATTTTTCATTTATTGTCAACTTCAAGTTAGTATGATGCAACAAAATACTGTCACAATAGGTTAAAAAAGTGTCCCGGTTTTTTTGACCCGGACAGTATTAGAATGTAGGTCTAAATCATAACAGAATTTAATAACACATCCTGTATTTACCTATTAGTTGGATGTTATATACTGCACTCACCTTGGCGAAGTATATAGTATCTGGTGTTATCTCCTTGAAACTATTAAACATTTCTTGTACTGCTTCAATTCGTACGGGATAATGCGATATGAAAATAAAGTGTCACTGGTTTATATCAAAACTAGTGTATGTCAGCGCTTGTCAATTTAACAGAAACGATCATAGAAACGATAGTTCTGGCGATCAACGATTGACTCACATGAACATTTACTAAATAAACACCTCATTCAAATTAGTCGCACCAGACAGCGTTCAGATCTTTTAAATTCAATTTCGCTGCCCTAAAAAGGGCACTCAAAGAATATTAAGGGGCTTAGGAACAACAGTTCGCCCCTGGCAGAGAATTGAGCGACCACAGAGAAACGATAGTTTCATCCTTAAACAGTGTAGTCTTCAGGCTTTCACGGGCGCTGTTGATAGCTGCTCTTCGGTTCTCGGGTTCTCTGCCGTGTAGAAAAGTTGTGAAGTACTTCACTTCTGAAGAAGATCACGACAAGATGATCGAAACGTTAAGTACCACAACTTTTCTACACGGCAGAGAACCCGAGAACCCAAGAGTAGCCATCCTTAAACAGTATTTAACAGTACTATTTAACTATCAAAATTTTTTCCCATAGAACCTAGGACAAATACTTTCCGAGATACAGCCGCTTACCTCTCTTAATACAGCCATAGCATTAAATATGACTGAAATAATTTGAACTCATTCGGACATCGAGAAAGTGACTCGGCTAGCGTCACCTAACAACGTCCTCGATTATTATAAATAATATAATATTCTCGTTAATTGCTAATTAAGAAGATTAATTAATATTTCTTGGGCATCGGTAAATGATTATATAATTATGAAGTATACGTCAAATTCGACAAGTCTAAATCACAACAAATGCGATTTCAAATTTGATAAGCTTTTGATTTGTATTGCTATATATATTAGTGTACATATGTACATAGTTTACATATCGCACAGTGCACGTAACGTATTCAATAATTACTGTTTGTTATCATTAAAAACATTCGCCGTTTTTTTTTATCTTGCTATTAAACCTATAATTACTATAAATATTCTAAATATGCAAGCACGCATTGAATAGGGTATTAAATACAATTCAAGTGTAGTGTTTTAAACATTTGCAATAAAAAGTGCAAAATGCGGTAATAAAATATAATATTTCTTTAAATATGTAAATCATTAAATAATTCTGTGATGAAATAGTATTTTCCAGCTTGTCCTCAATAAAATTTAAATTTTTAAATGAAACAAAAGCTGTGATATCAATGAAACATACAATAGTGTTTCCATTTATTTTAATAAATAAAATCGACGGCTTTTCATATAAAAACTTTATTTTACGTTGTATAATATATGTATAAAAATCACAATTTTACTCGTTCTCCAGCAAAACCTTTAATTCCAAAACCAGTTATTTTGTAAATAGCTCCATTTTCACGTCCTTGTGGCGCGGGCGTCGGTCCAAATTGTATTTTTGCAGTTGCAATGTATATTTCATCCAAATTGCTTCCCCCAAATGTCAAAGAGGACACCTACAGATAATAATATATTCATAAATGCAGAGTTAGTGTTTATATTGTTTTTCAAAGTACACGTTAAAATATCAACGGAACAAAGCGTTCCTTGCTAATTTTCAAAAAGTTTTTGGCTTTCATATGCAAATTTTAAAACTTGCTGCAACTTTTATTTGCTATGCAGGCATATACCACTTCATTGTGTTCATTGTGAACAAGTACTAACTGTACCTAATTGATGTTTATTTTCTTCATTGTGTTTCGTGTAATTTTTGTTTCATGAACAAAAATGCTTGTTTTCAAAAAAAATGTAAATTTAAAAAATAAGTACCGATATGTTTGAAAGGCAAACGTAATAGGTGGTACTATACAGGGTCATTCACGGAACTGGTTCGTTAGAACTTTTTGATGTTCTTGAAATTCAACATTTCTGAAAACTTGTAATTATAACTGATATCATCTGGACTCATCAGCAAAATTATTTACACCATTGTACCACTTCCGGTTTACCGGAAGTTGTTGTCAACTTTCTTAATTTAAATAGCATGGTATATTTTTTATGAGTTTTTTGTGTCGGGCATACAATTCTGCATCAAAAATCGGCAGTTTTTGAGTTATTCAATTTTTTTCAAATATAGGGCAAATTGCAACGTTATATTCAAAATTCTGTATTTCTGAAGCCATTGCAGCTAAAGATCTCATATTTGGCATGATATTAGCCGAAATAGCATACATCAAATTTACTTCCTAAAATTTACCATAATATATACAGGATCGTCCAGAATTAACGTTCATTTCAACCAACTTTACGTCGATAGATGTCACTTTTTTAAATGGAACATCCTGTATATTATTGCATTTTTGAATACACTTAATAATTCTCTATCATTGATTATTAGACATATTGGCTTCGATCTTTTACAGTTTTCGAGTTATTATAGATTCCCTGATGAATGTCCGAAAAATACGCCTTTTTAATGCATTTAAAATCTCAGTAATCCTTGAGTATCAAAATAATTGATATTGTATTTGTACTATAAATACACATAGTTGATATCTGTCAAGCAAAATAACAACTGAAATACATTGCGGAAAAGAAACGAAATTTTAGATTTATTTTCCATTCATGAAGACTATAGTAGAATTGTGAGTAGCACATGTCGAGTATATGACGACAGATATCCATATTTATGCAATGACCTAAAAATATCAATACAAAAAGCCAAAAAAGAATCTTAAACAAAAAAGCTTTGGAAAGGAATAAGTTAAGTGTGTTTTATATGTCATCGTGATCTGATCATATTGAATTTTGTCTTTTGCAACGCTATTTTGTTGTTTCTTGTTTCAGTTTTTATAAGGATATTGTTTTAGATCAGTTTGCAAAAATTTGGATATCTGTCGTCAAATACTGTACATGTACTATTCATAATCCTATTACATTCTCCATGAATGAAAAATAAATCTAAAATAATGTCGTTTCTTTCCTGTAAAATATTTCATTTGCTATTTTGCTTGACAGATATAATCTATGCGTATTTATAGTACAAATGCAATATCCATTATTTTGACATTCAAGGATTACTAAGATTTTAAACTCATTAAAAAGCATATTTTTCGGACTTTCACCCGAAAAGTACTTATAACTCGGAAACCGTAAAAAATACAAGCTAATATGTTTAATAAGGAAATATAGAGAATTATTAAGTGTATTCAAAAATGCAATAATATATAGGGTGTTCCATTTAAAAAAAGTGACTTTTATTGAAGTGAACTTGGTTGAAATGAACGTTAATTTTGGACGACCCTGTATAAATTATGATAAATTTTAGGGCGTAAATTTGATGTATGCTATTTCGGCTAATAACATGCCAAATATGAGATCTTTAGCTGCAATGCGTTCAGAAATACAGAATTTTGAACATAACGTTGCAATTGGCCCTATATTTGAAAAAATTGAATAACTCAAAAACTGCTGATTTTTGACTTAGGGTGTCTTAGTAAGTTTTCATGCAGAATTGTATGCCCGACACAAAAAACATTAAAAATATACCATGCTATTTAAATTAAGAAAGTTGACGTCAACTTCCGGTACACCGGACGCGGTACAATGAATAATTTTGCTGATGAGTTCAGATGATATCAGTTGTAATTACAAGTTTTCAGAAATGTTGAAGTTCAAGAACATCAAAAAGTTCTAACAAACCAGTTCCGTGAATGACCCTGTATATTCCATTATTGTTACATTATTTAGGTTATTACTCATTCATGATTTTCTATTCATGTATTATTGAGATTATGAATACAGGTTACGGTGTTTTGTGTTTTTGCAAAATATATTTTTCATTCTTTCTAGTTGTCGGCGACACTAATCTACTGAAAGTTTTCACTACAAATTTTCTAAAAGTTTATCAAGAGGAAACTTGAATATTTGCCACAAATTTCATGCAAATAAATAAAAATGTTAAGATGATCAAAAATACTTGCCTGTCCCGCTGGTAATCTAATTTGTTCCAATAAAGATTCGCGCTTTGTTGGATCTATTTTGATGACCATACCACCACCGAAACAAGTAACCCATAAATTTCCTTCTATATCTATGGTCATTCCATCTGGAGCTCCAGGTATATCGTGATCATCAAATGTGAATAATCGTGTTCTATTGGCTAAATTATAGAAAAATAGAAAAAAAGCAAATTAAAACACATTCACAATTTTGAGTAACTATCTTGAAAAACCTCTAAAACCAGCTATCCTTTTGAAAACAAAAAACATTTTAAAATTGCATTGTAACATATTGAATTATTACATTGTTGAATATACATATCGGTAATTTCATGAAAAGATATTCCCTTAAAATAAGTTATAGGTAGTTCCTGTTTCAAAACATAAGAATAGAAAAATTGAAGTTCAATTTGCCTTGAAAACGTCTTCGGTACTATCAATTACACTGCACTAATGTCTAAGTTAAATATTTTCTGTTCTTACGGATTTAGTGGCTTCCTATTTGGATAATCGTACCAGTTATGTTTGCCTCAAACGATTTTATTCTAAAACATTTACAGCTTCCTCAGCGGTTTCTCAGGGTTTCAACTGTAGATCACGGTTGCTCAATAATTACATTAACGATTTTTTAACTTTCCTCTGCAATTACATTACAAAGTCGGAAGCTCTTAATGTGTGTTTTTTTTTTAGTATGGCATGCAGAAAGTGTTTGTCTTTGTTCCTGCTAAACAGAAGGGACATATTATCGAGATAAATCATGAGGCACCTCATAAAGCATGCCATAGTCCATTCTAAAATCTTAGAAAATGGTGACAAAGCCAAGTTCGTACTTGCCATTTACTATTCCTATTGCATGCCGAAAAGTAGTAAACTATACCAAATGTTACTTTTGTGTATGCGAGGTTAAAGATTACAATTCAAAAACTAAAAAAGACATGAATTATCTCTACCGTCAATCATAAAGCTAGTTCCGCATGAACCTGATCTGCCTATAAAACCTCCACCAGAAACTGTGGACTCCACATCTTCCAGTAAAGCAGAATCTGCACAGATTAGCGAACAAGAATGTTATCGACTGAAAAATATTCTAATACCATAGCAATTCACTTAATCCGATCTGAACGATTTTGTAAGCGACTTGGGTCTTCCAAAGTATACTGCTGATATTATGGGATCTACTGGAGGAAGAACTTGCTCCAGATACATCATTTTCCTGGTACAGAAATCGTTAAAAGAAACTTATGTTAATGTAAAGTTGCTTTTTAAGAAAATTAAATATCAAAATTACAAATGACAACTACAGGTGTAACTCCCCTCCCCAAGAGAGTGGGTACACTAAAATGCTGTTTTTCATTTATGGATGAGATGGTAAAGCTTGAACGCTACATTGGGCAATGAAGCATGGCCTCTTCGATACTATATTATACCGGGATCAAAAAATATAGTGCACAAAAGTTTAGTGAAGCCAAATAACATACTTTTGTTAATTGTATAGAAAAGTTATCAATGGAGCCTACTTTAACTAAAATATTTTGACTGTTTTGCGACTTCTGGTAAATCAGAGAGATAGTAGACCTAACTATAGAAATTTCTTTTCTTTGGTTTTTTATATTGACGTTTTCACATGTTACGTCATGGTAAGCCGTAGATGGAATTCACCATTAACTGCTAGCAGATCGAGACATCTAGCGGGACTCACAACCCACGAGTTGTGCGAGCTAGATCGGTATCTGCTTGATACCGATTGTGTGTAGAGTCCTCGCGGTGTGCTGCTTCCTACTTTGCTCACTAGAGGGCGCGAGGTTGGAATTAGTCCATTGTTCGGAGTATCATACACATAAGTAGAGATGCGAAAGACGGTGAAATTAGATCTTGCATTCAGAGTAGCGCTGATGAGACCTGGAAGATCGAAACCACGTGGTCCGCTGTTGCATTCACTTGCAGGGTGAATTCTAACAATATACCATGAGCGCCATTACAGGCATTTCTTTGGTTTTTTATAATTATAGAAATAAATTCTTTAAATTTATTTGATAGAGAAATCCTAATAATAATGGTAGTGAGAATTAAAACGTCAAAATCTCGGGCACACATTAGGGTACACATTAGATTGGAAAACAATTTGTTAAGACATTAGAACTTTTATCTTGCTGTACTCTTAAGCTTGTTTTAATCATCCTAATCTCTAATCATACCCTGTCACGAATCCATACGAATAAATCTCATAGATTGTAACAAACGTATTTTTAAACCTTAGTAGAGGATTATACTTACTAATAATACTATTTTCAGCGTCATAATCAAATTCTTCAATCCTCCTAGTTGGACTGTCAATAAAATAAAATTTTTTGGTAACTTGATTCCACGCCAAACCATTCGGTATAGTTAACGAATTGAAATGCCGTTTGATCCTCTTATCTGTTTCCAGATTATAAAGAGTTCCGGTCTTTTCTGCAAAGCCACCTCGACTCCCTACTATCATAGCTCCTATTTAAGGACAAAATGAAGCATGAATTATCGTTATTTTGCTTTAACTTTAAGATTTATTCACCTGCCCAAAACTTTCCTCGAGGATCAACTTTTCCATCACACCATATATAGGAACCGTCTGCCGCGCCGTCAAGTGCTGCCACAGGTTCAATACTTGAGACCCTGTCGGATTTACCATCCCAGCTTATTACAGACAGTTTGTTTCCATGTGTTATTAGAAACTTATCGCGTTGACCTTGGAGTGGGATAATTACGGTAATGTTATTTAATCCTATTTAACAAATAATTTTACTATTATTAACTTAAAGTATTATAGAAAGCAGGGTACCCAATGTAGCCTTGGCATAAATCTTAGTAGATGGTGTGTAGCGATATATGCTTCTGTCGTTTTGTGTCCACGAAATAAAGATTTTGAGTCTCATGATCCCAATGAAGAGCATCCGGTAACACTAAACCACCAATTAGAGCTTCAAATTTCACTTCCATATTTTGCACTTTAAAGAATTTAAATTATCCGTGTATCACCTGATATTACACCTTTATTGTACGAAATTAATTTGTTAATAATTTATTGTACTCTGCTCTAACTTGTGTAAGTGTAAGTTGTTCCGTACGTGACAAGGAGTAAAACAGAGATCAAAAGATAATTCATGTTATTGTATATACCTTTAATGAGTAACTGATAAGATTTAAAACATTAAAAAGTTCACATAAATCTTACTAAAAAAAATTATCGACGTTGTATCACATCTATAATCGTTAATCGTTTGTTTGACAAACAAGTTAATCTCATATAATTGATGGTTTTACACTGGAGTGACATTTGAGTGTGTTCTTTGGAATTTTGGAAAAGGTTTATCACTAAAGTAATACTTTGCAGAAGTCGAATGTTGACGTAGGAATATGTACATCTCATTAACAACGTACAGTCAATGACTCAAATATTATCAAATAATATCTGCAGAGATTGTAAATGCAAAAATTTCATTGTTTAGTTCAATTAAGACAACATTCCATATCCAGTAAAAATTTTATTGTAGATATTTCTAATCTTACGTAGCTTGCATAATTTGAGTTCCGTTATAAAGATTTGTTTCTCTATCACATAGTTTGTTTAATCCTAATGTTTTCAAATCTTTTAGAACATACACCGCGATGACTTTATCCAAATGGATTTACAACTTCGGTTTAGATAAGAAGTTTTATTATCTGTTTATACAGTTGTTAAGGTTCATCGTAATACATACATACATATATGCAAATAAACGGCTTTGATTCTTTACAAAAGTTTTAAAAATTGTCATATCTATTGCTCATTCACTGCTTCGTTTATCGTATGAAATTTTTTGCTAAAAATAATTAATACACACGACAAAAGCAATCATCAAAAGCATCATTGTGTACCGTAGTGACTTGATGTTTTCCGACATAAGTCAACTTATTCAGAAGTTACTCTGAAAACTTATACAGGGTGTAACAATAGTGCGATATTCTTCCATATCTCCATTTTTTATGCAAAATATTTCTTTTTAACTACTGTGAGCGTTGTTTTATCTATAAAGTTGCTCTTTTGAGCATTTTATTCGCTATTTAAAAGCGATTTTTTCTGCAAAAAAGCTTTTTTAAACATTAATTTTAACTTTATTATTGTAAGCAGGAATTTTATTTATACACGGCAAAAGATTTCTTTGCCGGTGAGTGTTTTAACCTAATTTGATTTTTCAATTTAAGTGTTGTATTCCATAAATTTA